>CM061545.1:176592162-177192162 GCA_030864215.1 Capsicum pubescens | reverse complement strand
ACTGACTCGAGACTTAGGGCCTCAGAATTAGAGTTGTTGACTCAAACAAGATGGTAAACACAACCTTTGGAAATTATTTTTCTTGCCTTAAGGTATGAAACAATTTGACCCCTAAGCGCTGAAGTACTACCCTTCCATTCAATAACTAGATCATCTGGAAACTGAAATTGAACGACTCTATTTCTACAATCAACTAAATCAAAGCATGAGTGGAGCCAATCCATGCCGAGAATGACTTTAAAATTCATAATCACTAACTCCATAAGATCAACTGAAGTGACTTTTTAGGATATTGTGATTGGATAGTTCATGTATACCTGCCTCGCTACAATAGAGACACCTATTGGAGTGGACACTAAGAAGGGTTCTGCTAAGGTTTTAGGACTGACTCTGAAGTTGACAGCTATATAGGGCGTTACAAAAGAAAGAGAAGCTCCAGGATATAACAAAATATAAACATGTAAATGAAAGACCTATAACATACCTGTAACCACATTAGGAGACCTTTCCTAATCCTTCCAGGACTGAAGTGCATATAATCTATTCTGGCACTGACCACTGGTGGCACTGAAAGTGGTGCCCTACTGAGTTGGGTGACCTGTGGGTGCTGCTGAAGAGTTAGTCTGACCCTACTGGTGATCATTCCTACCTTTCCACATACTTGTAGGACATTCCCTTAAACTATGACCTATCTTTCCACATCCAAAACACACATCATTGCTAGCCCTGCATATACCTTGATGATTCCTACCATACTTCTAGTAAAGGGGATTAGTACGACAACTGTTCACACTACCCTAGGTCTTAGAGCCTGGCACCCTACCTGATTACCATTTTTAAACCTTGGCACTGGAGCACTAGATGAAGACGAGGATGGGGATAAAGACTTCTGATGGAATTGAGGATGGGTACCACCTTACGACCTTGACTGAGTAAAATTAAAGCTACCTGTGCTAGCCCTCTTATTCTCCATCTCTCATTCCTTGAACTTCTGCTCCTTAATTTGTTGATCATGGATCATAAGCCTAGGAAAGTCCATCTCCTTAATCAACATCGCAGTCCTACACCCCTTGACCATACTATCAGCTACACCAGGGATAAACTTACTTATCCTATACCAGTTATCAGACACCACATAAGGAGCATACCTTGCCAGCTGAGTAAACTTAAAAAAATACTCTTTCACACTTATATTTCCCTTCTTCAAGTTAATAAACTCCAGCACCTTCCCTTAACTCTAAAGTAAGAAACCTATCTAAAAAGGTTATAGCAAACTCCTCCCATTCAATGGGCCTTGCATCTGCTCCTCTATCACCCTTCCACTGCTTATACCAGGTGTGAACTACATCCTATAATTGGAAAGCACCCAACTCTACACTCTCACTAGAAGTCACATCCACAATTTCAGTTACCTTCTAAACCATGTCAAGGAACTTCTACGGATCCTCATCAGACTTGGATCCCATAAACAAAGGAGGATTCATTCAGGTGAAATCCCAAATCCTAGATGCAACTATAGTAGACACTGGAATGGATGGGGTAGCAGCGTGTTGATTATTTTGAGCTGCTACTTAGTGAGATAAAGTAGTGAATGCAACTCTAAATTTGGCATGAAAGACATGCTCGTTCAGGGGATTTTCCTAAACAGGCGGAGGTGTAGGCTGATTTCTATTTTTCCTTCTATTATTCTTTCTGGGAAGTATGTTCTATAGATAGAAGGAAGATTGAATTAGAAATAGAGTTTAAATTGAGCTCATGCTTATTCGTACGACATGAATACTGAAAGAAGGGAAACTTTTCCTAAAACATTTTGTAGCCTCTTGCCTATAAGTGTGGTGTGCTTCACACCCATGCACAAGAATCTACTCAATGTGGATTTTAGACTCCCTAGGACACTTTACACCTTAGGCTCTGATACCAAGTTTGTAATGACTCAGGAGTACACTCTGGACGCCACACGGTGCTTACGGTCTCAAAATACCACAAGCTAACCCATGAGATGGTACCTGCTGTAAGTACTGAATAATTATTACAAAATAACATGTGTGGAATAAATAAATATGCCATAAGGTTTTAAATACCAAAACATTTCTGAATCATAAATCTAAAAATAACTATCGAAAAATAACTGTCTAAAAATTGATAAAATAATGGCAACTCACTGACTATCTGAAGTGTCTGGGAGCCTCTAAAAACTAATTGAATAAAAGTTAATGGGACAGGCCCCAACTAACTCCAACTAAACACAACTTTATAATGTCTTAATAATTGACTCCTGGAATTGGTGGTTTGGTTATGTGCTAAAGGTTTTAATTTGGCAATAACAGGGGTTGTGATAGCTACCCGTGAAGGTATGGGTCTGAAGAACGAACACTAGAAACTCGTGATTTCCATCATGAGGTTTGGTCTTGATGACCTGTGTACATGGTTCAAACTATCGATATGATTGTATCTTGGTTTGATGTGGGGTCGGGGCTGATATACCATAGAACTATAACACTTTTGATGCTTAAAATAAGGAAAAAATGTATGTTTTTAAGGTTATTTTGTTAGATATGATTCCTTTGGGTATGTTTTGCAGGAAATCTTATTTTGGATGATAAGTTCATGAAAAAGGTGATAAAAGGTATTCTTGGCTATTTTTGGAGAGATTATGGATATTCAAGATATTTTCTAGCTTGTTCGTGATCAAAGCATGTTTGGGAACCGAAAGAGAGCTAAAAAGATTACTCCAGGCACTTACTAAGTCTACATGTGGCCTTAAGTAGGACCTACGGACTGCATGTAGGCAAAGCAAGTACATAAGTCCAAAATCCTGAGAGCTGAGCTTGCAGGATTTTTTCTCCCAGTACCTACGGTTTGTTCCTCCACCCTGCGCCCTGTGCCAGACCTCAGGTACAGACTATATGTGTCCACCGACCCAGTTTTCTCCTATTTCATTTGGGCTTTGGTTTTAAGGTTTCCTCTTGTACTATAAATACCCTTTATGTACTTTTTATTTAGAGTTACACACTTTTGGTATTCACAATCATATTATAATTCCAAGATCCATCTTTGATCTTGGGATTTTCTTGTATTGACTTTGGTTCATTAAATCAGTTATGGTTATGGGTTTTATTACTTCTTATCATTGTGATTTCATCTATGCTTTCGAATATGAATGTTATTGATTTCTTCACAAGCATGAGCAGCTAAAACACATAGCCAGGGTTGTGGAAACCCTGGTGGATTGATGTAGTTTGGGAAGTGCTTTCATTGTTCTGAACTGATACTCATACATGTATTGCTTTGTCTTTATTAATATAGATTTCTTAATGGGTGCACATACTAGGATCCCTCCTAGATATTGTTGCTTACTCCAAAAGAGAAGTAGTGACTAGGAAAAGATAAAGTCAATAATAATTTGGAGTTTCTAGGTTCTATATTAGTAAGATGGTTAGATTTCATCTAATAACTAGAGACTCAAAAGGTAATAGTTAACTAGGAGTAAGATAAGGGTTAGTAAGGCGACTTCCCGAGACTCAAAAGGTAAAGGGTGAAATCCTTCTGCTCTTCCAAAAGACTACAAAAGGTACATAGCTTATCAATTCTGCATGCAAAGTATCGGGTTGGTTCAACAAAGCACGATAAGCCTACAAAGTTGAGAATCTCGAGGGAACACAATCCTAGTATTCACCTACACTGATTACAACCGAAGTTAATATAGTTACTTGCTTGATATTACTATAAAAAACCCATTTACTTTTCTTGTTCTACCTGCAAACTACAACTGCTGAGATCTACAAAGCCACATATTTCTTTGGGATTTGACCCCAACCTCTATTGGGTTACTATATTTTGACAGTGACCATATCATCATCTAATAAGAGTGTTGTTTGGACGTCACCAAAATTTTGGTGTCGTTACCACAGACCACGATGTTGATTTATGATTTGAAGTTGTTGTTGTTTTTAAGTTTTATTTTGTTCCTAGTTGGGCATATGCCGGTGTATGCCTAGCACACGGAGTAGAGGCAATCCTTACTCCCACTGAATTCAAATCTATAGAGTATCCTACATACACCTAGTAGGGTGTCTGAGCATAAAATAGATGAACTTCCTCAAGGATCTTATGATATTGTACCTCTCCCTCCTTCTGAAGAAGTGCATGATATTGTTGATCAATAGACCGATGAGATATTGGCTCAAGATGAAGCTAAAGGAAGGGCAATGGAAGAAGCTCAGAAGATGGACAGAGAGGCAGAGCTAGTTGAGCAGAGACAAGTAGTAGACTGTCGAGCAGCACTTGGTGAAAACCAGAACAAATCTAGAGGTGCTCGTGTTCAAGTAATCCCAACATATTAGTATGTGCAACCATATATAGATGACAAAGAAGGATCAAAATACATTGAGCTGGCAAAGACAAGAGTCATAGTTCCTCTTATTTTTCCCCTAAGTATCAAGTTTGATATTATGAGAGAAATGATCCAACTCTTAAATTTGAAGGGTGTGTTTGCAGTTCTGCCTACAGATTATGCAAATTTGCACCTTGTTAATTTCTTGGGATCTTTAATTCGTATACAAATCTAAGGGTGAATTAAGAATCAGTTAGACTAAGGTTTTTCTCTTTCTCACTTACATGAGAAGCATCTTTATGGTTAGGGGAACTAACAAGAGGCTCTATCACTACATGAAATGAGTTGTACAAGCAATTCTTGAATAGGTTTTTTCCTCTATCTAGGATGTTGTAGCTTAAGGATGAGATTTATAGTTTCAAGAAACTAGATTTAGAGTCTATGTACGAGGCTTGGTTCAAGTTTAAGAAGAAGCTAAGTATGGTGCCTAATCATCGGTTGTCAGGGACGAGCTTATCAGAGATATTTTGCAGAGCCCTGGACATTAGCTCTAGAGCTATGGAAGCCACCATATCTGGATGAGATTTTATGAGATTATACTGGGAGACAGCTTTAGAGATATTAGATCAGATCTCACTCACTAACCGAGGGTGGCAAATTTAGGAGGCTGGGAGGGGATCTGACACTTATTCTATTGGTGCCTCCTGTGACTAGAAAGTTGTTGATGACATAGTAGCGCAAGAAATTTCATTGTTAAGGTCTGATCTAGGGATACTAGCAAAACAGCTTCCAACAATGACTTTTGATAAAATGAATGCAGTAGAAACACAGGGGTTAGCTTCCAAAGCATACGAGTCAAAATTCAAAGAGGAAATAAATTATCTGGATCATCAGATAGCGGGTTTCTGAGCCCAAGGGCAAGGGAACCAAGGTCATAACTATTAGGAAAAATATAGAGACTGTAGCAGAGAGTGAGATTGTGACTAGGTAAATAAGGATGGCTACAAAGAGATGGGAGATAGATACATTCCACCTGGCAGACAAGATGTAGAATCCAGAATGGAAGAGATTCTGTCTAAGCTAGTGAAGGGTCAGGAAAATTAAGAGATCGCCTTAATGAGATTAAGGCTGACATTTTAGGATTAACCTAGAAGGTTGAGTCATATACCAATACAATCAAGAAGTTGGAGAACCAGTTCGGCATGTGTGAGAAACTCTTAACCAAAGAAAGTTAGGTACCCTTCTGAGCAACATGATGCAAAATCCTAAAAACGGTGGTCATGTACTTGATATTACCCCGAGGAGTGGTATCACTACTATAGATCCCCATAAACTACTACAGAAGCTATTGATAATGAGATACATATTATTGAGTCTGAGACAGTAACAAGTGATAATGGTAAAGCTGCTGAAGATAAAGGTAAGGGTCCGATCACTAATCCAGAAATTAAATAGATCTCGTATTGGGATTAGTTACGTCTTGATGCAGCATGGCATGGTGATAACTTATTCCTCTAGATAGTTGAAGGTGCATGAGAAGAATTATCCGACTCATGACTTGGAGCTATTGGCTATGGTGTTCGTATTGAAAATCTGGCATCACTATTTGTATGAAGTGCATGTGGATATCTTTTCATATCATAAGAGCCTGCAATATCCGTTTACCCAGAAAGAGATTAACCTTAGGCAATGGAGTTGGCTTGAGCTACTTAAGGATTATGACATGTGTCTTCACTACCAACCAGGTAAAGTTAATGTTGTTGCTGATACTCTTAGTTGGTTATCTATGGGGAGTCTTGCCCATATGGATGAGGTAAAGTGAGAATTGGTGAAAGATGTTCATCATTTTGCTAACCTTGGATTTTTCCTCATGAACTCTAAGGATGGTAATGTGTTCGCTTAGGATGTGGCAAAGTCATCCATAGGTGCTAAGGTAAAAGTGAAGTAAGTGTTAGATCCTATCTTGATGAGGATCAAGGGTGATATAGGTGGGAAGAAACTAATGGATTTTGACATTATTGGTGATGGTACCTTGCGGTACCAAGGAAAATTGTGCATTCGAGATATGGATGGTTTATGAGAGAGGGTCTTGGCTAAGGCGTATGAGTTGCGCTATGTTATTCATTCTGGCTCAAAAAAATGTATCATGAACTTAATGAGATGTATTGATGGAATAATATAAAGTAGGATGTGGCTAGTTTTTTGTCTAAGTGTATGTTGTGCCAACAAGTGAAAGTTGAGCACATGAGGCCCGAAGGGTTATATCAAGAAATTTAGTTTCCTGTGTGGAAGTGGGAAGTAATCAATGTAGATTTTGTTACCAGTCTTAGAATCAGTTCGATTTGACTTGGGTCATCATAGATAGGATGACTATGTCTGCTCACTTTTTGCACGTGGGGACTAATTTTTTGACAGAGGATTATGTAAGGTTGTACCTCCAAGAGATTGTGAAGTTGCATGGGGTACCTATTTCTATTATCTCGGATCATGGTACGCAGTTTTCATCTCACTTTTGGTGGTTATTTCAAAAATGTTTGGTGACTAAGGTGAGTCTTAGTACTGCTTTCCACCTACAGTTAGATGGGCAAACGGAAAGAACTATACTGGCATTGGAAGATATGCTTCGAGCTTGTGTGATTAACTATGGTGGTAGTTGGGTTGAGCATTTACCTCTTGAAGAGTTTATGTATAATAATAGCTACCACTCTAGATTTGGGATGGATCCATTTGAGGCCTTATATGGTAGGAGGTATAGGTCTCCTATTGGGTGGTTCGAGATTGGTGAGGCGAAGATGTTTGGTCTAAATTTGGTTAACCAAGCCATGAAGAAGGTGAAGGTGATTCGGGATAGGCTTAAAGCTGCCCAAAGTTACCAGAATTCCTATGCAGATGTGAGGCATAGGAAGTTAGAATTTGAGGTTGGGGCTAGTATTTTCTTAAAGGTGTCTCCCATGAAAGGATGATGCGGTTTGGGAAGAAGAGGAAGCTCAGTCCCCGGTATGTTGGTCCGTACTTAGTTTTGAGAAGGGTTGGCAATGTTGCATATGAGTTGAAGTTGCCTTCTGATTTGAGCTCCATTCACCCGGTGTTCTATGTTTCTATTTTAAGAAAGTGTGTGGTTGATTCATCACAAATTGTACCTATCAAGGATATTGGTATTTTGGATTCCCTGACATATGAGGAGTTCCCGGTTGAGATCTTAGATTGGCAGGTTTGACCATTGTATACCAAGGACATAGCTTCGGTAAAGGTCCTATGGATGAACCACAAGGTAGTAGATGCTACTTGGGAAGATGAAGAGGACATGAAGTTCAAGTATCCATTTCTATTGCCCATTTTGGAAAATCGTGCTTGAGGCTTGTGTTGTTCTTAACATCTTTGTTTTCTAACTTAGTTAAAAGTAGATTGTGAATTCTTTGGTAATCTATTTTCTATCTTAAAAGTAAGAGTAGAGATGTTGGGGGGGTTTAATCTTGCTAGTCAATACCTTATCCCATAATTCGAGGATGAATGATCCAAGTGGGGGAGAATTGAAACACCCTAGATTTTGGACCTTGGAAAATTCTTAAGATTTGATCTTACTATCCTGGTAACGACTCATCATACGAGTCGTATGGTCTGGGTACGGGTCAGGTAATCCTAGTCATTAGGTGACCAGTAAACAGTGGTTGGATTTTTTTTATTGGTAACGACTTGGTGGTTCAAGCCGTTAGGGGTGGTGATGAGTTGTTAGGACGATCCTTAACCAAATTAGTAACTTAGTGACTAGCCTTGGATCTAAGTGCAAGTATCTCACTAAGATCTATAAGGATAGGTTACGATTGGTAGGGTTGAGTAGTATGTTGTCCAGTGTCTAATCTCTTAGGTTCTGTCTTGGATATGACTAAACTATATGAGTCGTACGGTCAGGTCACAAGTGGGATTATGGAGTTGTATAGTGGACAATGTATGGGTGTCTAACTCACTATCTTAGTGACGACTCAAGGGTCCGAGTCATTTGTTGTGGACATGAGTCAAGGGGTCGACTCATAACCACAAGCGACCTTTTTACAGTTTTAAGTTGGGGGCATTCTGAATATTTCCCTCTTTAACCCCCTTTGATACCATTACTTAAAACATCCTTTGGGACTTCATTAACATATTATTCCCAATAAAACACTCTTAAATTCCCTCTCAAACTCTCTGTTCAAGCAAAAGCTAGGGTTTCATTAAGCTAATCAATTAAGGATTTCAAGGGTAATTTCTCTCCGTGTTTCTTAGTGTCTAAGGTATGGTATTCCTCCCTCGTTGTTATTTTACTAAAGGCATATGTTTTAATGTATGGTTTTATTGGTGTTGTTATGGTTTTGAAATAAAGGTTGGGGTTTTTGTTGTTTATGGATGAATATTGTTTCTCATGGTTTAATTATGGTATTCCTTATTTTAATTATGGTTTTGAACATGTGGTTTCATGGGTATGGTGGTTAAACTTGATAATGGTAAATTTCTTTAAACTTGTGACTCTTTAATTGGTTATATCCCCAACCTTATTTTGTAAAATTAGTTTGTAGTTATGGAAAAGGTGGGAATTTGAATTAGGGGTACAATGGAATCCCCAAAGTGTTTGGTTTGACTATTTCTTGAAACTAATGCATGGAACAAATGGTTAAATGGTTAAGGCTGGGTTTGAAAACCTTATGGGGTACGAAGGAATCCCCCAAGTTATTTTAATAATAGAGTATGTGGGGAATGAAAGAATCCCCTAAGTGTTGGTTGTGACATTGCTTGCAAGCTATAGTCGGTATGATGATACCACTTTATAATGTATTAATAATTAACTCCTAGAATTGGTAGTTTAGTTATGTGCTAAAGGTTTTAATTAGGCAATAATGGGGGTTGTGATAGCTAGCAGTAAAGGTGTGGGTCCGAAGGACAAACACTGGAAACTCGTGATTGTCATTATGAGGTTTGGTCTTGATGACCTGTGTGCATGGTTCACACTATTGATATGATTGGATCTTTGTTTGACATGGGATCGGGGCATTCCCTGGTCTTTCTTGATACCCCTGGTTCGTGTGGTTCACAGACACCGGGGCCCTTTCAGCAGGGGGAGCTGAACCCATATAGCCCGTGGGGGGATTTTTATGACAGTTAAGCTACACAACCCAGGTTTAGATTTTAAATGCATGCTAAACCTTGTTCCCTATCCCAACATGGTATATATATGTATATATGTGATTGCATAAGATTATATGATTTGGTTTTGAATGATGGCATTATTTTATCTTAATCCTTGAGTATATGTTAGCATTCACTCCTCTAACCGTCTTCGGGTGCTGTATCCCCATGTGATGTAGGAACCATCCATACTCTACCATTCCTCCTGCTCAGTGACTTAGATTCGGGGACAAGTTTGAGTCAGATTGAAGTGGTGAGCGTTCATACTCTGGAAGACTCCATTTCATGTTATAGACTTCTTTTCATTATTTTCATTTCCTTGATTTTGATTTTGGCTATGGTTGGAGGCATGTACCGACTGGATGCTCTTAGATTATGGTTAGAGGCTTTATCTAACTACTATTGGCATGGGCGATGTTGGTATCAATGTTAGCATTGGTATTGATATTGGCATTGGGATTGGTTGGATATTTGGTTATCGATGTTTGGTTATGGTTATAGACTTACTTTATTATTTTATCTTGTTATATATTTGGGATTTATTCGACATGGAGTGTAGGGTGGTTAATGGTGGGGTATTGGGGGTGATCTCGAGTCCTGGTTGGACTTGAGATACCCGACATGACTAAGCCCTGGTTTGGGTCATGCCAGTACATGTGAAAGGATAAGTAGGTGAGAACTTCATTTAATACAAAGAACTTGGTCAAGACAAAGAACTTTGTCTGTACAACCAAGTGCTTTGAGCTAGTCCATATAGACCTTCGTGGACCAATAAGACTAAGAAGTAGAATAGGAAAGAAGTATGCTTATGTTCATGTGGATTACTGTTCAAGATTCACCTAGACTCTTTTCTTTGCTTCTAAAAGAAGATTTATTTGATGTCTTCTCAATATTTGTCAAGAAAATGGAAAAACAACTTAGTACTTCCTTTGTTTCTATCATATCAGACCATAGAATTGAGTTTGAAAATGCAAAATTCCTAAAGTACTATGCAGTAAATGGGTAGACCATTACTTCTCTGTTCCTACGACACCACTGCAAAATGGAGTGGTTAAAAGTAAAATTAGGACCTTAGAAGATATGTCCAGGACGATGATGATTGTTGGAAGTCATGCTCAAAATCTTGGGTTGAGGCCTTGAGTACTGCTTGTTACATCATCAATAGGTGCAGGACTAGACCTATTTTAGAGAAGACTCCATGTGAACTATTGAAAATAAGAAAGCCTAACATTTATCATCTTAGGGATTTTGGGTGTAAATGTTTAATTCTGAACAACGGAAAGGACAACTTAGGAAAATTTGATGCTAGAAGTTATGAAGGAACTTTTTTGGGATACTCTCTATATAGTAAAGTTTATAGGGTATAAAATAAATGAACAAACTGTGTTGAAGAGAGTGTGCATGTAGTATTTGATAAATTGAGCACTATATCTAAATTTTCTCCAAAGGATGAAGATGAAGAAGTAGATCATACAATGGAACAAGTTACACTACCTGGTCTATCTGATGAACAAATTAAGGGCACATTGACAGGGGGAAAAACAAAGCACAAGAATGGTTCATCTAGGAACTTAGCTCCATGTATAGAAGAGAATGTTAGAACCTTATAAGGACAAATATTGAAGAACTACAAGTATAAGGGATATCATCCAATTGACAATATTCTCACAAAACATACATCAGGAATCACTACAAGATCAGGACTCAAAAACCTATGTGCATTCAGTGCTTTTTTTTTTTATCAATAATTGAACCCAAAAGGGTGAAATCTCTCTCTATGATAAAGATTGGATACTATAAATACAAGAAGAACTTTATCATTTTGAAAAGACCAAAGTATGGCACCCAATCCCTCCTTCTAAAGAAAAAACTATCATTAGAACAAAGTGGGTATACAGGAACAAACATGATGAGGATGGATTAGTTACAAGGACTAAGGCAAGGTTGGTGGTCCAAGGGTACAATTAAGAAAAAAAGGAATTGAGTATGATAAGACATTTGCTCCCATATAAAGGCTTGAAGCTATCAAACTACTTATTGCATTTTCCTTCTTATGAAATCACTTTATATCAAATGGATGTAAAGAGTGCATTCTTAAATGAAAATCTCAAAGAAGAAGTGTATGTGAAACAACCTCCTGGTTTTGAGAGTACTAAATTTTCTAATCATGTCTACAAGCTAGACAAAGCTCTATATGGGTTGAAGCAAGTTCCAAGACCTTGGTATGAAAAACTTTTAAAATTCCCACTGAAACATAGGCACATGAGAGGTAAAATTGACAACACCTTATTCTTAAAGACTAATAGGAAGGATATTTTAATTGTTTAGGTCTATATTGATGATATCATCTTTGGATTCACTAATAACAAGATGACTCAAGAATTTTCCCAACTCATGAATGAAAAATTTGAGATGAGCATTATGGGAGAGCTCAATATCTTTCTAGGACTTCAATCAAGCAAACTCTAATTGGTAGTATGATTAACCAATAAAAGTATATGAAAGAGTTGCTTAAGAAGTAAAATATGGAGAAAGATAAAGTGATCAATACTCTCATTACAACTTCTACAAAATGATACCATGATGAACCTAGTCCATCTATGGAGAAGAAGTTGTACAGAGGAAGGATTGGGTCTCTCTTGTATCTTACTGCAAGTAAAGATGATATAGTCTTTAGTATTGGACTTTGTACAAAATTCCAAGATAAGTCCAAAGAGTATCATCTACGGGATGTAAAAGGATCTTAAGATATCTAAAGGAATAATTGATTTGGGTTATAGTATCCTAAAGAAAGCAATTTTAATCTTATGGGGTACTCAAATATTTATTATGTAGGTTATTTAGTGGTATAAAAAGCACCTCAAGCATGGCACACTTTATTATATTATATCTGATTTCCTGATCCACTAATAAGGAAAACTCCATCGCTTAGTCTACTGATGAAGATGAATATGTTGTTGTTGATTCTTGTTGTGCTCAACTGCTATGGATCAAGCAATAATTGCTCGATTTTGGTTTGGATGTAGAGTGTGTTTCCATAATTTGTGACAACATAAGTTCCATTAATATTTCCAAGAATTTAGTTCAACATAAGAGTACCAAACATATTGATATAAGACACTATTTTCTTAGAGATAATGTAGAAATGGTTCATGTATCTATCATGTTTTACTCCACAAAAGATCAAATTTCTGACATCTTTACAAAGACATTGAGTAAGGAATAATTTAAAAGGAATAGGTTAAACTTGGGTATGATTAAGATTGAATGAAACCTCCATCTATGATTGGCTAGAACTGACTATGTATTGAATAAATAAAAAGCTATATAAATAGTTTAGTCAGTCATGCACATTTAGTTGTGTATCCCAAGTCTAGTTATTTAATTTTGTTAACCTATTTTTGTATTAGATTGAGTAGAGACTTAGGGTAAGTTTGCATTAGTGACTTTAAATCTTGGTTCATCAGGTATGCATTTACATTATATTGCAATTACTATCATAGACGAAACAATTGAGGTTACTTGTTCCATCTCACCTATTCTCAAGCGACCATTTAAAAAATACCAAAAATCTAAAATCTTGATCTTCCTCTCTCAATTAGCCATTTCTCTCCTGTATTTAAAACAAATCATCAAAAACACTCAGAAACTCTACTCTTTTCATAGAATACAAAAATATATTTAGAAAAATTATCTTTGTCCTCTCCAAAATCATCAAGCACGTACATCATCTACTTACCAAGGATAAAACAAGACATTCTCTTTCCTATGGGTTTTGGTTAGTTCAGATTTTTTAACTTCCAGATCACAAAGGATGTTTTGGGAAGAGTGGAACATACGACTCTACCTACTTCAATTAAAAATCCCAACAGCCACTAAAAAAAGTTAAAGAATGCCCTAGCGGCTCATACAAAAGAACTGGAAGCTGATCAGGTTGCTCATGTGCTTACAAAGGGAGACCATCAGGCTAGGATGGATAAGTTGGAAGTAGAACTAGAGAAGAAAAGGGATAAAATGTTTAAACAATTCAAAGATTGACACAACTCCTTTCACCTATTCTAGACTTGTTTTTAGCCTAAACCCTTGATTTCCTTAGACCTATCTAGCTTTTTTTTTGTTTCTCAAGTCATTTTATTTTTTCAGTAGTTAATTGTAAGTTTTTGGGACATATTTGGTTTAAATCAATGAATTGTATATCTTTTTCCTACTTTTCTACTATTCTTGATCTTTTTAATCTTTTAATTGATTACTTGTCTTAAACTAATTTATCTTGGTGATAGCCCAACACCTATGAATATTTTAACATTGGTCTTTATATTATTCATGTGATTAGATTTAGATAAAGACAAAAGGGGTAATACATAGGGTTGTACAGTACTTATAATTCATGATAGTCTTGGTTCATCAATGTGTTTCTTGCTTAAGTACTGTCTTTGTCTTAATAAATTGGATGCACAAAGGAAAATTTTTGTCATCATCAAAATGAATTTTTTTTTGGAATATGATTGTTTTAAAGATTGGCAAAGTAGTGGAATAGATATAAGAAATGGGTAGGTTCCGTGGTCCGTTTATATAAGTTCAACCTGCTTTAGAGATGCTAAGTACACCAAGTTAAGGAAAAGAATGATGTTGAATCAAGAAACATTTTTTTTTATGAAAGTACAAAAAATAAATGAATCTATGTAAGAAAAGGAATTAAAAGTAAGGCACCAATGAGTTTATGTAAGAAAGGGATTAAAAGAAAGGAAACAAAGAGTCTCTAACTAGGAATAGGATTGCTCAAAGAAAGACTCCAAAAATGAATGGGATTCCTTAGAAGGAAGAACAAGATGACTTGAAGGAAGCAATTCTCTACGTATATAAATATCCAAGAGCTTCCACAAAATTATTTGCACACTTATACGATATCCAAGGAGATTCTGAGGTTGAGTCTTAAGATACTATGTGAAGAACTCCTAGAAGGAACAGGTTCATATAGAAGAGTCTAGATCTAGATTTATCTTGATTTTATTAAGAGTGTTCCTTGAGTTGTAACCGTTTATGCTTTCATAGTTCCACTATGTCATAAACTTTACTAGGAGTTAGTCAACAAGTTGGGATAACTTGAAGACTTGGGAACACAAGCTTTGTGTGAAACCTCGTAAAACTTCAATAATTTTATTTTTGACCTTCCCATATGTGTAGTATTAATTTTTGACTTGAATTGTGCTTAGGGATATTAAAAGGGTATTTGGGAGAGTTTCAAAATTTTCAAAAAGGGTTCGAAGTTAATTTGGGACCTCGAGGCAGTAAGGGTATGCGATAAGGTCATGTCATGGAGGTTAACCTCTGTGATATCAAAGTGTCACAAAATATAACCTCCATAATAATGGCGTGCCACGCAAGTGTATTAATTTTGTCCAATTTTGTTTTTTCACTTGGGGTGAGGGGATTTTTGTCTGTTTACCCCTCGTACGACCTTTAAACAAAAATAGCCTCTTTTCTTTAGTTTTCAAAGATCAAAATCATACATTCTATCTTAAACCTCAAAACCCAAGAACATTCAAGGGTTTTACAGTGCATTCATCATCCGGGCTCCAAACATCAAATTGACTTCAATTCCTTATGTGTTTCAGGTATGTTTCTTTTCCCTAAACTTAAATTTTTTCAATGTGGCATGAATTGAATGGATTACCATGTGATTTAAATTGTGGTTTTTAAAATTAGGTTGAGGGATTTTGGTTGTTACTAATTGAATTACTTGTTTCATGTTTTGAAGTGACTATTTATGCTTTAAATTGATGTTTTTGGCATTGAATTGATACATTATTTAAATAGTTGGAATGGAGGACATGGGCTTCCCCAAATTGGATGAATTTTGGCATGGAATTGCACGAACCTCAATACATTTTTTAAATTTGATTTTTAGTATAGAAAATTGCATGGTTTAACTTGCTTTTGAATCCAATACATTGCATTAATGGATAAATAGATGTATAAATGGATTTGGATGGCCTTGGTGGACTTGGTTTGGATTTTAATGGAACTTGAGAGTCAATGTGGTTATTTGAATAGGTTTGGAATGTTTAATTTAGCTTGCAAGCGTATTGGTATGATGATATCAAGTGGTAAATACCTTGATAAATGACTCATGGGTTAATGAATGGAATTATGTGCAAAGTGATTTTAAGTTAGGATTAAAGGAGGTTGTGTAGCTCATCGTGAAGGTGTAAGTACCAGGGGGACGAACACTGGAAATCATATTTCCTGTTGTTAGGGTATATATAGCTATTGCTTGACACACACTTGATATTTATATTTAGGACGACCATTGCCCATGGTGGCTTTAGTTTTCCCTTGGATCATGTGGCTAACACACACTGGGTCATTTCAGCAGGGAGAGCTGAACCCATATAACCCACCGTTCCTTTAGAATGAATCAAGCTACACAATCAAGGTTAATGGTTTTAATACTCTCATATTCATAACCCTTACCCTATTTCTATATCTTATATATATATATATGAATATATGCATATGTTTTTGACTACTTTTGGACATGGCATTATTTTATCACTTTCACAGAGTTACATGCTAGTGCTTATCCCACAGACCATCCTAGGATGCTACATTATTTTATAATGTAGGGTTTGAATATATATTTTTTGCTCATGTGTAGCATTAGATGGGTTAGTACATCTATTGAGTTGCAGTGAAGTGGTGAGCCTCTATTCTTTAAAAGGGCTTATCACTTCATTATTCATTTCTTATTGATTTAGTACTTTTGGATTCTTTTTGGTCATCATCGAGGGCATGTCCCGGCTTAGATAATATTCTAGTTTAGAGGCTTTCATGGATAGATGTGGGTTGGTTGGTTATTGATTGATTCTTAGTTTTCATAGAGTTATCTATTCATCTTTGTATTACTATTTAATTGGATTCCACATTCTTATTATAATTATTATTATGCTTTTGAAGTTGGGTTAAGGGGCTGGCCTCCAGTCCATGGTGATCTTGAGATACCCATTATAACTTGGCCCTGGTTTGGGTCGTGAAATGTTTGGTACCAAAGAAAGGTTTAGATTCATTGGGTATCTATAAAGTCGTACTAAATAGAGTTTTTTTTATGGGTGTGTAGAGCACCACACCTATAAGGAGGAGGCCAAAAAGAATTTAAGAATATTTTCCTTTATTATGTTCTAGTTTGGGCTATAGAGTCTACTTCTATGAAACTTCTCTAACTCCTGACTTCCTCGCATTTTAGATCATGCCTCTCCGAAGATCTGACATTTGTAGAAACTCTATTGGGAATCCTATCACCTGAGGATAATATAGAGGTGACTCTCTCTATGTGTGGAGTGTAGAACTGGCTCCTGATTGTAAAGCTCCACGTAGATTTCTACTTGTCCATATTAGTCCTCCTGGGTCTTCTTAGGGTGGTTATGCTTATGATCATCCACCTTAGAGGGACATCTATAATAAAGAGTTTCGACGGTCTATTCATTTGCTTATTCAGTTAGTGACATCTCATTCTTATCAATCAAATCATGTTAGTTCTATTTCTCCTTTATCTGAAGTCGCTCAGATTGTCTAGTTTATGAGGTTGATACCCTAACCTTTACAGGCTTTAAGGTTGAAGAGGATCCTCAAGGGTTTGCGGATGAGATGGAGAAGATTTTCAGAGTAATGCATACTATTGATTCTAAAGGTGTAATGTTTGCTTCATATCAGCTGAAATATATATCTTATTAGTGGTATAAAGAGTGGGTGTAGTTGAGGGGTGATGATGTAGAGCCGACATTATAGGATGAGTTTTGGAGTGCCTTTTTTATCATTTCTTTCCTCAGGAGCTGAGGGAAGCTAAGGCTGAGGAGTTTGTGAATTTAAAGCAGGATTAGATGGGTGTGAAGGAGTATGCTCTGAAATTTTAATAATTGGCTCATTATGCTCTAGAGTTGGTATCTACCATGAGTCTAAGAAGAGAAAGTTTGCTTTTGGGTTGTCTTGTGACTTAGTGTTGGAGTGTAAGGCTGCGATGTTAAAAAATGACATGGACATCTCCAGTCTTGTGGTTTATATACTTAGGTAGAAGATAAGAAGAAGAGGCTGGCAGAGATAGGAGAGAGAAAGAATAAGAGGTTTAGGTATTCAAAGCAGGGTGGGAGTTAGCAGAATAGTGAGAAAGATGGTAGACAATGGACCAAGAAGAAGAATTAGGGCAATTATTATTCGTCTGCCAATGCTCCCTATCCTAAGCCTTTGAGTGATCATCATTTTTAGGCTAGCAGTAGTCTGAGGAATAGGGTGCCTAGTCTCAAGATAGTGGAACGTAGTCGACCCCCCTTATCCTTTTTGTCATTTTTATAGGCAGCTTTATCATTTGTTATTATGAAGAGGAGAGAAATTAATGTTATGATTGTGGTCATCTTGGTCACATAAAGTGAGATTGTCCTTCAACGAAGGTTGCCACTGGAGCTAATAAAGTTTCGATTGCCACATCTTCAGCTCTTGCTCCAAAGGGCATTACTTCTAGTACCGACACTGGCTGAAATCATCTCTATGAACTTTTTACTCGTTAGGATATAAGGCATCCCTAGATGTGGTTAATAGTATGTTATAGCTCTTTTCCCATGATAGTTATTGTTTACTTGATTCGAGTTCTACCCTTTTTTTATGTGACCCATTATGTGGCTATCTATTTTGGTTTTGGTCCTGAAAGTATTCTGACCCCTTTTCTGTGTCTACTCCAGTGGGTGATTTTATAGTTTCTAGAAAAATCTACAGGGGTTGTGTGGTGTCCATCTTTCATAGGGAGACATTGCTGGATTTGATAGAGTTTGATATGGTGGATTTTGATGTTATCTTAGGGATGGATCGGCTTTATTCTAGCTATGCTTCTCTAGATTGTAGCACCCAAAAGGTCAGTTTTCACTTTTCTTATGAGCCAGTATTAGAATGGGAGGGGAGTTCCTAGTACCCAAAGGGAGGTTTATCTCTTATCTTAGAGCTCATAAATTAATTTCAAAATGGTGTCTATATCATCTAGTTCGGGTTAAGAATTATGATTCTAAAAGTCCTTCTTTGCAATCTATCCCTGTGGTCAATGAATTTCGTGAAATGTTTCCCGAAGATCTTCCTGGAATTCCACCCGATAAGAAAATAGATTTTATGATTGATCTTCTATCAGATACTCATCCTATTCCTATTCTTTCTTATAGAATGGCTTCAGATGAACTAAATGAGCTTAAGGAATAATACTAAAGGAGCTTAAGGAATAATTTAAGGATATTCTTGATAAAGGGTTCATTCATTCTAGTGCTTCTTTGTAGGGTGTTTGAAACAACATGAGTTTTAACCCTTATAAAATTTCCTAGAATTTCATTCTTTGGACCCAATATGACTCATGGGTACAAGCCGTATAATGGGTACAAGTGGTATGGTCTTTTTATATGTTGAATAATATTAGAGGTGGGATGGTTTTGGTAACTATAATGGGTACGACTTAGGGGTATGAGTCGTAGGGATTGGTACGAGTCATATCAAGGACTCGTATGGTGGGCAGTGTTTGATCCTCCTAGTATTTCATTCTGCCAGGGATATGGGTTCTGGGTATGAATCATATATTATGGCTATGACTTAGTTGGATGAGTCGTATACTAGACATGTTAGATCCAAGGGTTGAGGCTTGGATACAAGTGGTGGGTACCAATCGTATAGAAGGGTACGACTCTTATGAGTCAGTCGTATCCTTGTGATAGGTTCTTAAGAAATTTAAGTGGGGGTATTTTGTACATTTTCCTACTTATCCTAACTAGTACCCACAACTTCTAATACACTTTGGAGGCTATTTACTCTATTATTCTATTCATTAACACTTAGAAACTATTCCAAAACACTCCATAATTCTCTCAAGAGATATTAGGAAAAGAAGGCTAGGGTTTTATCTTGCATTGCTTTGGGGCTTGTCTTGGTGATTTACTTCTATCAATACTTTAGTGTAAGGAATGATTCTCTTTCCTCATTATAATTTCAACTAAAGTCATGGTTTATATGAATGATTTCATGGTTTTACTATTTCATGATTATGGTTTTCAACTATTATTTGGGGTTTTTGATATGGAATGCTCGGTTATGGTTTCCTATGGTTTTACTTAGGCTTTTATATGTATCAATGGTGGATTTGGGAAATTAGATTTCATGGTAATGGCTTAATGATCTTTGGAATTGGTTTTGGTTATATTATGCCCCTAAGGTGTTTGATAAAATGTTTATAAAGATATGTTCATTGTATTGACTTCTTTTAATGGAACTCTTGCATGTTTTAAACTTGATAAAGGATTTATACATGGTTTAAATGGTTTGAAAAGGATAAAGGCTAAATAGTTATGCTTGTGGAGAACATGGAACTCTCCCAAGTGGATTTAATATGGTAATTGGAAGGGCACCTAAGGTTCCCTTAACCTAAATGGTTTGGCTATGGATATTACTTACAAGTAAAGGGTGGTATGAAGATACCACTAATATTAGTTAAGAAATAGATAATGTTTTGGTTATTTGGAAACTGGTTTAATTGGTCATTAATGGTGAAATGTGTAGAAAAACCATGGAAGGTGGCGATCCCGGGGGGACCAAAATCGAAAACTCATATTTGCCAATATTAGGGGTCTTGATTATCATGCGCATGTGTCACATTTTATATTAGGGGATGTACTAGTCATACCATGGGATATTTCCCAGTTATACGTCTACATACACTGGGCCCTTTCAACAGGAGGAGCTGAACCCATATAGCCAGCGGGTAGTTTAGGACAGCCAAGCTACACAACCTAGTTATAAAGGTTTTAAATTCATTCTAAACTTGATTCCCTTTCTTGGAACTTATATATGTATGGGTGTATGCATTATGGATGGTTTTACTTGGTTTTATAACTGGCATTATTTCATCCTTACCCATAGATTCATAATACCGGTCACTTGCTAACCCCATCTACTGGTGGTTGTATACACACGCTATATAGGAATCGACTATTCTACTTTTCCCATTTATCATGTAGATTCGATATTAGCATTAGACTGAAGTGGTGAGCTTTCATCCTTTTGGGAGTAATCATTTCATGTTATGGATTTCTCTAGACACTTTTCCTTTATTTTGGATATTAGTTTTGGCCATGGTTGGGGGCATGTCCCTACCGGATTTGTTTACTCTTTTGGATAAAGGCTTTGTGGAACTTCTGGGGATTGGTATGGGCGGGATTAGTATTAGTGTCGGCCTTGGCATTAGAATAGGCTGGTGGGCTGACAACATCACAAGATTTCTTACTGTTCTGTCATATTAATTTTGGGATTAATAATATTATGTTTTGGTAATCTTCTTGGTTATGGGCTGGTTTAGGGCCTATGATTTGGTTTGGTATGGTTGGGCAGTTGGTGTGGTACGGTTGGACTCGATTGGGTCAATCACGATTGTGACCCTATCCTAGAGTCTTAATGAGAACAATAATTCTATCTTGTTATATGTTTGAAATTCAGCCCACCTAAGGCTGGATAAAGATGGTTGGGTTGGGTAATAGGGGGGCCCCGGTCCTAGTTAGACTTAGGTTACCCATTTCAATAAGGCCCGGAGTCGGGTAGTGTCAAATTGGTAATAGAGCCTAGGTTCATGGTCAACTGGAAAGTCCATAAAGTCGTGTCGAGTAGAGTCTTTTTTAGCTGTGTAAAGTGTACCACACTTATAAGAGAGGGGCTGCAAGACAATTAGGAATGTTTCACTTTCTTGGTATTCTATCTTCAAGATTGAGTTCTTAATCCTGTAATTTCCTCTAATCCTTGTTTGTTCATCTTTCAGATCATGCCTCCTAGATCTGGAACACAAGAAAATTCTTTCGTCCCTTCTGGGAATAATGCTGAAGGGGTATGTCCGACGTCTGGAGTATATCTTTAATCTCATGGTCCTATTTCTGATGGTGCTATATTTCCTCCTATTTCGGATATTTCTCCTCAGGTCCCTCAGGGCAACATGACGAATGCAGAATTTTGTAAGTCTATCCATGTTATTGCCCAATTGGTTGCTGCTCAGGATGAGAGGGGTGTGGCTGGTGGTTTATTTTCTAAGGCCACAAGGGTTAGTCAATTTATGAAGATGGGTCCTCCAACTTTTACTGGGGTAAAGGTGAAGGAGAATCCACAACGCTTCTTGGATGAGATAGAAAAGATATTTTGGGTGATGTAGGCTACTAATGTAGAGGGGGTTAACTTTGCTGCTTATCAGCTCAATGATATTGCTTATCAGTGGTATGAGGAGTGGGACAGGGATAGATATGATATGGAAGAGGAAGGGTTGTGGGAGACCTTTTCTAATGCCTTCTTAGATCGGTTTTTTCCTCTAGAATTAAGGAAAGGTAAGATGGAGGAGTTTGTGAGCCTTAGTAGGGGAGGATATCAATAAATGAATATACTTTAAAGTTCCATCATCTATCAAGGTATGCTCCAAATTTGGTGGCTGATATAAGGTGGAGAATAAGAAAGTTTGCATTTGGGCTAAATAGAGATTTAATTCTGGATAGCAAGATGCCTTACTGATTAAATATATGGACATCTTGAGGTTGATTGTTCATATGCAAAGGTTCAGAATGAGAAGAGGAAGCAGGCAAAGTTTGGGGATAGGCAGGGAAATAGGAGTAGGTTTTATAACCAGGGAGGTTCTCGGTCTCAAGGTGGTAGAGATGGTGGAAAGTGGCAAAAAAAGTAGTGGGGGAGTTCTGGCTTCTTTTTTGCTAGTGCTCCTTATGAGTCGGGAGACAGGCTTCATCAAGGTGGTGACAATTTTTTTGCAAAGGTTTCCCAATCTTAGGTGAGCTGAGGTCAGTCAGTTTCTTTATGTCCTCCTTCTCAATTCTGTGGTCGTCCTCATCGGGTCTATTGCGAGGAAGAAAAGGATAAATTCTTCAAGTATGGCCAGGTAGGCTATCAGTTCAGGTATTATCCAGTCAATAAGGTTGCTATGGGGGCGAATAAGATTGGTTGCATTATTGTCATATGTTTGTGGATTGTCGAACCCATAGGGATATCTTTAAGTTTCCTGGTGAACAGATTATACAATGGGAAGGTAGTTCCTTATCTCCTAGGGGGTTTATTTCTTATCTTAGATCTCAGAGGTTAATCTCTAAGGGTTGTCTTTATCACTTGGTCTGAGTTAAAGATTCAAACTCGTAACGTCCTTCTTTGTCTCTGGTCCCTGTGGTTAATGAGTCTCCAGAGATCTTTTTGGATGATTTTCCTAGTGTTTCTCTGAATAGGGAAATAGAGTTTGGTATTGATTTACTTTTGGAAACTCATCCAATTTTTATTCCTACGTATAAAATGGCTCTAGCTTAATTGAGAAAACTCAAGGAGCAACTTAAGGATCTTCTGGATAAGAGGTTTATTCATCCTAGTGTTTCTCTGTGGGGTACACCGGTGTTGTTTGTACGCAAGAAGGATGGTTCCCTTCGGATGTGCATTGACTACAGGCAGATGAACAAGGTGACGATTAAGAACAAGTATCCTTTTGCTTGAATTGATGATCTTTTTTATCAGTTATAGGGTGAAAAGTTATTTTCTAAGATAGATCTTTGGTCTGGGTACCATCATCATATTATTAGGGAGATGGATATCCCTAAGATGGCTTTTCGTACTTGGTATAGGTATTTTGAGTTCTTGGTGATATCATTTGGGATGACTAATGCGCTGGTAGAATTTATTGACTTGATGAATAGAGTGTTCAGGCAGTATATGGATCTCTTCATAATTGTGTTTATTGATAACATTTTGGTTTATTTGAAGAGTGAGGTGGATTATGCTAATCACCTCTATGTGGTATTGCAGACCTTAAAGGAGTAATAGTTGTAGGCCAAGTTCTCTAAGTGTGAGTTCTAGTTGAATATTGTGACTTTTTGGGGTCATGTTATTTCTAGTGATGGGATCATGGTGGGTCTGCATAAGGTTGTTGTGGTGAAAAGATGGCCTAGGCCCATGACTCCATCTGATAGCTGAAGCTTCTTGGGTTTGGATGGATATTATAGGCGGTTTGTGCAAAGCTTTTCTTCGATAGCTTCTCCTTTGACTAAGTTGACTCAGAAGAAGGTTAAGTTTTCTTGGTCAGATGCTTGTGAAGGGAGTTTTGAGAAGTTGAAGGATAAGTTGACTTTGGCTCCAATTCTGACCTTGTCGGAAGGCAATGGTGGGTTTGTGGTTTATTGTGATGTATCTCGGGTAGGGCTTTGTTGTGTTTTAATGCAACATAAGAAGGTGATTGCCTATGCTTCCAGGAAGTTAAAGGTAAATGAGAGGAATTATCCTACTCATGATTTGGAGTTAGGGATGGATGTTTTGACGCGACATATTCTAGGGAAGGTGCCTTAGTGTATGTTATTTGCGAATGGTGTGGTACTGATTGACGAGACTCGATGAGAAGTTAATGATAAGTTAGAGATTTGGAGACAGATGCTTGAGGCTAAAGGATTTTGGTTGAGCAGGACCAAGATGGAGTACTTGGAGTGTAAGTTTAGTGATTTGTCACAGGAGGCTGGCGTAGTTGTGAAGCTTGACTCTCAGGCCATCCAGAAGAGAGAGAGTTTTAAGTATTTGGGGTCTATGATTTAGGTTAATGGTGGATTGATGAAGATGTCACATATCGTATTGGGACAGGTGGGTTGAAATAGAGGATCTCTTTGGAAGTTTTATGTAATAAGAAGGTGCCCCCGAAGATTAAAGGTAAGTTCTACAGAGTGGAAGTCCAACTGTCTATGTTATATAGAGTAGAGTGTTGTCCAGTAAAGAACTCTCATATCCAAAAGTTAAAGGTCGCAGAGATGAGGATGTTTCAATGGATGTATGGACTTACCAGGAAAGATAGGGTGAGGAATGAGGTTATTCAAGAGAAGATGGGAGTTGCTTCAGTAGAGGACAAGATATGAGAAGTGAGGTTACATTGGTTCGGGCATGTGATGAGTAGGGGTTCTGATTCTCTAGTGGGGAGGTGTGAGACCTTGTCTATGGATGGTTTTAGGCGGGGTAGAGGTAGGCTAAAGAAATATTGGAAAGAGGTAATTAGGCATGATATAGAACAGTTACAGTTAACAGAGGACATGACTGTTGATAGTAAGGTGTGGAGGATGTCGATTAGGGTAGAGGGTTAGGGGTGAGAGTGTGTCAGTAACAGCAGGGGAGCATTTTTTGGGTTTGAAGTTTCTTGTTCATGGTGTTGTGTGATGTCTATGTTTTTGGTTAGATAGTTTCTAGTATTATCTTGTGGTTGTAGTATTATCTTGTGGATAGTGTTATTAGTTTATTTTGCATACTGTACTAGTTTATACATATTTATGTTTTGTGTTTGTTATATTGTTATCGATCCTAAGTTGGGGGTCTATCGAAAATAACCTCTCTAATTCACCTGAGGTAGTGGTATGGTTTGCGTACACTCTACCCTCCCCAGACCCCACTATGTTGGAATACACTAGGTATGTTATTATTGTTGGCGGTTTTGTTTGCTTTGAAAATCTGGTGGCATTATTTATATGGTGTTCACATGGATATTTTTTCTGATCACAAAAGTCTTCAGTACATGTTCACTCAGAAAAACCTTAATCTCAGGCAGAGAAGGTGGCTTGAGCTTCTCAAAGATTATTATATGAGCCTTCACTACCACCCAGGTAAGGCTAATGTGGTTGTTGATGCTCTTAGCAGGTTATCCATGGAGAGTTTGGCTCATGTATAGGAGTAAAAGATGGAATTGATGAAGGATATTCACCTCTTGGATAATCTTGGAGTTCATCTCTTGGACTCTAAGAATGGTGGTATGATTGGGCAAGAAGTGGTTCAATCATCTCTTGGTATAAAGATTAAAGAGAAGCAAGTGTTAAATCCTATCTTGATGAAAATCAAGGGTGATGTTGGTGGGCAAAAGGTAATGGTATTTAAGATTAGTGGTGATGGTACTTTATTGTACCAAGGGATGTTGTGTGTTCCTGATGTCGATGGGCTACGACAAGTGTTTTGGATGAGGCACATGAGTGATGCTATGTTGTTCATCTCGACTCGATTAAGATGTATTATGATCTCAAGGAGATCGACTGGTGGAATGGCATGAAGAGGGATGTGGCTGATTTCGTATCCAAGTGCATGGTGTGTCAACAGGTTAAGGTTGAGCACATGAGGCCAGGAGGGTTGTATCAAGAAATTGATTTTTTTGAATGGAAGTGGGAAGTGATCAATATAAACTTCGTTACCAGTCTTCCTCCATCTCGAAATTAGTATGATTCGATTTGGGTCATCGTGGATAGGATGACCAAGTGTGCATATTTTTTACCAGTGTGGACTACCTTTTCGACGGAGGATTATGCGTGGTTGTATCTTCAATAGATTCTGAAGTTGCATGAGGTACCTATTTCAATTATCTCTGATCGTGGTACGTAGTTTACATCTCATTTCTTGTGGGTTTTTCAGAAAGTGTTGGGACTAGGGTTAGTCTGAGTACTGCTTTTTATCCACAGTAGGATGGGCAAGCAGAGAGAACTATTCAGACATTGGAAGATATGCTTTGGGCTTGTGTGATTGACTATGGTGGCAATTGGGTTGAGCATCTGTCTTTGGCGGAGTTTGCTTACAACAATTGCTATCATTCGAGTATTTGTATGACTCCTTTCGAGACGTTGTATGGTAGTAGGTGTAGATCCCTAATTGGGTGGTTTGAGCTTTGTTAGGCAGATATGTTAGTCCTAATTTGGTCTATCAGACGATGGAGAAAGTCAAGGTGATTCGGGAGCTGGCCAAAGTCGCCAAAAGTCCTATGTGGATGTTAGGCATAGAGACTTGGAATTTGAGGTCGGGGATAGGGTGTTCCTCAAGGTGTCTCCAAAGAAGGGATTGGTGTGTTTTGGAAAAAAGGGGAAACTCAGTCCTCGATTCATTGGTCCTTATATGATTTTTTGGAGAGTTATCAATATTTCTTATGATTTAGAGTTGCCATATAGCTTACGTTTGGTTCATCCAGTCTTTCATGTTTCTATGTTGAGGAAGTGTCTTGGTGATCCTTCTTTGGTCGTTCCATTGAAAGAATTGGGTATTTTGGATTCTTTGTATTACGAAGAAGTCTAGGTTGAGATATTAGATAGGCAAGTTCGTTGATTGCAAACTAAGGATGTGACTTCAATTAAGGTTCTATGGAGGAACCATAAGGTGGAAGAAGCTATTTGGGAAGCGGAAGCGTACATGAAGTCCAAGTATCCACATTTTTTTTCTGCTCCTGGGATTCGTGTGGAAGGTATGTGTCTTGAACACATTTTTATTTTCTGAGTTTGTTAAAGAAAAGATTAAAATATTTTCCTCTTTATTTTCAAACTTTATTAAAGGGATGTTTGATAATACAAATAACTCTGTGTGTGGTTACCCCTACCTTATCCGTCATTCGGGGATGAATGTTCCTAGTGGGGGGAGACTGAAACATCCTGGATTTTGACCCTTAGAAAATTCCTGGAAATCCGTTCTCTAGACCCAATACGACTCATGGGTACGAGTCGTATACTGGGGTATGAGTGGTATGGTCCTGTCATATGCTTACCAGTGTTAGTTGGTGGGATAGTTTTGGTCACTAGAATGGGTACGACTTATAGTTGTGAGTCGTAAGGGATTGGTATGAGTCGTATCAGGGACTTGTTTGGTAGACAGTGTTTGGTCCTCATGGTATTTCATTCTTCCATGGATACGGGTATTGGGTACAGATCATATACTGTGGTTACGACTTGGTTGGACAACTCATATACTGGATAGTGTTTGATCCAAGAGTTGAGGTTTGGATACAAGTGGATGATACCAATCGTATAGGTGGGTATGACTTGTATGAGCCAGTCGTATTGTCACAACCCGAACTGGGACCCTGGCCGTGATGAGTATTCCAAACCATGAAGTCCCGAAACACCCCTATCTATCTGGTAATCATGCACATAATTCATATGATAAAAGAAATGCGAAAGATTCACAATACTACGGAAACATAGTCATGAGTCCAATGAAATCAATAATGGGAAATAATGTCCCACAATATCTATCGACATCTGAAAACCGTCTGTGAAATCTCTACTACATGACTAAAACAAACAACTGTTTAAAAACTGGGACAAGGCCCCCAGTAGACCCAAAACTATTAAATAATAAATAAACTGCCAGACATCAGGCCTTCCGGAATATAGAAGGCTCACCACTTGTCTCTGCAAAACTATCTGAAGAATCTACCAATTTTTGGACCCCTAGACTGTGCCTCCAAACATGGGAGGGAAGGGGGTCAATACAAAGTACTGGTACGCAGAGTAATCAAAAACAAAGTAGAGATTTTTATATAAAATAAATGAGAGCTGATCTAAAGAAATTATTGCAAAATGATTTTGAAAATACATGGTCATAGTATAATGATTTTTCAACAAAAATGCAACACATTTGAGCTAGGTGGTACACCCTACAATTTCACATTTACACCAATTGGCAAATATCAGTTTCCGCCGAGATTAGAGTATAAGTGAGGGAAAGACACACAATATCACACAGCAGGGTGTCTCGACCCAGTCGATTATGGTAGTGCACAAGATCACAAAGCAGGGCTCCTAACCATAGTCCCAATTTGGGATGACATAATATCAGGTACACAAGATCACACAACAGGGTACCAAGTTCTCGAGTCGGCAAACACGGTTTCCTGCGTAGAGTCATTTTACTTGTGCTTTCTTCGGGTAACCACCTATCTCACAAAATCAATACATTAAACTCATTTTAATCAATCACATGTCATACTCTGCAGGGTATCGTCATACTCGACTTGTAAGTCATCAATATCACATCAACTTTCCATCTTTTCATACCATTTGCAACATACACATATGTATGACTTTCACACCATTAAAAACATACACCATGGTTCTCAACATGCAACATTCAAGAAGTTAAATCATTTATGAATAGTGTCATATCAATTGCAAAACTTATGCTCTCAATGGTTCAACACAAGTGTGATATGGGGTATAAACATTATCATGGCGAATTTAGAAAATTCAAAACTCGTGTACATCGTACCATTTCAAAATTTCAGGTCACGGGTTCACAATTCAACCATCTAAATACATTCAAACAAACAACCCCATGAAATCTCA
This sequence comes from Capsicum pubescens, assembly GCA_030864215.1. Classification (NCBI taxonomy): domain Eukaryota; kingdom Viridiplantae; phylum Streptophyta; class Magnoliopsida; order Solanales; family Solanaceae; genus Capsicum; species Capsicum pubescens. Next base: position 177,163,518 of record CM061545.1, on the reverse strand, counting down.
ATATTTCTTTTAAAATCATATATCAAAACATGTTATTTGTATCAATTGAAAACCCCCATTTGTAAAAGCATATATATACTTGTATAAATTTAAAGTCTTGCATAAGTTCCTTTTTGAAAACATGCCCATTAACTTTAGTATAACCCCACGTACCTCTATTTATGAAATTAGTGGGTGCTTCTTGAAGCCTATGATCTGGGGATTTAAAATCTTCAATCGATTTTGAAAACTCACGGTTGAATCTTGGGTTTCTTGAAGTTCTTGTTTGAAACCCTTGAGAGGATTCTTGATTATTTTAATGAAAATAGGGTTAAGTTTCTCAAACATATCCTAAATCCTTTGTTTGGACGTTTTTAAAGTCTAGGGAAAAGTCAAAATTACCCTTAATGACTCCTGAACAGAACTGGAAATTTGAACTGAAAAACCTGATTTTGGGTACCACCACGACGCGCCACAATTGCGGTGGTCCACTGGAATTCGACAAGTGGGAAATTGGGTGCCTCTGTGATGCGCCACCATTACGGAGCCCCATTGGAATTTGATGATTGTCAATTTTACCCTCTCTGCGATGCGCTAGACCCCAAAATCACGATGTTTACTACTGGAACTTTAAATTATTTATAACTTCTTCACCGAGGGTCCGTTTTGGATGAATCTTATATCGTTGGAAAGATAATTCAGTCATCTTTATAATAAAAGGTTGAAATCTAGGAAATTCCACATGAAAAATAATTTATATCATTCTAGAAGATAATGCTTAGACTTTCCATGGACGGAACTTAGCTAAGAAGACATCGGGGTGTTACAATATCCCCCCTTGGGATCATTCATCCCCGAATAATGATGCGGAACATAGAAAAGCACAATTCCAAGCATACTAAAGAATAGAAAGATTTAGTTAAGGGTTGTACCTTCAACTCCTCCATCTACTAGGTCAAAATGGTGTAAGTATCTTGTTCTCATGTCGTCTTCTGATTCCCAAGTGGCTTCTTCAACCTTCTAATTTCTCCACAACACCTTAATTGAAACTATTTCTTTACTTCTCAACTTTCGAACCTGTCGATCTAGGATTGCAATAGGTTCCTCTTCATATTATAAGGAGGCTGTCACCTTGATCTCTTCTACAGGCAACACCAAAAAATGATCTCCAATGCATTTTTTCAACATGGATATGTGAAATACCGGATGGACAGAACCCAAACTGGCAGGCAATTCTAACTCATATGCAACACCACCTATTCTTCTCAAAATCTGATATGTTCCTATATAGAGAGGACACAATTTACCTTTCTTTCCAAATCACATAACTCCCTTCATGGGAGAAACCTTCAGAAATACCCAATCTCCGACCTCAAACTCTAACTCTCTCTTCTTAACATCGGCGTAGGATTTCTGAAGACTCTGAGCTATCTTAATTCATTCTCTAATAAGCTTCACATCTTCTATTGCCTAATGAACAATATCAGGCCCAAACATCTGCATCTCATCCACTTCATACCACCCTATTGGTAACCTACATCTTCTCCCATATAATGCCTCAAATGGTGCCATCTTAATAGTGGAATGAAAACTGTTATTATACACGAACTCTATCAATGGAAAGTTATCCACCCAGCTACCTTTAAAATCAATCACACAAGCCCTCAACATATCCTCAAGGATCTGGATGGTGCATTCTGCTTGCCCATCCATTTGGGGGTGAAAAGCAGTACTTAGGTTCACTTGGGTACCTAAACCTCTCTGAAAAGATCTCCAAAACTGAGAAGAAAACTGCGTACCTCTGTCAGATATAATGGACACAGGTGCCCCATGTAAACGAACTATTTCTGCGATGAACAGCTTAGCATAATCCTCTCCCGAATAGTTAGTCCTGACAGGCAAAAAGTGCGCAGACTTGGTCAGCCTATCTATAATTACCCATATAGAATCATACTGGTTTCGGGACTTTGGAAGTCCTGTAATGAAGTCCATATTTATTATCTCCCACTTACATGAAGGCAGAGCTATCTCTTGGGAAGTACCTCCTGGCCTCAAATGTTCTACCTTCACTTGCTGACAATTCAAACACTTGGAAACAAAATCAGCTACATCACATTTCATGTTATTCCACCAATACAAAGTTTTCAGATTATGGTACATCTTAGTAGAGCCCGGGTGTACAACATACCCCAAAGTGTGTGCTTCATCAAGGATTCTTTCCATAGTCCATCAACATTCGGGACGTACAACCTACCCTGATATCTTAGAATACCATCACCACCAATTTCAAACGACATTACCTTTTGTTGACCCACATCTTTCTTGATTTGCATCAAGATGGGATCTTCAACCTACTTCTCTTTAACTTCAGCACAAAGGGATGACTTAGCTATCTCATGAATAATCACCCCTCCATCTTCAGAATCTAAGAGTCGCACTCCCAGATTTGTAAGGCGGTAAATATAATTCACCATCTCTCTCTTCCCCTCTTCAAGATGAGAAAAATTGCCCATAGAGAACCTGCTGAGAGCATCATCTACAACATTTGCCTTGCCTGGATGGTAATGCAGGCTTATATCATAGTCTTTCAAAGTCTCTATCCAACGCCTCTGCCTGAGGTTTAATTTTTTCTGTGAGAAAACATACTGCAAACTTTTGTGGTCAGTATAAATATCAACATGCACTCCATAGAGATAATACCTTCAGATCCTAAGTGCAAACACCACGGCTGCTAACTCCAAGTCATGAGTAGGGTAATTTTGCTCATGCACCTTTAACTGCCTGGATGCATAAGCTACCACCTTACCATGTTGCATCAATACATAACCAAGTCCCACACGGGACGCACCATAATATACCACAAAACCATCTACACCCTCAAGAAGATTCAAAACAGGAGTAGTAGTCAGCTCTTCGTTTAACTTCTCAAAACTATTTTCACACAAGTCAGACCACAAAAACTTCACCTTTTTCTGAGTCAATTTCGTGAGCGGAGCACCTATGGAAGAAAAACACTACACAAACCTTCTATAACAACCCGCCAAACCCAAGAAGCTTTAAATATCAGTTGGAGTCGTGGGTCTGAGCTATTTTTTGACTGCCTCAATCTTTTGGGGATTCACTCTAATGTCATCACTAGATACAATAAGCCACAAGAAGGCAATATCATTCAGCCAGAATTCACATTTGGAGAACTTAGCATATAACTGATGATCCTTAAGGGTCTGAAGGATAATTCAGAGGTGATTGGCATGGTCTTCCTCACTTTTGGAATAGATCAGAATATCGTCAATGAACACAATGATGAACAAATCTAGAAACTAATGGAACCCCCTACTCATACAATCCATGAAGGCTGCAGGGGCATTAGTCAACTCGAAGGACATGACTAAGAACTCATAGTGACCATATCGAGTTTGGAAGGCTATTTTGGGAATGTCTGACTCCCTAACTTTCAACTGATGATAGCCCGAATGAAGGTATATTTTCTAAAAACACTTAGCACCCTGAAGTTGGTCAAAAAAATCATTAATCCTAGGAAGAGGATATTTGTTTTTAATAGTGACCTTATTTAACTGGCGGTAGTCTATGCACATATGAAGGGACCCATCCTTCTTTCGCATGAAAAGTATGGGTGCACCCCATGGGGAAACTCTAGGATGAATAAAGCCTTTGTCTAGAAGGTCTGCAGCTGTTCTTTTAAATCTTTCAATTCCGCGGGAGCCATTCTATATGGCGTAATTAAAATAGGATGAGTGTATGGCAATACATCAATGCCAAAATCTATCTCCCTATCAGGTGGTATCCCTGGGAGATCTTGGGGAAAGACTTCTGGAAATTTATTCACTACAGGGAATGACTGAAGAGGAAGACTTTCAACCCTGGAATCTTTTACTTGGATTAGGTGGTACATACAACCTCTGGAGATGAGATTTTGGGCTCTAAGATAAGAGATAAAATGACCTTTAGGTGCCACAGAATTTCCTGGCCACTCAATTGGTGACTCATTCAGGAAAGAAAAAGTAACCTTTTGGGTTCTGCAATCAAGTGTGGCATAACATAAATGGAGCCAGTCCATCCCAAGGATAGCATCAAAGTCTACCATATCAAGTTTTACAAGTTCTGCCACAGTATCCCGACTAAGAATAGACACAACAAAATTTCTATACACCCTTCTAGAAATAACAGAATCACCTACAGGAGTGGAAATAGTGAAGGGTTCTACAATAACTTCGGGCTCAAACCCAAAACCAACAGCCATATAAGGGGTCACATAAGATAAGGTAGACCCAGGATCAAGCAATACATAAACATTACGGGAAAAGATTCGTAACATACCGGTGACAATATCTGGTGAAGCTTCCGCCTCCTGGCGGTTAGTCAAAGTGTATAACTGGTTACGACCACTCCCGGTAAATGAAGGGGCATATTAGGAGGAGGATCCGTGAAGGAGGCTTGGGACTTAGCCCCTCCCCCCCCATATTTCCTCCAGCAGAAGGGAAATATCTTTGAAGGTGACCCACCTTACCACAAGAATAACAATTTCTCCCCTCGAAATAGCATTTTCCTGGGTGAGTCTTTTCGCAAGTCTCACACTGCTGATAAGTATGATGCTGCTAGGCCACACTACCCTGCGACTGAGTAACTGGGGCTCTGGATCCATGGTGAGTCTAAAAACCCTGAGATTGTCTGTCTACCGGTGGTCTGGTCGCTGGGGCGCTGGAAGCAGACTGTGCAATACCCCAATTCTTCTTCTTCTTCTTCCATTGATTTCCCCGCTTACCGCTTTGAGGCTGATTGTGACCCTGGTCGGTAGATCTGGCTCTTTTTACTATCTTTCCTTCTCTCTAGATTCAGAAATCATCTTTTTCTTCTCCTATACCTATTGCATGTGAACTGTCTGCCTAGAAACGTCCAACTCCTTGTTCAGCATAGCTCCCTGACACTCAAGCACCAGATCATCTGAAAGGTTGGAAGAAAATTTCCTCATTCGAGCCCTCATACTACTCGTCATCTCAGGAGCATAACGGGCCAGCTGATTAAACTTTAGAGTATACTCCTGAACACTCATCTTACCCTGCTTAAGGTTCATGAATTTCTCTGCTTTAGCTTTCCTCGTCTCCAAAGGAAAGAATCGGTAAAGAAAAGCTTCCACAAATTCATCCCACACTGTGGGCTCGGCACTGTCACGCTTTGTCTCTTCCCACTCATTATACCATTAGTTCTCTACATCCTTTAGATGATAAGATGCTAGCTCAACACCTTCCACCTGATCCACATGCATCACTCTGAAAATCTTCTCCATTTTGTCTATGAACTCTTGCAGATTCTCTTTTACTTTAGTGCCAGTAAACTTAGGCGGGTTCATTCTCATGAACTGACCCACCCTAGTAGCTTGATATGTAACAGGTGCAGACCCAACATCTTCTGATTGTTGGGCCTGATTAGACACCAACTGTGTCAACATATGAATAGATTTTTTGAATTCTACATTCTAAATATCCCTCTGAGTAGTCGGAGGATGGTTAACATTGGTCCGTAGAGCCCTAGGTGGGCTGGTTGGGACTGGAGGGTCTCCCAAAGTAGGGATAGGGTCTGGAGTGGGAGATCTATTACATTTCCTCATTCCATGAGTGGGACGGACTTTATCATTCTGAGTACTCTGATTAGTATTGCGACGAGGAGGCATAACTATTATTTTTATAAGACAAAAGATCACTGATTAGGAACAGACTTGACTCTGAAGCACAAACTAAATCACAAAGAAAGGAAACATTTCCTAAACACCTATTAGCCTCCTGCTTATAAGTGTGTCACGCTACACACCCATAAATAAGACTATACCCGATGCGATTTCGCAGACACCTTGGGACCATGAACTGTTCTCTGATACCAAGTCTGTCATGACCCGAACTAAGACCCTGGCCATGACAAGCATTCCAAATCATAAAGGCCCGAAACACACCTATCTATCTGGTAATCATGCACATAATTCATATGATAAAAAAAATACGGAAGATTCACAATACTACAGAAACATGGTCATGAGTCCAATGAAATCAATAATAGGAAATAATGTCCCATAACATCTATCGACATCTGAAAACCGTCTACGAAATCTCTACTACATGACTAAAACAAACAACTATTTGAAAACTGGGACAAGGCCCCCAGTAGACCCAAAACTATTAAATGATAAATAAACTGCCAGACATCAGGCCTTCTGGAATATAGAAGGCTCACCACTTGTCTCTACAAAACTATCTGAAGAATATACCATTTTTCTAGACCCCTAGACTGTGCCTCTGAACCTGGGAGGGAAGGGGGTCAATACAAAGTACTGGTACGTAGAGTAATCCAAAACAAAGTAGTGATTTTTATATAAAATAAATGAGAGTTGATATAAAGAACATTATTGAAAAATGATTTAGAATATACATGGGCATAGTATAATGATTTTTCAACAAAAATGCAACACATTTGAGCTAGGTGGTACATGCTACAATTTCACATTTACACCAACTGTAAAATCTCGGTTGCCACCGAGATTAAAGTATAAGTGAGGGAAAGACACACAAGATCACACAACAAAGAGTCTCGACCCAGTCTATTATGGTAGTGCACAAGATCACAAAGCAGGGCTCCTAACCATAGTCCCAATTTGGGATGACATAATATCAGGTACACAAGATCACACAGCAGGGTACCAAGTTCCCGAGTCGGCAAACACAGTTTCTAGAGTAGAGTCATTTGACTCATACTTTCTTTGGGTAACCACCTATCTCACAAAATCAATGCATTAAACTCATTTTAATCAATCATATGTCATACTCTGTAGGGTATCGTCATACCCGACTTGCAAGTCATCAATATCACATCAACTTTCCAGCTTTTCATACCATTTGCAACATGCACATATGTATGACTTTCACACCATTAAACACATAAACCATGGTTCTCAACATACAATCATTCAAGAAGTTAAATCATTTATGAATAGTGTCATATCAATTGCAAAACTCATGTTCTCAATGGTTCAACACAAGTGTGATATGGGGTATAAACATTATAATGAGGAATTTAAAAAATTCACAACTCGTGTACATCGTACTCTTTTGAAATTTCAGGTCGCGGGTTCACAATTCAACCATCTAAATACATTCAAATAAACAACCCCATTATATCTCAATATTTCTTTCAAAATCATATATCAAAACATGTTATTTATATCAATTGAAAACCCCCATTTGTAAAAACATATATATACTTGTATAAATTTAAAGTCTTGCGTAAGTTCCTTTTTGAAAACATGCCCATGAACTTTAGGATAACCTCACGTACCTCTGTTTACAAAATTAGCGGGTTCTTCTTGAAGCCTATGATCTGGGGATTTAAAATCTTCAATCGATTTTGAAAACCCACGGTTAAATCTTGGATTTCTTGAAGTTCTTGTTTGAAACCCTAGAGAGGATTATTGATGATTTTAATGAAAATAGGGTTAAGTTGCTCAAACATACCCTAAATCCTTTGTTTGGACATTTTTAAAGGCTAGGAAAAAATCAAAATTACCCTTAATAACTCATGAACGGAACTGGAAATTTGAACTTAAAAACCCGATTTTGGGTACCACCGCGATGCGCCACAATCGCGGTGGTCCATTGGAATTTGATGAGTGGGAAATTGGGTGCCTCCGCGATGCGCCACCATCATGGATCCCCACTGGAATTTGACAATTGTCAATTTGACCCTCTCCACGACGCGCTAGACCCAAAAATGATGATGTTTACGACCGAAACTTTAAATTATTCATAACTTCTTCACCAAGGGTCCGTTTTGGACGAATCTTATATAGTTGGAAATCTAATTCATTCATATAGGTAATGAAAGGTTGAAATCTAGGAAATTCCATATGAAAAATAATTTATATCATTCTAGAAGCTAATGCTTAGACTTTTCATGGACGGAACTTAGCTAAGAAGACGTTAGGGTGTTACACGTATCCCTGTGATGGGATTTTATGCAACTTAAGTGAGGGTATTTCAAATATTTCTCTACTTACCCTAATTAGGACCCACGACTTCTAATACACTTAAAAGGTTATTTACCCAATTATTCTATTCATTAATACTTAGAAACTACTCCAAAACATCCAATAATTCTTTCAAGAGATTTTGGGAAAAAAGTATAGGGTTTCATCTTGTGGATTTCTTTGGTGCTTACTTTGTTAATTTATTTTCATCAATTCTTCGGTATAAGGTGGGATTTTCTTCCCTCATTGTAATTTCAACTAAAGGCATGGTTTATATGATTGATTTCATAGTTTTACTATTTTATGATTATGGTTTCTCAACTATTTTTAGGGGTTTTGATATTGAATGCTTTGTTATAGTTTTCTATGGTTTTAATTTTGCTTTTATATGTATTAATGACGGTTTTTAAAAATTGGATCTCATGGTAATGGTTTAATGGTCTTTGGAATTGGTTTAGGTTATATTATACCCCCAAGGTGTTTGATAAAATGCTTATAAAGATATGTTTATTGTATTGACTTCTTTTAATGAAACTCTTGCAAGTTTTAAACTGGATAAAGGATTTATGCATGGTTTAAATGGTTTGAAAAGTCTAAAGGCTAAATGGTTATGCTTATGGAGAACATGAAAGTCTCCTAAGTGAATTTAATATGGTATATGGAAAGGTCACCTAATGTCCCCTTAACCCAAATATTTTGGCTATGGATATTACTTGAAAGTAAGGGGTGGTATGATGATACCACTAATATTAGACTTTTTTAATAAATGGTAAATGGATTGTTTGGACTTGGTTTTAATTGGGCATTAATGGTGGGGTGTATAGCTAAGCCGTGGAAGGTGGCGGTCCTGAGGGGACAAAAATTAGAAACTCATATTTACCGATATAAGGGGTCCTTGATGACCACTTGTGAGTGTCATATTTTATATTATAGGGATGTACTAGTCATCCCATGGTATATTGCCTGGTCATGCGGCTAAACACACTGCTCCCTTTCAGCAGAGGGAGCTGAACCCATATCACCTATAGGTGGTTAGGACAGTAAAGTTACAGAACCTAAGTAAATGTTTTAAGTGCATGCTAAACCAGGTCCCTTTTTCCCGGCACTTATATATGTTTGGTTGTATGTATTATGGATGGTTTTACTTGGTTTTATGACTGGAATTATTTTATCCTTATCCTGATATTCATGCTAACGGTGATTCACTAACCCTGTCTATTGGCGGTTGTATACCCATGCGATACAGGAATCGGCCATTCTACTCCTCCTATTTAGTATGTGAATTCGGTATCAGCATTTGGACTGAAGTGGTAAGCTTCCTTCCTTTCGAAAGGCGTTATTTCATGTTATAGATTTCTTTAGATACTTTTTTATTTTGGATATTGGTTTTGGCCATGGTGTCCCATTCGGATTTTTTACTATTTTGGATAGAGGATTTGTGGTACTTCTGGGGGTATGTATGGGTGAGATCGGTATTGATGTTGGCCTTGGCATTAGAATAAGTTGAGAGGCTGGCATCATCGGACATAATTTCTCATTGTTCTATCATATTATATTTTGGGATTGATTTTTATATTATGTTTTGGTATTTTCTCTGGTTTATGGTCTATGGTTTAGTTTGGTACGGTTGGTCGGTTGGCGGCTGGACTCAGTTGGGTCAGTCACGTTGTGACCCTATCCCAGAGTTTTAATGAGAATAATAATGCCATCTTATTATATGTTCAAAATTTAGCCGATATAATGCTGGACATAGGTGGTTGGGCTGGGTAATAGGTGGCGGTCCCCGGTCTTGGTTGGACTTGGTATGCCCATTACTACAAGGCCCAGGATTGGGTCATGTAAGTCCTGGGAAAATGAACACTGGAAACCATATTTGTTGTCGTTGGGGGTCTATATAACCATGTGCTTGACACTCACTTCATAATTATATTTGGGATGGTTATTGCCCATGGTGGCTTTAGTTTTCCCTCATTTCATGAGGTTAACATGCACTGGGACCTTTCAGCAGGGAGAGATGAACCCATATATCCCATGGGTGCCTTTAGGACAATTTGAGCTACATAGTCCAGTTTAATATTTTAAAACTCTCATGTTCATGACACTTACCCTATCCCGGCATCTTATATATGTATACATGAATGTGTGCATGTGGTTTTGATTGATTTTAGACATGACATTATTTTATCACTTCCCCTGAGTTATATTCTAGTGTTATCCCACTGATCGTCCTAGGATGCTACATCGTGTCATGATGTAAGGTCCAAAGAATTTTTTGTTGCTCCTGTGCAACGTTAAGTGGATTAACGTATATGTTAAGTTGCTGTGAAGTGGTGATCCTCCATTTTTTGAAAGGCTTTATCATTTTATTATTCTTTACTTATTAATTCAGTACTTTTGGATTCTTTTTTATCATCGTCTGAGGCTCATCCCGGCTTAGATATTAATCTTGTTTAGAGGTTTTCATGGATAGATGTGGTTGGTTGGTTATTGATTGACTCTTAGTTTTCATAGAGTTATCTATTCTTCTTCTTATTACTGTTTAATTGGCTTCATATTTTTATTATCATTATTATTGTGCTCTTAAGGTTAGGCTAAAGGGGTGGTCTTTGGTCTATGGTGAGATTGATATACCCATTATGACTTGGCCCTGGTTCAGGTCGTGACACCTTGGGAGGTGTATGTATTGTTAAATTAGAGTTTATAATTTTTTAGGTTATAGAGCTTGTAATCATTAGTTGGGTGTCTCATTGATTTAGTGAAATTAGTGTAAATCTTATAGAGGCACAAGTCGTGGTTTTTTACACCTATTTTGAGCTGGGTATTTTTCACGTAAAATGTTTTGTTCTTTTTTACTACTTTCAACATGTTAGATAACCCATTTCATCCATAGAAAATAATTATCTGCAAATCACTAAAACACTAGAGCATGTAGAATATCACACATATTTCACACACCATTCATATGTTGAATGTCTTCTTCAAGGGGAAAATTATATAAGTATGTTCATGATCATTAAAACGTTATATACAAGATTTTTCTCTTGTTTTTATGATTTCGTAATTCATGACAAATGTACCTAATATTATGGCAATTAAAAGCACGCGATCAATGACTGTTTATGTCAAAATAATTTTTTTTAATTTTTTTCAAACCTTTTATAGAGGTGAGATATGACATTTATCCAACCATGTAGGAGCATGTACGTATTCATAATTTTTTTCACATCTTGATACATTTACTTTCAATAATGGTCCTCAAAATCACTTTGAAAAGTCAGGAGTAGTGCCACTTTATATTCCATTATTATGATGGAAGATTTATAAAACTTATCAAATTAAGTTGCACTACAATCATGTGCCCAATGACCTTTCTTACGATGTCCATTAATAGCAAAATTTGCCTTCACCTTTGAAAGACATTTTGAGAACTCATAATTTTCTTGGAAAAGTATTTTAATTCTTTAAAATATGTTGAATAATACTCAATGTACACGTCTTCGGAATGACAAAATCATTCATGCCAACTGATAAATAAATTTTTACAAGTAAACTCCAAATTTACTGGAGCATGTACTATTTAAATTTCAGAGTTCATTTCGAAAGTAGATAGCAAGATTTATGGTTGCATAGTCATATTACTTTGAGAGTAAGTTCATTATATTTACTACTTCAAAAGTAGATTTTACATTTACTACTCCAGAATAAATTTTAGAATATTCAGGAGATGAGTCGTGATATCTCACAATCAAAATATGTGCATATTTATAAGCATTACTAAATACTGTCACATTCGCACTAAGAAATAGATCTATATTTGTGATATTTATCACTAGTTCTCATTCTCCAAGAATGAAATATTATCAATTGAATGTTCCTTAAGTATATCAAATTGTGATTGCTGAGAATCTCTTTTAGGATATTGCTACTTCAAGAGCAAATTAAAGCATACATATGATGTAGAGAATATTTTTTAATACATCTTTAGTTATAATTACAATAAGCATGTAAGATATTATATTTTTGTGCCTCCACGCTCATATTCATACATCCAATCACTTGTCTTTTTTTTCAAATATATTATACATTGCTACTACATTCACTTCAAGAAATAGAGCATATTCAAAGGGATTAGTTCCATAAATTTTTTCCAAAAGAACATTATGGTGTCTTAGTCACCATTATATTATCAATATGGTGCATTGAAATTTAAACTCAACGTCTTATCTATATAAAGGCATCTTAGGTTACAAATTGATGGGATAAACTCAACATTTTATCACCATGATATATTGACCCTCTAACCTAATATCTTACCCTTTTAGTGTAATAAGATTTGAATCATTTTCTTATCCGTTCAAAATTATAGTAGCTTATCACATATTGTTTTGAATCATAAATTAGCAATCATATGTTATTTATAAAATTAATATAGTGTACAACATTACTGTAAAGCATAATAGGCATTTACCTTATATATAATATAATATGTAAGATTATATGTAAATTAGAAACAAAAATAGAGAAAGGAAAAATCCATCTCATTGGCCATGTACCTCCACGGTACTTTAAGAATCAAGATAAGAAATTAGTAAAATAAATAAGATCTATAAATTGTGTATGCAAAGATATGTTCTCCAATTTCTTGAGACAACTTTCAAATGAAACAACACCTATATCAGTAGTCGTCTCGAAACACAAGATGATTATATATAATGGATATATTATATTAAAGTTCAAAGTACTCAAAGAATATTCTTTAATAGAATACTTATTTTATGAATAATACTCTTAGTGAATACTTGAGATTGTGATTTATTTAGAAATTAACTGACTGTTGCGAGAGGAGATTCACCCTCGAGATCTATTTTACAAAATTCTCATGGTAAAGTCCCATGTTGATAACGTGTTATAAAATAAAATCTAGTATTAAAATAAATAGTAAAGTATATATATAGAGACAGAACTTGTTCTTATTACTTCATGTTTCTGTGTTTTACAAATGCAAGAGGTGGGGGCTATATATAAAGGTCATATTCTTGGGAAATAAGTTTTTAAACTTGGGGCCAAAGTTGTTCTTACTTTGACGTAGGGGTGACCCATTTCCTTAGGCATTAAGAATTTTCAAATGCCATTTATCTTCATAACATCTTATTTAAAATTTCTTAAGACATGTATAAAAAGTGGACAACTAGTATGGAATGGAGGAGTGTTCATTAAACTTTGGACTTCTATCGTTCAGATTCTAGCATTTCTTTGTGGAATTTGAATTGCAATTCTTGAATTCCACATCTTGTCCTAGAGTTTAAATTTCCATTTTCCCAAACTCCAGTGTCGTTACTTCCTCTGTATAATTTTCTTTCCACGTTTTGCATCTCCAAAGTCAATCTTCATAAATTTTGATCAATATTTTTAGATGTATTTTTTCATCTTATAGATATGAGAAAGGTTGCAACTTATACTATTTTCTTATAGTTTTTGAATATTTAATTGTTGAATTGAAATATTAAAATAGTCTACTTTTATATAGCTTTGGAGTGTAGTCAAATTGACTTTCATAAAGCAAACTGTGACAGTAAAAGTGAATGGGGGAGGAATGTTCCCTCTGTTTCATTTTACTTGCCCTTACCACAAATAGTTTTTCCATTTACTTGTCCAATTTATGAAATCAAGAGAAGTTTATTATGTTCTTCCAAAAATGCACCTATCATTATATGACTAAAGTATTAGCTGTCAAATTAAGATTTTCAAAGAATAATCAAAGTTAGTTTAGTAAAATAAATCTCTGGTACATATTTTTTTAGGAGAGTGTTAAATCAACATGGCCAAGTAATTTTTGTTAACTCAAAATTAGCCTAGGGAGGCCTTTATTAATCAAATCAATATGTACAAAGATCCAAAATCCAAACAAGCAACGACCCAATCTAAACTCCGACAAAATAATTAAAAACAACAAAAAGAGAATAGGAAAGTATCCTAATCTAGAAAGTTTAGATTGCCTATACTGCTTATCTTCTTTCGTTATTGGTTTTCACTAATGTAGTCATCTCACTAAGTAGATAATGAGTAAGATTGATGAAAGCCAAGAAATCAAGCTTTCAATTCATAAAAATGAGGAGTTGTCATAGATTTCACACTAGAGACTTTCAAGTCTCACAAGTGTCATGATATTAATCCATATGAAGACTTCTCCTACTCATTGAAATATATTGGAGCAATCAACTCTCAGTTAAGTCAAAATCTTACGTATAAACCTATGAATCATTGTTACCTATTGAAATTTCTCCATTTGTGTTGCTTCATTGACATATGAGTTCAACTAGGAACTAATACCACTGTCTAAGTTAACAATACACAAATGATTCAGCTTCAAAAAGATCTGGTAAATAGACTTTATTTACCCTTATAGATCTCTATATTTTGGGTTTTGATTTATGTTCAACTAACCCACTTTTTTGCTTTTCTTTAGTTGTATTTCAAATCATGGTTCAAATGGCTACTCTTTTCTCAAATTCACATGCAAGTTATTCTATTTCTATCACTGTAATGTTATTTTTTCTGGATTCGTTGTTGTCTTATTTTTTGCTCCTCCAAAATTGTTGTGATAGATGTAAACTAGAACTGTTTTATGCTGGAAAATTTCCATTCTTGCACTTTACATTCTTAATTGTTGGAATTTGTTATTTATCTAAGCTAACAAGAGCTCTGTCTTCAGCTGAAATATCGTGAATGAAATTGTAGTTAATATCTAATTTACCTGTAAAAAAGATTTATAATCTAAAAGTTCTTCCATCTTATTTTCTTCTCTCAATGTATGCACCGCCACCACTTTTTTATGTTCCATCAAGCTTTGTTTTTTTTTACTTTCAATGACTATCTTCAGTGGTACTTCCCAAATTCCATCTACGATCTTTTTAAAGATTAGAGAATCTGTCTCCAAGATAGTAGGAAGATAATTATGATTAACACAGTATTCCAACCCTTTCAACATAGCTCTAATTATAGCTTCTAAACAAGATAATGCACCAAAATTGTAGGTTGTGGAAGACTCCGACTCTGATAGGAACTATTTCAATTCCAGTGAAGTTACACTTCATAATTACTTATGAAAAAATCACCAATACTTGGGCTTGGGTTTATTTATATGCACCATTTATGTTGAATTTAAACCACCACCCTTTAGTAGGTAGTTTTCACTTCACCACTTTAGCTATGCTTTAAAGAATCTGATCAACATGGGTATGGCTTATATGCTTCAAAGAATTTGATCAGCATTGATCCAGTTGTTGGGTAATTTTTTAATCATGGGTACCTAATATTAGCAAAGAGAAGTAGGTTTCTATTAACTTCCACGATCATACCACTAACTGGACTTCCTTTCTCCATGTTTAATCCTATTTCTTCTTTTTCATATCTATCATAAAATGAATGCACTAAAAATAGGTCTAACTTTAGCTCCATATTCTGCATTCCAATACTTGAATATAGTATCTTTTAATTGTATAGAGGGGCCTAGGAACCCTATTGTTTTTGCAAAACAAGACCACAAACCACTAGCTATAGGACAATTAACAAATAGATGTTCATATGATTCATTAACATTCAAATCACAACAAATGCAATTTCCTACATTTTCTAGCCTTGTTTAAATTCAAAGTCTCTAGTTGGTAGTTTGTTCTTCCATTGAATTCAAAAGAAAATGGATACTTTGAAAGGTATTCCTTTTTCCCATATAAATTTTAGCTCATTGTATAATGCGCCAAGCTGTCTTATTAGCTCTCATGCACTGCTAATTGAAAACTTTCCTAAACTTTGCAACATTCATCATACTTTGTTACCTTCATCCAATATTAAAATACCTTGGGTTTTGATCCTTGGAAATTTTCTGAGTTTTGAACTCACTGGACATCATACGACTAGAGGTACTAGTCATATGTTATGATACGATTTAGGAGGGCCTTAGTCATACCTTAAATATTGTGGTGGGGATAGGTTTCTGTCCAAGGAACGAGTGGACAATATACAGATCACATATTAGGGTATGGGTCATATGGAGCTAACTCAAATGTTAATCAGCATGTCCTTGATCACATTCTATCTAGGGTACGAGTTGTAGGGTACTTCTAGTACCTGAGGGGATGATTTGGTGTTTCATGGTCATATGTTGACCATTGTAGGGGTCTAAGGTAAAGCCCAAGGTAGGAGTAAGGGTACCACTCGTACCCTAGGGTATGGATGAAGGGGGTTCTCGTACCCTCCTGCGGGCATTTAATATAGTTTAAGTTGGGGGTAATCTGGATATTTCCCTTTATAACTCCTTGGGACCCCCACAACCTAAAACACCATTTGGAGCTTTATTTAACTCGTTTACAATCAATCAAACACTCTAAACTCTCTCAAAATCTCTCAAGGATCTTGGGTTAAGCAAAAGCTAGGGTTTCCTTCAAGGTGGTCGATTGAGGCTCATAGGAGTTATTTCTTCTCATCTTCTTCTTAATTGTAACACCCCGCAAAAGTCTAAGCTTAACTCAGACCTTTAAAGGTTGTTAAGAGGTCCCAGACTTAGAAAATTTTAGCTAAGTATTCAGACTTAGTGTTATTTTAGCCTTCGTACGTTGGTAACTATATTTCATGACCCTCATGACCTTAAAGTAATGATTTTTAGGTTGAACCATGATCAGGTATGTCAGTGGGTGTTCCCGAACAAGTTTTGGATATTTTAGACTTAGTTTGGATCATATTTGAAAGGTCAAACCAGTAGATCAACGCGATCTCAATGTGTTGCATCGCCCATCACATCGATGAGTACTTTTCCCCAAATCCCAGTTCTAATTCCAGTGAACTGACACAGACTCAACGTGGTGCGTTGTCCATCACGTCGATGCCAACGATGCATCGCATCGGTCTGTGCAACACTAAATCAGTTTTTAGTCATTAAAAAATCATGCCCTCGGGGGTAATTTGGTCTTTTTCCACCTTATGTCAGCCCCCAAAACACAAAATTAAGCCCCTTTAGAGGTAAAATCCACTCATCTTTCTCAAAAATTCTCAAGAAGCAAACCCTAGGATCTCTAATTCAAGATTCAGCCTTCAATAACACTCCATCATTCCTCGTAAATTTGAATACCAAGGTAGGTGAAGTGTTCATCCAAGGATTTCCTTCCACCCTTGGAGTTCAAGAAACTCTTTCTAAATGCAAGTTAATTAATTTCAAGGATTTCATGTTGGATCTTGAATGTATTAATGATTATGATGTTAATGGTGATTTAATTCCATGATTTGTCCCAAGTTTTATGAAAACTAGTTTAATTGTGAAATTGAATTATGTGAACTACATGTCAAACTCTTGAATTCCAAGTTGACCGTAGAACCCATGATATTACTACATGTTTATTGATATGTGAAACACCCATGCTCCCCAAGTGTTTTTCAAAATGCTTATGTGATTAGACTAGTCCAAGCATAACATGTTATTGTGTGATTTCAATCATGTACAAGCTCATGTATAACAAGTGTTTGACCAAAGATGTCAAAGTGAATCTATTATTTGCAAGCTAGTACCATTATGCTAATAAAGTCATGCAGTGATTTACTTTTCATGCTATCGAGTCCTGGGAGTATTTAATACCCGACAATTTAGCTGTTTACCTAGAGCCAGTGTCAGTTACAGAATAATCTCAGTCATGTCACATTCAGTAGTACTCTAAGTCAGTTACAAAACTCAGGAGAAACTTAGTATACTCAGTATCAGTCCAGTCTAGTTCAGTATTCAATTCAGACCTCAGTAAATTCAGTCAGTTAACAAATTTCAATAGTATTCCATAAGTTAGAGGAACTCAGTGAAATCTGTTCAGTTCAGTTAGACAGTATAATCAGTAACAGTTTAGTCAAGCCTTGTATGGACTAGGAATCAGTTCAGTTAGACAGTATAATCAGTAACAATTTAGTCAAGCCTAGTATGGACTAGGAATCAGTTCAGTGTCTATTCAGTTGGGAGTAGGATTCAGCACCGAGAGAACCCAGGGATGGGGGCATTCCTATCAGCAGAGGGTTTAACCCTTAGTAGCAATCCCTACATTACAGAACTATGTAACCAACATAGGTTGAGATATCTTCCTGCCAGACTAGGGTTGATACATCTCATATGAGTTTTCCTGCCAGTGAGGGTTGATGAAAGAGCTTCCTATCAGAGATGGTTAACTCACTGTTATCCTTACCCGTAGCATAGTACTAACACCCTTCTAACTAGGGTTACAGGTTGGACCCCAATCTATTCAGAAAGGGGCATATCGATTAGATGATTACCTCTTATAGTCTCAGTTTCAGTCTTCAAAATAGAACTCAATTCAGTTCTACAAAAATCAGGACTGTCAGACACAGTCACTCAGTTCAGTACGAAACTTAGAATAGTTCCACAGAATCATGACTATCAGATGCAGTTGCTCAGATAATAGTAATACAGTATCAGGAAACTCAAATATCAATAAATCAGTAATTCAGAACTTAGTATCTAGTGTTATCACAACCTCAGTTACAGTTTACGTATTTATGCATGTACTTTAATTCAGTTATACTCATGTTATTCAGTCAGTATTGTTCATGCATATGAACCCATGTATCTCAGCCTACCTCACTTAGCATACTAATACATTCAAAGTACTGACGTATACCTTTCTTTTGCACTATGATGTTTTATATTATAGGTTCAGACGCATGGGCTCCTGATCATACTTAGCAACCCGATCCATCTGCAGCAGACTAGTGATGAGTCCTCATTGTTCGAGGACAGATTTATTATTCCAGTATTTTAGTACTCAGTTTATTTCAGTAGTCGGAGTAAGTTAGGGACTTGTCCCATCAACTCCTTGTTGAGACAGTAGAGGCTTTTTAGACTAGAGCATTTTAGATAGATGTATCAATATTCAATTTTCAGTACTCAGTATTTATTTATAGTTTTGAACCTTATGGAAAGTTTTTGCCAAATTTCTATATAATACAGTACTATTATTCAGTTATTCCAGTAGGTACCAGTCATGGGTTAGCTTATGGTCCTTTGGGATTATGAGCAACGTGTAGCATCCGAGGTACAGACTCGGGGCGTTACAAACTTGGTATCAGAGCCTAAGGTTCAACTGAGTCCTAGAGAGTCTGAAAGCTGCATCTAATTGAGTCTTGTGCATGGGTGTGTAGCGTGCCACACTTATGGATAGGAGGATATCATATGTTTTAGAAAAAGTTTCCCTTCTTTCAGTATTCATATCGTGCGAGTGAGCATGAGCTTAAGTTAAATTCTCAGTCTAATCCGTTCTCTCCTTTTCATTTATAGAATATGCCTCCTGATCTTGGTCATATTTATAGGTCCAAACACCTCTATTCTCCCATATTTGGACTTGTTTTGAGAATAAAAATTGTGTTATATATATTGAATTATGAGCTAAATTGTATTTCGTGGCTAACCTATGTGATTAGAGATACAGGGTAAATTTCCCATGGATTCAGACAAAAATTAGATACATATCATGAAGATGTGAAGGACCATGTTGATCAAGCCCAAGAACATGTGTAGATGCATGAGAGCAAGGATAAAATAAAGGAGCTAAGGAAATATGAGAGAGAAAAGAATAAATAGAGTGAAATTCCAGTGACACGATGCTAACTCGACGCATCGCATCGACTAGTAAAAGTTGTACCTTAGCCAAAATTTCATGAGCAAATTCCAGTGCATCAATGTGAAGTCAACGCATTACATCGATGTGTAAGTTTTTAGACTTAGTCAAAATTTGAGATGACAATTCCAGTGACACGATGCAATGTCAATGCATCGCGTTGTGTGTTGAAGAAATAAGACTTAGTCAGATTTTCAAAGACAAATTCTAGTGCATTAATGTGATGTTGACGCGACGCATTAGCTGGATCGACGCGATTAGTGACACGTCGCGTCAAGTGTGCAGATCTGGTAAAATTTTCACAAGTATAAAAGAAACACGTGAGCACAATTACAAACACTTTTTTCAAGTATAGCAGTGGCGGAAAAGCATAGAATTCTTTCTTTTAGGGTTCTTATTATTTCTTTTGAACTTCTTTACTTCAAGATTAATTTTGGATATGATTAATTACTTATTTTTGATGTTTAATTCAAACATGAGTGGCTAAACACCCTCTTTCTGGGGTTGAGGCCAAGAACATGATTACTTTTTGATATTCTTTATAGTAGTTTCTTTTTGGATTATCATCTGGGTTGTTCTTAATTTTTTGAGCTTACTATTTTGATGAGTGTCCAGCATTAGAATAAATCTATATTTTTATGTGAATCCAGGAGGAGAATCGTAGGATAGAACGAAGAAATTAAGGAGCAAGGTTCTTACCCATTTTAGAAAATAAGGGGTTTGAATTAGCATCTAGGATAGGGATATACCTAGAAGCCTTGTTTAGTTCAATTGCAAGAAGATTATTTCATGAATCTAGGAGAATTGTTGTATCTCTGTGGGAGTTGTAGCTGCAATATTCAAGAGATAGAAGATTTGAGGTCAGGAGACAAAAATTGTAGCCTAAACCTTGCGAACCAATAACTCGATAACCAATTAAACTGCTATAAGAATAAAGATTTGTATGATTGTTCATAAAGCCTCAACCCTGGAATTCTTATCATTATTGTTTACAACAGTTGCTTGCCATAAACTTTTATTTCTTAGTTATTAATTTACATTTTTTTTCTCAATTTCAAAATCATCTTGATACTTTACAACACTTAATACTCATTGTCTAAAACTAAAAGTTGGTTAAATTTCTTGTTGGTTAGTCCTCATGGGAATGATATTTGATTGTCTAAATCAATATATTACTTGTACAATCACGTGCACTTGTGTGTGTATTTGAGTCGCAATGAGTTTTTGGCGTCGTTGTTGGGGACTATTATAATTAGTAAATTGCTAAATTTTTGGTTTTTGATATTAAGTTTAAGTGTTAACAACTCATTTTTAGCGGCTGAAGTTTTGCAAGTTTAGCTGAATAGAGACTGGCAAAAGATAAAGAATTGGTAGAGCCTTTTGCAGAACTAGAACAGATCTTTCAAGAAAAGCGAAGAATGGCTGAACAAAGAAATGATCCAGTCGATCCAAATGCCGGAAATGTCCCACCTCCGGTTATTTGAGTTGTTCCTGCTCAACTAGCTGCTAGACCTGTTCATGAGGTGGAAATTCCACTCACGAACCATGTGACAAACAGTATTCGTAAGACTGAACCAGGTGGTCGATTTGAATTGAAGCAGAATATGGTGCAATTGCTGAACTTAGCAGGGCAATTTCATGGCCTTTAACAAGAAGATCCATAGTATAACATACAGACCTTCCTGGAAATAACCGATACTTACATTCTTGAAGGGGTGAGTTCTGATTATGTCAGATTGACACTCTTTCCTTTTTCCCTAATGGGGAAAGCAAAAAGGTGGTTACATGCTGAACCACTACTCTTCATCAGTTTATGGGAAGATCTAGCTCAGAAGTTCCTTATTTGATTCTTTCCATCTGGGAATAATGCACACTTGAGGAGTGAGATCTTGAGTTTTATACAGAAAGAAGGAGAGAATTTCTACCAAGCTTGGGAGAGATTTAAGGGTATGCTCATAAATTACCCTCACCATCATCAGCCCAATGATGTTCTTGTTCATACTTTCATTGAGGGATTGGATCCACACATGAAGATTCTCTTGGATTCAGCATCAGGTGGACAGGCTCTTGAGAAGACGTATGAAGAATTGTACACACTGCTGAATCGGATTTCACAAGGGAATCCTAACTGGCATGCTAATTCGAGGAGTACTCCTAGGAAGGTTGTAGAGGTATTGGAGGTAGACCAGTTCGCTATATTACAAGCACAGATTGCAGCCATGCAAAATCATATGATTACTCTGCTTAATAACATAAAGTTAGGAGTTACACAAACAGCAGCCATGGCTAATGCAGTCCAAATGGTGAATTCTTGGTGTGAGGTTTATGGAAGTGGTAAGCACATAGCAGATGCATGTTCTATTAATCCAGATTCTATCAACTATGTGGGAAATGCAAATTGGCAGGGAAAACAGAATTTTGGTAACACGTATAATCCCAACTGGAGAAACCATCCTAATTTCTCATAGGGTGAAAATCAGGCGCAAAATGCAAATCAGTACAAGGGACTAGTCCAACCAAATCAATAGCCATCTCAGAATAATCAGGCGACTGCTCAAACTATCAATATAGAGAATTTAATGAAGCAGTTTATGGCTCAACAAGCACAGTTTGCTGTAGAAATAAAAACTCAATAGGCACAGTTTGCAGCGGAGTTGAAGAGTCAACAATTGCTTATGAGAAATCTAGATTTACAACTGGGTCAAATCGCAGGAGCACAGAATATAAGACCTTAAGGAGCATTACCTAGCGATACAGAGGTAAATCCTAAGTAGGTGAATGCGAATACAATAAGGTATGGGATGCAAACCAAGGAGACAGTTCAGGAGCAGGTTAGTCCAACAGTCACTGATGATGGTTCTAAAGACAATGCAAAGAAAGAAGTCAAGGAAAAAATAGCAAGTGATGAAATTCATATGGAGAAGAAGACTCTCCCGTTACCCTTTCCTCAAATGTCAACAAAGCATCAAGAGGAGGTAAGTTATAATAAGTTCTTAGATCTTCTAAAGCAAGTTCATGTAAATTTGCCTCTTATTAACATTCTACAGAGTGTACCAAAATATGCAAATTTTTTGAAGGATATAGTTGCAAATAAAAACCGATTAATTGAATATGCTACAGTTGCACTTACTGAGGAATGCACATCCAAGATTCAAAACAAATTACCTACGAAGATAAAGGATCCAGGTAGTTTCACTTTGCAGATTACCATTGGACAGACCATTAGTGCTCGTGGATTGTATGATTTAGGGGCTAGCATCAATCTTATGCCTATATCGTGGTATCAAAAGATGGGTCTTGGGAGTCCCAAACTACTACTATTGTTTTGCAGTTGGTAGATAGGTCCCTTGATAGGCCTGATGGTATTATCAAAGATGTCTTAGTGCAAGTGGAATCCTTCATCTTTTCGGTGGATTTTATAATTCTCGAATTTAAAGTTGATCCTATTGTTCCATTTATTTTAGGATGACCTTTCTTAGCAATAGTACAATCATTAATTGATGTAACGGTAGGGAAAATGACAATGAGAGAACATAATAAAGTGGAGGTTTTTGATGTGTACAAAGTGCTAAAATCTCCAGCTATATATGAGGAGTTATTGGCTATATCTATTATCTATCCCAAGTCTGATCAGAGGCTGCTATTTTCAGATGATCCCTTAGAGTGAGCTTTGGTAGGTCGTGATCTTTATGGAGATATGGAAGAATTGGAATTAGTCCAAGTCATGAATTTTGCACTCAATAAAATAAGAAAATTGCCTTTTGAGACATTGAATATGCCAATTGGTCCATCCCCAAAAGCTTTAATTGATGAAGCTCGAAAATTGGAGCTTAAAGTTCTTCCTCCTCACTTGAAATATGTTTACCTTGGATATAATGATACCTTGCCTATTATTTTATCTACGGGATTATCTGATATGCAGGTACAGAAAGAATTACAGTGTTGAAAAGAAGGAAGAAGGTGATCGAGTGGCAAATGTCTGATATTACAGGAATAAATCCAGCTTTTTGTATGCATAAAATACTCATGAAGAAAGATTTCAAGCCAAGAGTGCAGCAAAAATGCAGGTTGAATCCAGTGATAAAAGACGTAGTGTGGAAAGAGGTTATTAAGTGGCTAGATAATGGGATTATTTATCCAATTTTAGATAGCAAGTGGGTGAACCCAATACATTATGTCCCAAAGAAAGGTGGGATGAATGTGGTTACTAATGAACTAAATGAGCTAATCCCCACTCGTATGGTGACTGGATAAAGAATTTGTATTGACTACTGGATGCTAAATGAAGCCATAAGGAAGGATCACTATCCTATTCATTTCATTGATCAGATATTGGATAGGTTGGTAGGGCAGAAGTATTATTATTTTCTTGATGGTTACTCAGGCTATAATCAAGTCACTATTGCTCCCGAGGATTAAGAGAAGATGACTTTTACTTACCCATATGGTACCTATGCCTTCAGACGTATGCGCTTTGGCCTCTGCAATGTGTCTGTGACATTTTAGAGATGTATAATGGCAATCTTCTTTGACATGGTGGAAGAATTTGTCGAGGTATTCATGGATGGTTTCTCAGTCTATGGTGATTCTTTTAATAAATGCTTGCAGAATTTAGATTGAGTCCTAGCTCGAAGTGAAGAGATAAATTTGGTGTTGAACTGGGAGAAGTTCCACTTTTTAGTGATGGAAGGAATCGTCCTAGGACACAAAGTGTCATGCAAAGGACTTAAGATAGATCGGGCTAAAATTGAAGTGATTGAAAAGTTTTCACATCCAGTCACAGTGAAAGGAGTGCAAAGTTTTTTGGGGCATGCAGGTTTCTACAGGCGCTTTATTCAGGATTTCTCGAAGATTGCAAGACCGATGTGCAAACTATTAGAAAAAGATTCCAAGTTTGATTTTGGGGCAGATTGTAAAGAAGTATTTGAGAAGCTGAAAAAGAAGCTGATTGAAGCACCTATTTTGATTTTTTTGGATTGGGAATTGTCGTTTGAATTGATGTGCGATGCTAGTGATGTGGTTGAAGAAGCTGTTTTGGGTCAATGAAAATACAAGGTATTTCGCTCTATTTACTATGTTAGTAAAGTCTTGAACAATGCCCAAATAAATTATACAGTCACTGAAAGGAGATATTAGCGGTGGTATATGTATTTGATAAATTTAAAGCATATTTGGTGGGCACAAAGGTTATTGTTCATACTGACCATACAGCCATCAAATATCTCTTCAATAAAAAGGATGTAAAACCTCGATTGGTCCAGTGGATTTTGCTATTGCAAGAGTTTGACTTAGAGGTTCATGAGCGTAAAGGAGCAAAAAAACAAGTTGCAGACTATTTGTCAAGGTTAGAAAATCATGATCATGTTGTAGATGACTCTCTCTGCATTCGAGAAAATTTTTCAGATAAAAAATTATTGTCTATAAAGGAGTGTAAAACTGGCCTAGACCCATCTCTCCATCAGATATCAGTATTTTCTTGGGTTTGGTTGGCTATTATTGATGGTTTGTTAAGGGATTTTTATCTATTACATCCCCTATGTCCAGATTGACTCATAAGAAGGTCAAATTTTAGTGGTCAGATTCTTGCGAGAAGAGTTTTCAGGAGTTGAAGAATCGACTCACCCCAGCTCTAGTTTTGACTCTACCAGATGGTTCAGATGGATTTGTGGCATATTGTGATACTTCCAGGGTTGGTTTGTGTGTGCTTTGATGCAGAGAGGTAAGGTCATAGGCTACACCTCTAGACAACTTAAGCCCCATGAAAAGAACTATCCAACTCATAATCTTGAGTTAGCAACAGTAGTATTTGCCTTAAAATTTTGGAGGAACTATTTATATGGGGTGCACGTTGATGTGTTCACTGATCATAAGATGCTACAGTATGTGTTCTCTTAGAAATACCTAAACCTCCACCTGAGATGGTGGTCAGAGTTGTTGAAGGACTATGACATGAGCGTCCTGTATCATTCGGGTAAAGCCAATGTAGTGGTTGATTCCCTTAGTAGAATGTATATGGGTAGTATTGCTCACGTGGATTATGGTAGGAAGAAGTCAGCTCAGAAAATTATTAGCTTGCCCGACTGGGTGTCCTCTTAGTCAATTCAGCAGAAGGTAGTGTATGGGTCCACAGTAGTTCAGAATAATCTCTGGTTTCCGAGGTAAAGGAAAAGTAGGATAGGGATCCCAGCCTAATTAAGTTGAAAGAATCAGTCAGAGATCAAAAGATAGAGGTTTTCTCCCAAGGGGGAGATGGTGTATTGCGTTGTCAGGGTCGACTATGTGTGCTAGGTATAGATGACCTAATACAGCAGATTCTTGTAGAAGGGCATGGTGCTCGTTACTCTATTCATCCAGGGGCCACTAAGATGTATTGTGATTTGTGAGATATCTATTAGTGGAGTGGGATAAAAAAAGACATTGCAGAATTTGTAGCTAAGTGCTCGACATGTCAGCAGGTTAAGATTGAGCATCAGAAGCCTAGTGGGTCCATACAGAAGTTCAGTATTCCCACCTAGAAATGGGAAAAAGTGAACATGGATTTTGTGACAGGTTTGCCTCGTACTCATCATCGGCATAATTTAGTTTGGGTCATTGTAGATAGGATGACCAAATCAGCTCATTTCCTACCAGTTCATACCTCTTATTTAGCCGAAGACTATGCCAAGATCTATGTCAGGGAGTTGGTCAGATTACATGGAGTTCTATTATCTGTTATCTCAGAAATAGGTATGCAGTTCACCTCTCATTTCTGGAAGGCATTCCAAAAGGGTCTTGGTACCCAAGTCCACCTTAGTACTGCCTTTTACCCTCAGACAGATGGTCAAGTAGAAAGAACCAGTCAAAGGTTAGAGGATATGCTGCGAGCATGTGCGATAGACTTTAAAGGTAGTTGGGATTACCACTTGCCTTTGATTGAGTTTGCATATAACAACAGGTATCATTCCAGCTTTTAGATGACTCCATTTGAGGCGCTCTATGGGAGGAGATATAGATCTCTCATTGGTTGGTTTAAAGTGGGTAAGGCCATAGTGGTAGGTCTTGGCTTGGTGTTTGACACCATAGAGAAGGTTCAGTTGATCAGGGAAAGGCTTAAGACAGCTTAGAGCAGACAGAAATCATACGCAGATATGCGCAGAAAGGATCTCAAGTTCGAGATTGGTGATTATGTGTATTTAAAGATCTCTCTTATAAAAAGAGTGGAGAGGTTTGGAAAGAAGGGGAAACTCAATCCCCAATATATCGGTCCTTACCAAATTCTTAGCCATTTCAGAAAGGTAGCTTACGAGCTTGAGTTGCCTTCAGACTTAGCTTCAGTCCAGCCAGTGTTCCATGTCTCCTTGCTAAAAAAATGCATAGGTGACCCAGCAGTTGTAGTCCCTTTATAGAGTATCGACATTCAAAATAGCCTCTCTTTTGAGGAGATTCCATTTGAAATCCTTGATTTCCAGATTCACAGACTGAGGAACAAAGAGGTCCCTCTAGTCAAAGTTATTTGGCGGACCAGTCCGTTGATGGAGCTACTTGGGAAGCAGAAGCAGATATGAGGACCAAGTATCCTCACCTCTTCTTCAAAAATTTAGAATTAGCCCAAGGTAACAGTTTTTCCTTGAACTTACTCAGTTTCATGCTCAAATTTTCTTTATAAACTTGGTATCAGTTACTATTGCATATCCAGTCATATATTCATAAGTGAATTCAGTCTGATATTCATCCGTCAAATATGCATGATCAGTATAAGAAATTTAGCTTATCAGCAACCCCAGCCATATACTCATGTATCAAATATGCATGTTCAGTATGAAATTTCAGTATATCAGTAATGTCAGTCATGAAATCATATTACAGTTGTGCTTGTCTCATATTTAAATTCAGTCTATCAGTATTCTCAACTTAGTAAGTCTCATTAGAGGATGAACGTTCCCAAGGGGGAGATATTATAATACCCCACAAAATCCTAAGCTTAACTCAGGCCTTTAAAGTTTGTTAAGGGGTCCCAGACTTTGAAAATTTTAGATAAGTATTCAGACTTAGTGTTATTTTAGCCTTCATAGGTTGGCGACTCTATTTTATGACCCTCATGACCTTAAAGTAATGATTTTTAGGTTGAATCATGATCACGTATGTTAGTGGGTGTTCCCGAATTAGTTTTGGATTTTTTGGACTTTGTTTGGATCACATTTGAAAGCTCAAACCAGTGGATCGACATGATCTTGATGCGCCGCATCGCCCATCGCATCGATGAGTATTTTTCCCCAGCTCTTAGTGCTAATTCTAGTGAACCGACGCAGACTCGATGTGGTACATCGTTCTGCGCATCACTAAATTAATTTTTAGTTATTAAAAAGTCGTGTCCTCAGGGTTAATTAGGTCTTTTCCCACCTTATGTTAGCCCCTAAAATACGAATTTAAGCCCCTTTAGAGGCAAAATCCATTCATCTTTCTCAAAAATTCTCAAGAAGCAAACCCTAGGATCTGTAATTCAAGATTCAACCTTCAATAACACTCCATTATTCTTCACAAATTTGAATACTAAGGTATGTGAAGTGTTCATCCAAGGGTTTCCTTCCACCATTGAATTTCAAGAAACTCTTTCTAATATAAATTAATTGATTTCATGGATTTCATGTTGGATCTTGAATGTATTAATGATTATAATGTTAATGGTGATTTAATTCCATGATTTTTCTGAAGTTTCATGCAAACTAGTTTAATTGTGAAATTGAATTCTGTGAACTACATGTCAAACTCTTGAATTGCAAGTTGAATGTACAACCCATGATATTACTACATGTTTATTGATATGTGAAATACCCATGCTCCCCAAGTGTTTGTCAAAATGCTTATGTGATTAGACTAGTCCAAGCATAACATGTTATTGTGTGATTTCAATCATGCACAAGCTCATGTATAACAAGCGTTTGACCAAAGATGTCCAAGTGAATGTATTATTAGCAAGCTAGTACCATTATGCTACTAAAGTCATGCAGTGATTTACTTTTTATGCTATCGAGTCCTGGGGGTATTTAATACCCAACAATTTATCTATTTACCTAGAGCCAGTGTGAGTTACAGAATAATTTTAATTATGTCACGATCAGTAGTACTCTTAGTTAGTTACAGAACTCAGGAAAAACTCAGTAGAGTCAGTATCA
The DNA here is from genome assembly GCA_030864215.1 of Capsicum pubescens. Taxonomy (NCBI): domain Eukaryota; kingdom Viridiplantae; phylum Streptophyta; class Magnoliopsida; order Solanales; family Solanaceae; genus Capsicum; species Capsicum pubescens. The sequence continues at coordinate 177,134,695 of CM061545.1, read as the reverse complement.
GACTAGTCCAGTTCAGTATCCAGTTTAGACCTCAGTAAATTCAGTTAGTTAATAGAATTCAGTAGTATTCCATCAGTCAGTGGAACTCAGTGAACGCAGTTCAGTTCAGTTAGACAGTATAATCATTACCAGTTTAGTCAAGCCTAGTATGGACTAGGAATCAATTCAGTGTCTATTCAGTTGGGAGTAGGATTCAGCATCGAGCAAACCCAGGGATAGAGGCATTCCTGTCAGCAGAAGGTTTGACCCTTAGTAGAAATCCCTGCATTACATAACTACGTAGCCATCGTAGGTTGAGATATCTTCCTGCCAGAATAGGGTTGATACATCTCATACAAGTTTTCCTGCCAGCAGGGGTTAATGAAAGAGCTTTCTGTCAGAGAGGGTTAACTCACAATTGTCTTTACCCATGGCACAGTTTTGACACCCTTCCAACTAGGGTTACAGGTTAGACCCCAATCTATTCAGAAAAGGGCACGTCGGTTAGATGATTACCTCCCACAGTATCAGTTTCAGTCTTTAAAATAGAACTTAGGTCAGTTCTACAGAAATCAAGACTGTCAGACACAGTTACTTAGTTCAGTATAGAACTCAGAATAGTTTCATAGAATTAGGACTGTCAGATACAGTCGCTCAGATAATAGTAATGCAGTATTAGGAAACTCAGATATTGGTAATTCAGAACTCAGTATCTAGTGTTATCACGACCTTAGTTACAGTTTATGTATTCATGCATGTACTCTTATTCAGTTATACTTATATTATTCATTCAGTATTGTTCATGCATATGAACCCATGCATCTCAGCCTACCTCACTTAGCATACCAGTACATTCAAAGTACTAATGCATACCTTTCTTTTGTGCTATGATGTCTTATATCATAGGTTCAGATGCACGGGCTCCCGATCATACGTAGCATCCCGATCCATTAGCAGCAGACTAGTGGTGAGTCCTCATTGTTTGACAATAGATTTATTATTCCAGTATTTCAGTACTTAGTTTACTTTAGTAGTCGGAGTTAGTTGGGGACATATCCCATCAACTCCTTGTTCGGACAGTAGAGGCTTTTCTGACTAGAGTATTTCAGATAGATGTATCAGTATTCAGTTTTTAGTAGTCAGTATTTATTTATAGTTTTGAACCTTATGGAAAGTTTTTTCCTAATTTCCGCATAATACAATACTATTATTTAGTTATTGCAGCAGGTACCAGTCATGGGTTAGCTTGTGGTCCTTCGGGATTATGAGCACCGTGTTGCGTTCGGGGTACAAACTCAAGGAATTATATTAAGCTAAGGCAAGATACTTCTCTCTCATTGTTAGTTCTAACTAAAGACGTGTTTTATGAATTGTTTTCATGTCATAATCATTTTATGGTTTTGGATTTTCAAATATATGTTGGGTTTCGGTTATAAATGCTTGTTTATGGTTTCCCATGTTTTAGTTATGGATTTATATGTTTTAATGGTGGTGTGGACATTTGGTTGTATGGGAATGGTTAATTTGTCCTTGGTTTTGGTTTTGGAAATACTATTCCCCTAATGTGTTTGATAAAATGCATATGAGAATGCTTTTACTATATTGTTAGACTTTTAATGGAACTATTGCATGGTTTAACTTGGTAACGGAACCCTAAATGGTATAAATAGTTTAAATGGTTTAGAATGGTTAAATGGTAAGGTCTTGGTGGTTATAGTTGGTCTAATAGAAAGCCTTGTGGGGTACAAGGGAATCCCCCAAGGAAACTAAATAACAAACATCTTATGGAGTACATGGGATTCGCCCAAGTCAACTTAATAATATAATCTATGGGTACATGGGAATCCCTTCTTCTTAAAAGGGATGGATAAGGACATTGCTTTCAAGCTATAGTTGGTATGACGATACTACTACTTATAGCCTTGGTTACTAATAAATGGAATGGTGGTTTGGTTGTGTAGTAATGGTTTAAATTGGGCAATAATGGCGGGGTGTGATAGCTAACCATGAAGGTGTGAGTCCAATTGACGGACACTGAAAACTCATATTTTCTGACATGAGGATTTTTCATGACGAACGTATATGATACTTACAGGGTACACAGGAATCCCGTAATTTACACTTGTATATATGTATCATGGACAGAGAAGGATACTTGGGAATCCCCTACTCCTATGGTATCTTTAGTTTGTGCGGCTACATATATCATGGACCATTCAGGGGGTTACACTGGACCTATATAGCCAGTGGGTGGTTCTAGGATGGTTATGCTACACATACCCAGGTTAATCATTTAAATGCATACTAAACCCGATTCTCTTTCCCAACAAGGTGTTATATATATATATATATATGTATATATGTTTGTATGTATGGTTGTGAATACATATGGTTGGTTTACTTGGTTTTAAAGGTTGGCATTATTTTATCCTTATCCGGAGTACTTGCTAGCATTCACCTGCTAATGCATCTTTGGGCAGCTGTATCCCCACGCGATGCAGGAACCGGGCATTCTACTCTTCCTGCTTAGTTCTCAGACCCGGGATCATCTTGGTTGGATTGAAGTGGTGAGCTTCCATTCTCTGGAAGGCTCATTTTCATATCATGGATGTCTTTTCATACTTTGGTTATTTTATAGACATTGGTTTTGGCTATGGTTGGGGGCATGTCCCAACCAGATATTGTTTACTTTTGGTTAGAGGCTTTGTGGAATTACTATGGGTTGGAATGGGCAGTGTTAATAGTGGTGTCAGCCTTAATATTGGCATTAGTATTAGGGCTGATACTATTTGACTGAATTTATGATTGTTTCATTCTTTTATGTTATGTTATGGACAGGAACTTAATTATTATTTTGGGTTTGGTATGGTTATTAGTTGGGTACTGGATGGGTGAACTTACTTGAGTTGGTCACAATTATGGACCTATCCCAAAGTCTGGATTGGTACATTTATGATATCTTGTTATATGTTTGGAATTCCTTCGACTCAGGGTATGCGTTTGGATGGTCGGGTTGGGTAACAGGGGTGATCCCCAATCTTGGTTAGACTTGGAATGCCCATTACGACAAGGCCCCATTTTGGGTCGTGTCAAATATCCTACTTACACTAATTTTACTAACCACATGATTTCATATCTCTTTTGGTAGAAACTCATTGAGCAGATTTTTGTTCCACCCATTTTGATTCATCAGTTGTTGCACATCCTCAAGTTCCACATTAATATTATAGGAAATAGGTAAATAATAATATAAAGCACCAAGTTGGGTCCATTTATCAAACCAAATACTATCATGACCACATTTAGGATCCCACCATGTCTCTGGATCAATATAATCCCTACCACGTAGCATAAACTTCTAAGTTTGTGATCACCCATCCATTCCACCAATTGAGGCCTATGCCTAAGATTTGTTCCATATAAAGTTAGTCCACATAGTGTTTTGAGTTTTAAGAATCCACCATAGTTTTGCAAATAAAGATTTAAAAATATTAAAAGTAGACTTAAATCCTAGTACAACCCCCATCCTTTGGTAAACAGATACCAGTTCAAGCAACCAAGTGTCTATTTCTTCCTACCTCCTTAAAATTCCACAAAAATTGGCAAATAATCTATGAAAATCATGAATAAAACATTTTAGGGGAATCAAAGCTGACAATTGATATATAGGAATGCTTTGCAAAATATTACTGATTAGAATATCTTTACCCCCAAAAGAAAGCAATTTACCCTTCCACAATTTAAGTTTGTCTTTTACTTTCTTCATTAGATCTGTGAAGTGATTTTTTCTCTTTTTAGCATTCCCAATTGGACATCAAAGATATATAAGAAGAAATTTACCCTTGACAAAACCAGTACATTTTTCCACCACTTGTATATCTTCCATAGTATCCTTGTTGTACACAAAGAAGCATTTTTCTCCTTGTTAATACTCTGACCTGATTGTCTCTCATAATTACCTAACATCTTCATAATTAGAAGAATTGGAAATCTATCTACAGAAGCAAAAATAATAGTATCATCAGCATAAGCAAGGTGATTTATATTTTTACTACATTTAGGCATTCAAAAACTCCTAAAATTCCTTGCTAAAAACAAACTAGTTAGAGCTCTAGACAACACCTCAGTAGAGAGTATAAAGAGAGAAGGAGATAAAGTATCTCCTTGTTTAACCCCCCTTGTGGAGTGGAAGAAACCATGAGCTAGACCATTAACCAGTACTGAGTACCAGTTATTAGCTACCAGTCTCCAAATCACATCAATGAAACCTCCAAAGAAACCCATTTTTTCCAATACAACAATTAAAAATTTCCTGTCCACCCTATCATAGGCTTTATCCATGTCAAGTTGTATCACTACATTTGCATTCTTACTCCTTTTTATGATATCAAAAATGATATTCTGTACAAGTAGAACATTTTTGTGATATTTTTTACCTTAACAAATCCAGAATGGTTTGGAGAAATAAGTTGTGGCAAAATATGCCCCATTTCGTCATGTATAAACCTTGAAATAACTTTGTTTTAAGAAATTACTCAAACTATTTGGTCTAAGATTAGAAAAGGTCACCACCTTCTCCTTTTTAGGCAAAAGATCTAAATTAGTATGAGCAATAGACTTGGATAAAGTTTATCCACTAGAGAAATCATCCACAACCTTCTCAATTCCATCCTCAATTATCTCCCAACATACTTTTTTTACTTCTTTTCGATGGGTGTAACTTGTAGCCTTTGATTTTCTTCATCGGTTACATACTAAGGATCAGATTGATTAATGATAGATCTTCATTAGTAGCATTATTTGTAAATTGATCCTGATAGAATTTAATAGCATCACCAGCCACTTGATCTCTATTTTTAGCCCAAGAACCGTCAACTTTTTAAATCTTGTTAATCCCTAATCTCTTCCTTCTACTATTTACCAAACTGTGGAAATATCTGGTATTTCTATCTCCTTCAGCAAACCATTGGATACCTACTTTTGCCACCAAAATTCTTTTTCATAATGCATATTGTCTCAATTCAGTGCCTGTTGTAAAACAACCTTATTTGCAGCAGTAGGGAACTCTTCAAACAAAATAAAATGGAAGTAGTAGTCATTTTTCTCTTGAAGAATGGCATATGAGCTAAGATGAAGAAAATCTTGAACCTTGATAAGAACTATACTTTATTTTTCAACCAATTATAGGATGCATAATTAGCCAACTCATGACCACCCTGAGGGCTTACATAATGCACACAACTACTAGTCTTCCCTTAAGTGACATATTTACCATACTTAAAACATATATTGGTCCATAAAATCAGTTCAAAACCTACATAATTATACTAGGATTGTGTATGTATAATTCTAAGTATAGTGAAGTAGAGTAAGACGAGAAGAATGTAGCTAGATTTTCCGCAGTTAACCACAAAGAAGTTTTGCTCATTCGTCAAAATTTGTGAAGAATTAATCAAGATAGTATCAAAACTTGACAATCTATCAAAACTTACGAATAATTTGAACATCATAAACAAGTTTCACCATTCCCACAAAATTTATAAATAATTTTAAACAGAAAAGGTAAAATAAAGATTGAACTATAACTTATTATTCCATCAAAACTTGTAAATAGGTGATAGCTAACATGAATACATGATAGATAGGAATTAGGATGATACAGGAGAAAGATTAGATGTTTCTTCAACACTTGCATTTGGTTGTTATCAAGAGAAATTTAATGATTCATCAAAATATGGTCAACATAGAAGAAAGTGTTGGCATTTCATCAAGACATATATTGGTGTGATCTGGAAAGATATGAAAGAATAGTAATATCTAACTCTTTGTTTCATTGGCAAGGCATGGAGGAAACACAAAGTTAAGTTGCACAAAATAGTGATAGAGAGCAATTCTACCGTGCTATGGAGCTATTGCTTAGTGATTTCGAAGTGGCACGAAGGGTGTCTTTCGGCAGCTTTTTACACTCTACTATAAATAGAGTACTTGTTTTATTTTATGATTATTATTACGTACTTTAGGGAGAGAGAACACACGCAAGAATGGGACTTAAGGTTTACTTCCTTACTTTTCTCCTCTATTTCAATTATTGTGCGAACACTTTCAATTAGATAATGTTGATTCTGAACATGAGTAACTAAGAACCTTTATTCTGGGGTCAAAGTTGATTGCATAGTTATATTTCGTACTCATATGTTGGTTTAATGTTGAATTATCACATGGATTGTTCTTAAGCTCTTGTTCTTACTATTTTAATGCTTAGCCAACATTAAGATACATCAATAATCCTCTTGTGAACCCAAAAAGAGAATCAATTAAGAGAGAACAAGGAGTTTAAGGGACTAGTTCTCATCTTTCATAAAGTAAAAAGTCAATTCACGTCTAGGATAGGAATATACTTAGAATGTCTTGTTTGGTTCAAAATGAGAACGTATCTTAACGCATCTATGTCATGACCCAAAAAATAAAGGTTCGTGATGGCACTTGACACAGTGAACCTTGACAAGCAAGCCTATCACACAAACTGATACAAAAAGGGAAATAACAATCCAACCCCAAGGCTAGGCTCCTAGAAAAAAGCCGAACCATATCAATATAACAATAGCGAAAAGTATAAATTCAAAGAGAACATGCCAAACTCCCCAAAATCTGGTGTTACACTGTAAGAAACTACTAATACATCCCATGAATCAAATACATCATAAAATCCAACAGGAACAATCTCTATCTCCGAGTACTAGTAAAGATATAGCCTAATACAAAAAGATAGAAGTGGACTCCAGACTCATAAAAATCTAACTGTTACCTTGAATAACACTGAAGGAGCCCAACTCAATCACCATGCGGTGCACTCAAACTAGGACCTACATCGAAAGAGAATAGTAGGAGTGAGTACGGTCCAGATGTACTCAGTGGGTATCATAGGTTGACTGAGAAAAGTAGATAATAAGGTATACAAAAATACACACTAAGGGCACGTCACCTGCAATCAAAAAAAGTCCCACAGTGGTATTCCACACCGCTTGTACTAACAGTTCTATAATATCCACATATATCATAGAAAAAAACTGAAAATAAATACAAGTATATATGTATACAACGTATAAACAAAGAAAAGAAGAGCAACATATACAAGAGCATCAAGTACAGGTTAGGAAAGATAGAACAGTAGATAGGTAACAAGTCAAACAGATATGCAAGCATATCACAAACATAATAAAGTAAATACAATAAGAATGATGATGATGATGTAATACATGAGGTTGTCGGACAACCTATGAGACCATCAAACAGCCTCTAAGACCATCTGTAATACCCCGTACTCCTACCTAGCTTGAAATCGTCCCAAGTATGTTAGAAACTTACTTTGAAAGATGAATCCACTTTTATATACGTGGAATTTTTAAGATTTTCACTTTTTTTGATATGGAAAATTGAATAATCTTTCCATCGATACCCATTTTGTCAAAATCTGGTATCGGGGTAGAAAGTTATGGCCGAAATACAAAAAGCAGTCAAAACTGCCCAGGTGCGACGGTGAGAACGGACGAACCGTAGAGCTAGCGACGGACCATCGCCCAAGCCGTCGCAGCAAAGGCAGTAAGACCACCTTATGCCTAAGGGCAACGGCTCAGGCCAACGGATATCGAGCTAGCGACGGAACATCGCCCAAGTTGTCGCAGCAGAGGCAGTGAACCCCTATTTTGCCCAGGTGCGATAGTCAGGACCGAAGGACCATGACCCAACGATAGACAGTCGATCCTACCATCGCATAGTTCGTTCAGTTATTTTAAAGTCATTTTTAAAAGGGTATTTGGGTCCTTTTCCACCCGTTTTAATCCCTAATTATATCAGACCAAGGCTCATAAGCTCTTTATCCATCTACAACATCAAATTAGGGTTTTCTCTCAAAGATAATCCCCAAGAAACAAGATCCAAATCTTCTTCAAGAAACTAAGAGAATCAAGTTCTTCAAGTCCAAGAACTTCAAGAAACTCACAACCCAGGTATGCCATGTGTTGATTCATGGGTCTCTTTCACCCATGAAGCTCAAGAATCTCTTTTTAAAATCCAAGATTTGTGTATTTATGAATATTCATGATTTAAATTGAATTGAAATTCATGTTCATGATGTTGTGGGGTTTTGATTCATGTTTAAATTAAATATTCCAATTATTGACCCTAGTATGTGATGATTTGCATGATAATCATGATAAACCCTTCAAACTTGCAAAATTATTCATGCAACCATGACAATTAGATGCATTGATGATGGTATAACAAAAGTATGCTCCTCATGTGTTTGATTAAATGCCTATGTGAAGGAAAAGTGTCATACTAGTATGATAATATGAAATCCCCAATCATGTACAAGTTTATGTATGTCAAATGTTTGATGAAATGTCTTAGTCAGTGAATTATGGATACATGTGTAACCCTTGTGGTGCTTTAGAACTTCTACTTCATGAAACATCCAACTTATTGTATTATGGATTGTGATGTTAATCATGTATTCAAAAAAGTCATGCTTTGTCAGTTTCATGCTATCGAGTCCTGGGGGTACTTGTACCCGACAATTTAGCTATGTGCCTAGAGCCAGTGTCATATTTTCAAGATACTTTCAGTCGAGCGATGTTCATAGAAATTCAGTAAGTCATGTGACTCAGGAAAACTCAGTAGACTCAGTAATCTCAGAAATTCAGTAATCTCAGTAGTATTTCATCAGTCGGCGGAACTCAGTTAACTCAGTCCAGTTCAGTTTAGTTAATCATGTTCAGTGTCTATTCAGATGGGAGTAGGATTTAGCACCGAGTGAATCCAAGGATGGGAACACACACCGTCAGGTAAGGGTGTTATTCTTAGAAACAATCCTTGCGTTCCAGAACTATGTAGCCAGCATAGGTTGAGACATCAACACTATCAGATAAGGGTTGATTAGGTGGATAAGTACTATCAGATAAGGGCCCCACCATTCTCTTTTGGGGACACTGTCAGATGAGGGTCACCCACAGCTTATCCTTACCAGTGGCGTGGTATTGACACCCTTCCAATTGGGGTTACAAATTGGACCGCAACTCAGCTATAATGTATTATTTAGGGCATGTCGGTTAGATGACTACTTCCCACAGTTTTAGTACAGGATTAGGACAGTCAGATATAGTCATTCAGTCTCAGTAATAGAACTCTGATAGTTCTACAGAATTCAGGACTGTCAGATACAGTCAACCCAGAACAGAACGAAACTCAGCTAGTTCCATCGGAAACTAGACTGTCAAATACAGTCGCTCAGTTTTAGTTATTTCAGTTATACAATTATCAGTATCTCATGTTATCAGTACTCAGACTCAGTAATCATGTTATCACAAACTTAGTTACAGTTACTATGTATTCATGCATGTATTCTCACGTTCATGTTATCCAGCCAGTTAGTATAGTTCATGCATGTGAACCCTTTGCATTCAGCCTACCTCACATGCATACCAGTACATTCTAACGTACTGACGTATTTGCGCTATGGTGTTTCATACCATAGGTTCAGAAGCACGAGCTCCAGAGCATCAGTAGCATTCCATTCTCAGCACTCAAAGTTAGCAGTAAGTCTTCATCCTTCGAGGACATGACCATTACTTTATTATCTCATTAATGAATTTATTTTAGTAGTTGGAATTAGTTGGGGACATGTCCTATCAACTCCTTATTCAGACAGTTCAATCAGTTAGAGACTTTTCATACTATCATGTTCAGACAGTTTATTTTAGGTTTTGTTTTGGTATTATGATACTATATCATTCAGAGATTATTTTATCAGTTTTGAACCTTATGGCCTATAGCCTTTATTTTCGCATTTATACAGTATATTATGCAGTGTTCAGGTACAGATATCAGACATGGGTTAGCTTGTGGTCCTTCGGGGTCATGAGCACCATGTAGCATTCGGGGTACCAGATTTGGGGCGTTAGACCATCGCACAGTCTCTGTATACACCTACAGAGATAAAGTTTCAAGATGTAAGATCCATAAGGGGTTCGTAAACCCATATACAACTCAATATCCATGACTTATCTCCAGTACATCCCTCGGAGAAGGTCTATAAAATCTTATATTCTTGGTGTTTCCAGAATTTCCTAGTATTTCTAATGTTTCTAACAATTCCAATGGTTTCAGTATTTCTAGTGTTTCCATAGAACCTAAACACAAATCAAGTACAACATACAACAACAACAACAACAAGTATATGAAGCATACAACAAACAAGTAAAATAATGCATATGATGCCATGAGAATGATGATGTAATGTTCACAACCAACCAACCATAAGAATTTCCAATAACCCATCAATATACCAATATGTGAGCTCCGCTCAATATATTCAACCATCCATTAAAACCAACATGATTGATATGCCAATAGAGTATGAACATATCAACATAAACAATTGATACCATAATAGTCTTTTTATCCAACAAGATACCATTATTTTCATTTATATATGCATCACATAGGACCCCACACGGTTACACATAGCACAAAATAGCTCAAAAACACCAAATACATCACATATAGGCCCCCACACAGGTACAACACAATAAGATAGCCATTTTTCATGACTAGTTACCACACCTTTAACATGTTTTTGTATCAAAATTAACTACCCAGCCCAGTCTGAAAGAAGTTAAGCCATAACCTACCTCGAAGATCGAAAACCAATTTGCAGCACTTCAATCCCAAAGCTTACTCCTCACAAATAGACTCAGAATCATCTAAAATATGGAAATATAGATTCTAAGAATCAAAAGAAAGTCAACAATACTCATATTACCTATTTTCAAGTCGGGGTCAAAATGGGCCCCTAAAATGGGTTTTCAGAAAAGAAGGGAAAATCGTAACTTTGTTTCAAAAACATGTTTTCCATATTTTTAGAAGCCTATAGCTAAAACCCCAAGAGAAAATGAGTTAAAAACGAGGTTCAAATCAAAGAAAAATGATTTTTAAACTTTACCGGGTAAAATTCTCAAAATTCATTTTAAAATCTAGAATCAAAGTTGTTTTTTAAAGATGAAATTGAGGAAAAGCTGATAATTATGAGGTTAGAAACTCATCCAAGTGAAAAAAAATTGAAATTGGGGTTTAAATTAGAGAAATACAATTTTTTGGCCATACTGGCCAAAATGCCCAAATTCCATTCTTTAATCCAAGTTCAAAACAAGAAAGATATGATAAAGATTGAAGAAAATAATTAAAATAGGTGTTATGGAGCTTACCCAAACTTAGAAATGGAATAAATAGCTAAAAATCACAAAACTCTAAGCTTCAAGTCTTAAAAATAGTGAAAATAGTGAAAACCAAGTATTTATATACCCAAACATCTCGATCGCAGACCAGGTGTCGCGATCGCGATACCTGGCTAATAAGGGTATCGCAATTACTAAGTGTCTAGATTGTAACATATGTATGTAGGCCTCAATTATGACTGCGACAGGAGTATCGTGATTGTGGGTGCACCAGTTGGGGACTTGGTGCATTCCAAGTCTCTATAGGCACCTCAAGATTTATTCAAAATCTCGTGAATGCAAACAAACTATGATACCATATCAAATTTGATGCTTCGGACTCAATAGCGTTATTATATTTTTGAAAAAATATTGTTTTCAAAAAATTGACCCCCATAATCCAAAATCACAACTTTTTGAACTGAGGGTCGAAATAAGATTTAAAAGCTATAAAACCACACCAACCATGTTACCATCCTTAAATCGCCGTTTTGGATCTACTGGAGTAGTCTGTCCTGCCATCCATCGCATGGATCAAAAGATGTTGGCGGAAGTCAACTATAAGACTCTCGAAGCCCCCAAAAACCACAATATCACATAAATGGTACTAAAACGCATCAAAAATTATGTCAATCATCCCCACACCCCAAAAATACCACAACACAATCATGGAGAGGGGTAAAATGGTCAAATCATATAAAAACACATATTTTACATATTTCATCAAAATTTGAATTTTACATCATCCACCACTAAAAATCTAGTTCATCCTCGAACTAAAGGAAAGAGTAATATCTGAATCAGCAAAAAGCTGGCGATACAAACTATGCATATCAGACTCGACCTCTGAAGTAGCCTCATCTATAGGTCGATGCCTCCACTGGACCTTGACCACAGAAATAACTCTAGAGTGCTACCATCTAACATCCCTATCCAATATGGAGATCGGCTCCTCAACAAAAGACAACCTCTCATCTAACTTAATTGATTCCCAATGAATGACATAAGACTCATCCAGAATCTAATGGTACGACATGGAAACATAAAAAACTAGATGAATAGTTGATAAGTCTGGGGGGAGATAACTCATAAGCCACATCACCAACAATCTGAAGAATCTCAAATGGGATAATATACCTGGGGCTAAGCTTTCCCCTCTTTCCAAACCTCATCACACCCTTCATAGGTTTAACTCAAAGGAAAATATAATCACTAACACCAAATCTCAAGGTACAAAGTCTACAGTCTGCATAATACTTCTGCCTACTCTAAGTAACTCGAAGTCTATCCTGAATGATGCAAGCACTATCCAACGACTCACAAAGCAAGTCCGTGTCTCGAGATCTAACCTTAGAAACCTTAAACCAACCACTGTAGAGGCTAAATATTGCTCCCACTAACCATCAAAATTCATCACACAAGTGCAGAGCATATCCTTTAAAACCTGGATAGTCCGTATGACTACCCGTCAGTCTAGGGGTGAAATGCAGTGCTAAGATCAACCTGAGTACCCAACTCATCACAAAAAGTCTTCCAAAAGTAAGATGTGAACATAGAACCTCTATCTGAAATGATAGACACTGCACACCATGTAACCGCATAATCTCATGAATGTAGATTGGGGCTAACCTCTTAGCACCGAAATAGACCTGCACCAAAATAAAATGAGAAGACTTGGTCAATCGATCCATGATGACCCAAACTCTATCAGAACAATGAGAAGTGTGAGGCAATTCGATTATGAAGTCCATAGTGATCCATTCCCATTTCCACTTAGGAATGGATAATCTCTAAAGCAATCCACTAGGTCTCAAATGCTCGCCCTTCACCTATTGGTAAAAAAGGGACCGAGCTACAAAATATGCTATATCTTTCCTTATACCACCCCACCAATAATGTTATCTCAAGTCATGATACATCTTAGTCACTCCCAGATAGATAGAATATCTGGAATAATAAGCCTCTTCCAAATCAATCTAATCCAGTCACCCACCCTCGGCAGACAAACTCGACCTCCAATCCTCAAACTCTATCTGAATCAAGTGAGGCTTCCTTAGCCTCACCACTCAACACCTTATCCCGAATTGGCCTCGATATAACATCATCAAACTAATGAGCTCTAATTTACTCCATCAAAAAACACCTAGCCTCCATAAATACCAAAACACACTAAGGTGTAAAAATATCAAGCCTAACCATCTGGTTAGCTAAAGACTGAACCTCTAAGGACAAAGGCCTCTCCTGGGTCAAAAGATATATCAAACTACCCATGCTAGTCGACTTTCAGCTCATGGCATCTACAACCACATTAGCCTTGCCTGGATGATAGAGAATAGTTAAGTCATAATCTTTAAGAAACTCAAACCAACGACGCTGCCTCATATTAAGATCTTGCTGGGTAAATAAGTACTAAAGGCTATGATGATCTGAGAAAATCTCATAACGGACTTCATACACATAGTGCCTCCATAACTTTAAAGAAAAAACAATCGCGTACAACTCTAAATCATGGGTAGGGTAATTCTTCTCATGGGGCTTCAACTAAAGAGAAGCATACGCAATCACCTTACCCTACTTAGTCACCACACGACCCAAGAAATAAATAGACTCCAACAAAAGCTCACACTCGGAGAACTTGGCATAAAACTTCTCATTCCTCAATCTCTAAAGAACAATCCGTAAATGCTACTCATGATCGGCCTCACTCTTGGAATAAACCAAGATATCATCTATAAATACAATGAAAAGAGAGCTGAGATACGATTGAAACATATGGTTCATTACTCCATGAACACGGGTAGAGCATTGGTCAACCCAAAAGACATGACCAAGAATTCATAATGACTATATCAAGTCCAAAAATTTGTCTTTGGAATATCTAAAGCTCTAATCCTCACCTAGTGATACCTGGACCTCAAATCAATCTTTGAAAACACCGTGACACCCTGAAGTTGATCAAACAAATCATCAATACGATAAAGAGGATACTTATACTTAACTATCACCTTGTTGAATTGTCGATAAGTGACATACACCTACATAGACCCATCTTTTTTCTTCATAAGCAAGACAGCCGCACCTCATAGTGATATACTAGGTCAGATAAATACCTTATCCAATAACTCCTGCAACTAATTCTTTAATTCCTTTAACTATGTTGGGGCCATACTATAAGGAAGAACAGAAAGGGCATGGTGGCTGGCTCAATATCAGTAGCAAAATCAATATCATGATCCAGAGCCACACCAGGCAAATTCATAGGGAACACATCCATGAACTCACAGACAACACGAACAAATCCAAAGATGGAGGTAAAGTAACATTATTATCAAGAATATAAGCAAGTAAGACAAACATCCCCTCTCAACCAATCGACGATCCTGAACATAAGATATAACCCTCTTAGGACCTGAATGAAGCACACCTTTCTAAGTTATCCTCAGCACACTCGATGAGGATAAAGTCACTGTCTTAGCATAATAATCTACGGCAATATAGTAAGGAGAAAACCAATCCATACCCAAGATGATGTTGAAATCAACCATATCTAAGACAAAAAATCTACCCAAGTTTTGTGCCCACCAAAAGTCACAATACAGGATTGGTACACTCAATCCACCACTAAAAAGTCTCCTATAGGGGTAGATACATGAATAGGCATGGCAAGAGGCTCACTAACAAAATCAAACCTCAAAGCAAAATATGCAGATACATAGGAGAAAGTTGATCCCAGGTCAAATAACACAGATGTAGATCTGAAACAAACATGGATAATAACTGTGATCATAGCATCAAAATCTATTACCTCTAGTGTTGTTGGTATAGCATATCACTGACCACGACCACTAATTGGTTGAGTCACCCCACGAACACCACCACGGGCTCCACTACCTCTACCTCTTGCACCTCTGGTAGAAACCCTACCTCTCACTATTGAAATAAAAGTAGTTTTAATCATACAGCGAGAACAGTCCTTGGACAAATAGCCAGTCTCATCACACACAAAGCAACCTCTATGACCGGACTCGACAGGAGAAGGTATAATTGGGACCAGATGGCCACCTTGAACTGCTGGACCAAAATACCTACTACCCAAACTCTATAAGGCTACCTGAACTAACCTACCATGTACCCACGAGAACCTCTAAGATCTCTGCCTTGAGAAGTGTGGCCTCTATACGCACCAAACTGGTGCACTTTCTTAGCGCCTCCCTGCGATTCTTAAAGAATACCCTCAGTCATCTTAGCATGATCCATTATACTCTAAAAGGATGCTTTGAATATAACTATTTGAGATGTAACCAACTGAAGAGAGAAGTCCAACCCCTTTATGAACTTTTAAATCTTCTCAAACTCGGTGGAAATGCTGGCATAAAAATATTTGGACGTCATGGAAGCGTGCCTCATACTCTATTACAATCATAGAGCCCTGCTCTAGGTGATCAAACTTATCTATTATCTGATCCCTCAGACTATAAGGCACAAATCTCTCCAAAAAGGCATCGGTAAATTGATCCCAAGTCATCTTGGGAGAGTTAAGATGTTTGTAACTAACCAGCAACCTCCACTAATCTTTAGCAGTATCTCTCAACTGATAAGTAGTATAAGCAACCCCATGCAACTCAAGCGAACCCAAATTATACAACTTCTCCCGACAACCAATCAAGAATTTGTAGGCATTCTCTCCCACAACACTAATGAATCTAGGAGGACCCAAATGAGTAAATATCTTGAGTCTAATCCTTAGAAGACATAATTGTACTCACAGCAAAAGGAAAGATAGTGAATTTGGCGGGACGAGATCCTATCTAGGAAGGTAACATAGATGAAGGCTGAACTCCCAACCTCAAATACCATACTTATATATTGGTGCTAAAATAGGAATAGTACTCAAGATCTAAGGAGTCCCAAGAGTAGAAGTAGGTACAACTGGAGGATCCACACTCGGGACTGAAGGAATACCAAGAGCACTCAAAGGAGAACCCTCAAAATAGGTTAACAAGTGAACCAATAACCCCTCCAACACTGGGGTAGGTAAACTCAATGGAACTAAAGTAGGACCCATACCTCCAACATGCTCAACACGAGGCTCAAGGGAAAGTCCCCTAGCGCTACTTCAAGATAGGGAAGATCTACGAGCCCATTCAATACCTTGAGTTTGTCCATGACTCAAAACTTACCCTCTAGACTGGGCTCTCTGCCTGAATGAAGGCTCTACATATCTAATATTATGAGATCTATTCATCACCATTTGCGTAGAAAAGAGTGAAATATGAGTTAGAACACAAGGTATCAAAGAAATTTGCATGATAAGGAACAAAATGAGTGAAATTCCTAAAAACATCCTATAACCTCTCAAAGATAGATATAGATGTCTATATACCAATCTATAAAATTCAAATAGACATATTGTTCTTACGTCATTAAGACCAATGAACCTGGCTCTGATATCAATTTGTCATGACCCAAAAATCCAAGGGTAGTGATGGCATTATCGCAGCAAACCTTGACAAGTAAGCCTATCACACAAACTAATATAAAAGGGAAATAACAATCCAAACCTAAGGCTAAGATCCTAGAACAAAGTCAAACCATATTAATATAACAATAACAGAAAGTAAAAACTCAAGGATAACATGACAAACTCCCCAAAACTAGGTATCACAGTGTAAGAACTACTAATACAATCCATGAATCAAATACATCAGAAAATCCAACAGGAACAGTCTCTGTCTCTGAGTACTAGTAAAGACATAGTCTAATACAAATAGATGGAAGTGGACTCCAGATACATGAAAATCTAACTACTACCTTGAATAACTCTTAAGGCGCCCAACTCAATCACCATGTGGCACACTCAAACTAGGACCTACACCAAAAGGGCATAGTAGGAGTAAGTACAGTCCACTTGTACTCAGTAGGTATCATAGGTCGACAGAGAAAAGTAGATAATAAGGTACATAAAAATACACACTAAGGAAATGTCACCTGTAATCAGAAAATGTCACACAGTGGTAGCCCATACTGCTTAAACTAACAGTTCTATAATATCCACATATAACACAACAAACCACCAAAATAGAATACAAGTATACATGTATACCATATATAAGCAACAAAAATAAGAGAACAACATATTTGAGAGCATCAAGTACAAGTAAGGAAAGATAGAATAATTGATAGGTAACAAGTCAAATAGAATATACAATCACATCATAAACATAATAAAGTAAATATAATAAGAATAATGATGGTGATAATGTAATGTATGAGGTTGTCGCACAATCTCTGAGACTATCGCACAGCCTTCGAGACCATTGCACAGTCTCCGTATACACCTACGAAGCTAAAGCTTCAAGAGGTAGGACACATGGGCGGTACATCAACCCATATACAACTCAATATCTATGACTCATCTCTGACACATCCCTTAAAGAAGGTCTATAAAATTCGATGTTCCTGGTGTTTCCAGAATTTCCTAGTATTCTAATATTTCTAGTGTTTCCAACAATTCCAGTATTTCCAGACCACATACATGACATAAGACACAAATGAAGTACAACATACAATAATAACAAGTATATGAAGCATACAACAAATAAGTGAAATAATGTGTGATGCCATAAGAATGATGATGCAATGTTCACAACCAACCGACCATGAGAACATCCAATAACCTATCTATATACCAGCATATGAGCCCAGATGTTTGCTCAATATATCCAACTATCCATGAAAACCAATATGATTCATATGCCAATAGAGTATGAACACATCAACATACATAATTTATACCACAATAGGCTTTTTATCTAAAAAGACATCATTATTTTTATGTATATTAGTTATCATATCACATAGGTCCCACACAATCACACACAGCATATAATATCTCAAAACCACCAAATACATCACATATAGGCCCCCACAAAGGCACAACACAATAAGATAGCCATTTTTCTTAATTAGTTATCACACCCTTAATATGTTTTTGCATTAAAATTAATGACCCATCCCATAACCTACCTCGAAGTTAATCCATAACCTACCTCAAAGGCTAAAAATTAGTCTGGAACACTTTAATCCCAAAGCTTTACTCCTAATGAGTAGACTCGGAATCATCTAAAAACATAGAAATATAGAATCTATGCATCAAAAGAAATCCAACGATACCCATATTACCTATTTTCAAGTCGGGTTCAAAACGGACCCCCGAAATAGGTTTTCGAAAAAAAAGAGAAAATTGAAACTTTGTTTTAAAAACATGTTCCCCATAATTTTAGGATTCTACAGCTAAAAACAAGAGAAACCGGGTTAAAATGAGGTTCAAATCGAAGAAAAAATATTTCTAAACTTGATCGGGTAAAATCCCTAAAATCTATTTTAAAATCAAGAATCAAAGTTGTTTTGAAGATAAAATTAAGGCAAAATTGTTAATTATGAGGTTAGAAACTCATCCAAGTAAAAAAGGTTTGAAATTAGGGTTTAAATTGGAGAAATACAATTTTTAGGCTTTGGGGCCCAAAATCCCCAAATTTTATTCTTTAATTAAAGTTCAAAATAAGAAATAGATGATACAAATAAAAGAAAATAATTGAAATAGGTGTTATGGAGCTTCCCCAAGTTTTGAAGTGGAATAAATAGCTAAATATCATGAAAACCTAAGCTTTAAGTCTCAAAATCATGAAAAATGGTGAAAACCAGGTATTAATTTACCCAGGCATTGCGATCGTGGGCTAAGTATCATGATCGTAGTACATAGATGAAAAGGGTATCGTTGTCATAGACTAAGTGTCGCATCATAAAATATGTCTAGAATCCCCAACTGTGATTACAACTGTAGCATTGTGATTGCGGGAACACCCACTGAGTGGTGCACCAGCTAGGGACTTAGTACATTCCAAGTCTCTGCAGGCCCCTCAAAATTCATCCAGAATCCCATGAACACAAACTAACTACGCTACCCTATCAAAGTCGATGCTATGGACTCAACGTCGTTATTAGATTTATGAAAAAATATCATTTTCGCAAAGTTGACCCTCGAAACCCAAAATCTCAACTTTCAAACTGAGGGTCAAAATGAGATTTAGAAGCCATAAAAATGCACCAACCATATTACTATCCTAAAATTGATGTTCTGGATCCGCTAGCATAGTTTGTTATGTCATCCATCGTATATATCAAAAGATGTTGACTGAAGTCAACTATTCTTGAAGCCGTCAAAAACCATAACATCACATAAATGGTACCAAAATACATTAAAAACCATGTCAATTATCCCCATACCCCAGAAATACCACAACACAACTACGTAGAATAGTAAAATGGTCAAATCAAAAAGAAACACATATTTCACGTATTTCATCAAAATTTGAATCGTTACAATCTAAAATAGATTACTGCATCTCCACGCAATAATATAGTTATGATATCCTTTTAGGTAGAAAATTAGAGGGTCGGAAGACCATAATCATATTATCAACCTTGTGAATCAGCAACTCGATATATTACGTATCCAATGATACAATAATAGTATACCAAATTTCAAGAAGTGTCATGACCCTGGAATTTCCCTCAATATAATTTATAACCTTGCTCAAATCGTGATTATCATACTTTTTTATTTGTTTGCAAATTATTAGAAAGATATAATTTCGCAAATACTCTTGATATATAACAAAACTTCACTGAAATATTATTATAAAGTAAATTAAGTGAGTTGCTAAGCATATAGTCCCTGTGGGTTTGATATTCGGCTCCCAGAGACCACTAAATTATTTTCTAGACCACGTACACTTGCGTATGGGGTAGGCTGCAATAAGTTTTTGGAGTCATTGTCGGAGACTTGAGTAATTAGTAATTTTCTGAATTTCATTTTCAATAATAATATTATACAAGTGTTGATAACTTGATCTTATCGGCATATTTTTGTAGGTCTAATTTATGCTTCAAGATGGCCGAAGAAAGAGAGCTGGTAGAATCATATTTGAAGCTCAAACAAACTTTTCATCAGCGATGGAGAGTTTTTTAAGCAGCTCTTTAATATCTAATTCAACAGCTTCAGTTGGCTGATCCAAAAAAAAATATTCCTACAAAGATGGAAGCAACAAGACTAATTCACGATATCACTCATCAATAATGTTATCTCCAACATTCATAAATTGGAAGCATACGGTTGATTTGAGCTTAAAAAGAATAAGGTGAAACTATTGAACACTAGCGGGTAATTTATGGGGATATCTCATGAGGATCCACAATAGCACTTATAAAACTTTCTTGAGGTTAGTGATACATTGTCATGACCCAAACCAAGGCCTCGTCTTGATAGGTATCTCAAGTCCACCATGGACCGAAGACCACCCCCTTAGCCTAACCTCAAGAACAAAATAAAATAATACAACGGAAGACAACCAAACATGATGATAAGATGAATATACAATGAAATGAAGACTAAGAGTCAAAACAATGACCAATCCACACTTGTCAACGAAAACCTCTCAAACCAGAATAACATCTAAGTTGTGACATATCCCCGACTATGACCAAAAAAATCAAGAAGTGCTATGAAAATAAAGAAAGAATAGTAAAATGACAGGGCCTTCCGAAGGATGGAGGATCACCACTTTATAGCAACTTAACAGACATGCTCAACCACCTAACGTTGCACAGGAGCAATAAAAAACCCTTCGGACCCAACATCATGAAATGATGTAGAGTACAGGGATGATAAGTGGGATTAGAACTGGGATGTAACTCAGAAAAAGTGATAAAATAATGCAATTACCAAAATCCAGTCATAAACCATATGCACCACATTCATATACATATATATAGGATGTCGAGATAGGTACAAGGGTCATGAACATGAGAGTTTAAAGATTTAACCTGAACTGTGTCGATCGATCCATCTTAAAGGCACTCATGTGATATATGGGTTTATTTTCTCCTACTGGAAGGCCCCAGTGTGTGTTACCCGTACGAATTGAAAAAAACAAAGTAAAAAATAAAGTCACCAAGGAATTAGCCATCCTAATATATATATATATATATATATATATATATATATATCAAGTGTGCACCAAGCACACGGTCATATAGACCCCCAATGCCAGCAAATGTGGTTTTCAGTATTTATACACCCGAGACTTACACCTTCATGAAAAGTTACAAAATCTCTTTAAACCAAAATAAAAATAATTTGCACATACACCAACCATTAACCCAGGAGTCATTCATTAAGGCATTTACCACTTGGTATCATCAGACTAATATGCTTGCAAGCTAAATTAATTATGCCTAACCAAATCCATATAACCAAATTGTACTCCCAAGTTCCATTTAAAATCCAAAAGCAAGGCCACCAAGGCCATCCAAAACCATATTCATATCCAATTATCCTTTAATGCAATGCAATGGGTTCAAAATAAGTTAAACCATGCAATTATCCATATTTAAAACCAAGATTATAAAGTAGGTTGAGGTTAATGCCAATTCAAAGTCAAAATTCATCCAATTTAGGGAAACCCATGTCCCTCATTCCAATCATTTAAACAACACACCAATTTAATCCCAAAAATATCAATTTAAAGCATTAATAATCTACATAAAACACGCAACAAGTAATTCAATCAGTAATAACCAAAACACCTCAACCCCATTTCAAAACCCATAATTTAAATCATAATAAAATCCATTCAATTAATGCCACATTGTAAAATTCAAGTTTATGGAAGAGAAACATGCCTGAAATAAATAAGAAATTGAAGATAATTCGAAGTTTGGAGGCCGGATGATGAAATTTCTGTAAAACCCATAAATGTTCTTAGATTTTAAGTTTAAGAGAGAAAAAAGATGATATAATCTTCTAAAACTGAAGGGAATGGGGTTATTTTATGTTTAAAGGTCGTACAAGGGGTAAAAGGACCAAAAGCCCCTCACCCCAAGTGAAAAAAAAAACTAGATGAATTTAAAATAGTGGCATGGCATTCCAATATCACAGACGTTAGCCTCTGTTCCATGGTAATATCATGGATTTTAACCTCCATGACACGGCCTTATTGTGGAGGCTTACTGCCTTGGGGTCCCAAAATGACCCCGAACCCTTTCTTAAAAATTCCAAACTTACCCAAAATACCTTTTTAACAACCACGTAGCCTCTTCTACCTTTTGATTTCTCCAAAGAAACTTCACCGAGGATTCATCCTTAGTCCTCAATCTACAATCTTACCTATCCAATATCTCCACCAGGACCTCCTCGTAAGATAATGAATTTGTGATACCAATATCCTCAATAGGAACTATCAAGGAAGGATGACCTACACATTTTTTCAGCATGGACACTGGCTAACCATGCAACTTCACAATCTCCTGAATAAACAACTTAGCATAATCCTCTCCTAAGTAGCTAGTCCTCACAGGCAAGAAATGATCATGCTTAGTCATTCTATCCACTATGACCCAAATAGAATCATAGTGATTGCGAGACCGCGGAAGACCCATAATGAAATCCATATTGATTATATCCAACTTATACATAGGTAACTCTATTTCTTGAGACATACCACCAGGCCTCAAATGCTCAACCATAACTTGCTGACAAACCATACATTTGTGTAATGACCCTTTAGGTCATTTTTCATATTTTTGCTTATCTTCACCATTTAAGATTCTTCATATTTTCCCCAAGTTATTTTTGAATTTTTGGGACTGACGATTTAGTTACCAGGCAGTTTTTTTGGTTTTTAGAGTCATATTCTTATTTTGAAGTCTTCTTTGGTTCCAAATGGCCACCCACCAAAAACTCCAATTAAACAATCTTGGATCCAAATTATGTCTGTGCAATGAAATTTGGGATACTTATTTTAGGATAGGTAGACCTTTGGTTTAGGTCCTAATGCACCCGAGCTCTTTTCGACCTATTGGTCAAAAAGTTAAAAAATCAGAATACAGGTATGGGACCCATATTTGGTCAAAACAACCTCGGATGGAAAATGTAACTTTTCTATTTACATCCACAATATCTATTTTAGGCTACTAGGACCCTTGGTTCAGGTCCCAAGGCTTTTGAACTTATTTTGAGCTATTGAGTGGATTTTATAAAAAAAAATAAAACTATAGGTGTGGGTCACACTTTTTACCTAAACAATCTTATATGAAATTTTTGGTGGTTCCAATGGATCTAAAATGGGTTTACACTCAAAATTCACTATTGGATCATGTTTTTTGGATTTGAAATGAGTTTTGAGGGTTAAAATTAAGATTTTAATTTTGCTGTCATCTGGTGCCCGGGGAGCAACCGCGATCGTGGTAAATTGTATGGAAATCACACTAGCATGATAGAGGCCCCTATTACCACAATACCGGTATCCCCATATCTATTATGGGTATATAAGGACCCTATAGGCCATGTTTTGGCTATTTTTAACCCATCTTTGAGACCTAGAACCCTTAAATGAGTGTAATAACTCAAAATTGATCATTGTGGATGACTTGGGAGATTTCTAAACATCTATTATCATGATTTTCACTTGTATTATGGTAATATTTCATTACTTTATTTATGAATTTCTTGGTTTTTGACTCAAAACCCCAAATTCACCTAGGGCTTGATTTAAGCCAAAAATTAACTTTGTTTTCACCCATTTCTTGAGGTTTATGGTTCCTTGATGATTTATGAGCTTGATATAATGTTGGTTTAACCTCGGGAATGCATTTTCTATATATGGGGCCTGCTTGAGGGTTTTAGTGTTATTTTCGGACCCGAAGCATAATAGTGCAATATGAGTATTGTTAGACTTGTATTGATGAGTAGATTATAATTTTAATAGTGTGATGGAATTTTGGGGATTTTGAAGTGAATATTAGCATATGGTGCATGAAGTGAGGTTTTGTAATTTGGCTTTGAGGTAGGCTCCTGTCCACTTTTCTTCATAGATGATGTGTGATATATATTGTGTGTGAGCATGAATGTTAGTCTTGATTATGAGTCGGATAAATTAGCCTTGATTATTGATTCTTGGGGATTAGATGAGGGTTTTGGACCCGTAAGATGGTATGTCTATGACCTTTTAAAATCCTACTGCCTTTTTCCTATTTTAGATTAGTTTGTAGCATGGATATAATATAATGCTAGGTTTGGGGTGTAGCTTTAGCATTGTAAAAATGATTAGTGTATTTAACCTTATTGGGATAGTATGGTGGTCTTGAAATCATAAATTGGGTAGAGTTGACTTAAGTTCCCTTGTTTCTAATCGAAGTTCCTATCTTAGGCTTAAATATAGCTTAGTTGTCTATGACCCCGCAAAGTTCCCTCATAGTTTGAGCCTTAGAGCGTGTCAAGTGACGTGTAATTCTAGCCCTAAAAGATTGAGAAGAGACTTCCCAAGTGATTGGTATTTAAACAGTATAGAATTTTCTTAAATTTGACTTTTTGTCGTGTAGAGAATTGAACTAGCTTTCCAATGATATCAATTTTGTCCAAATCTGGCATCGGGGTGAGAAGTTATGGTTGTTTTACTGAGAGCTGTCAGAATCTCCCAGCGATGGACGACCCGACAAATCGTCGAGTCTATGATGGAACATCTCTCGGACCATCGCAACCAAGGTATTAACTTCCTTTTCTGGCCCAAGTGCGACGGCTAGGACGATGGACCGTCAAGGCTACGACGGACCACCACTGAGATCGTCGCCACTAAGGCAGTGTGGTCTCATCCTGGACAACATGCGAAGGACCGTCTCTTCGATCGTCATATCGAGGTAGTATGTTCTTTTTTCGATCGGCATGGGATGGACCGTCTGGCTAGCGACGGACCGTCGCAGCCCCCATTCAGTATTTTAAATTATTTTTAAAAGGCTCTTTTGGTCTTTCCACTCTTTTATAACCTGATATATTCCAAACAAAGCAAATGGCTTCATTCATTATCCAAAATACAAGAGATCTAGGGTTTCTCTCTCAAGATCAAATCTAAAACCCTTCTCCAAGAAATCCAAGAACTCACCATAGATTCTACAAATTGAGTTGAGATTTAAGTTCCCCAAGTTCACGGGTTGCAAGAACCCTCTCTCAAGAGTAAGAAAAAGAGTTGAAGCAAGCTTGTTTATCCAATTTCATAATCTAAGGTATGTGGGGTTTTGAACAAGGGTAATCCTTTCACCCTTGTGACCAAAGGCTTATTTAAACTATAATTTTTTGCAATTTATGAGATTTTACAGGAAATTGGATTGATGGTTTTCACCCATTGTTATTGGTTGAGAGATTTTGATGTTTCCCCATGAATTGAGAGTCTAATGGTATGATTTTTATATGTTTTCTTGAGAAATTGCAGCTGGGTCTATACCCCATGATTTTAATCCTTGAGAAGTTAATAGTTGAAATATTTGAGATATTGAAGTATATGAGTATGTGGAGATTATGAGCTAAATTGCTGTAAATTCCAGATTTCTATATGATTTATGAATCTATATGCTATCTAATACGCATTTTGATGATTTTTAACTTGAGATTGAATTATGGGTCATTAAGTTGTAATACCCCATACTTTTACTAGCTAATTTTCATCTTAAGAATATCTAGTATTAGCTTCTAAATTGAATGATATTTATTCCATGAGTAATTCTCAAGATTTTCCCTTTTGTCATGTGGGAAATTCAATAAGCTTTCTATCGATATAAGATTCGCCCAAATTCGATAACCGGGTCAGAAATTATGACTATTTCAAGTTCCCGTCGTAAAATAGCGCCATATTAGTCAATGGCGCACCACGCCACAAGAGGAAATGGCATTTGGCAAATTCCAGTAGGGGTATGTAATTATGGTGCATCGCATCAGGGCCCAAATTCTGAATTGTCCTTTTCCAGTATCTTAGCATGATTTCCTCAGCGTCGCCCAAAGTTCCAGGCAACAAAAGAAGGGTCAACGCGATGGCTCTGCATCACAACATCCCTTAATTTCCCAATTGTCAAAATCCAGTGATAGTGTCGCGTCGCGCTAAAGGTCCAGTTCGAGATATTTTTACAATTTTAAATGATGCATCCAGGGTTAAAGAGGTCAACTTTACACCCCTATTTAAGCCCTTTAACACGTGATTCAGCCACTTTTCACCCAAAATACACTTTTTCTCTCAAAAACCTCTCAAAAACAAGCTAAGGTTTTCATAGAAGATCTAATTCCAAGAAAGTTTCTCCGTCAATCTTCATGAAATCATGAACTAAGATATGAATAGTATTCATTCATGGACTTCTTTCATCCATGAATCCCAAGAATCCCTTTTCTAAATTCAAGTTTTGGATTTTCTTATTGAATTTCATGATTGGGCTTGTAATACCCCAAAAGTTCAGACATTTTAGGATAATACTTCGAACTCATGAGTAATAAATTTTTAGTTCTTTGGTAGTGTTATGATCAAGGTTGATTCATATTAAGGCCTCAAAAATTTCCTAGTTAATAGACGAATCAAAACATTTCCTTACCGATTGAATTCTTGAGAAGGATATTGGTATAGTCAACTTCAAATGAGCATATCTCTCATTATGATATTAATTTCTGAGTTTATGATCCACGAACAGATATATAATTGAATTATCTTTCCAACGATACCAATTTTGCCTAAATACGATAACGGAGAAAGGAGTTATGCCCATTTTACTCCAGTATGTCAGGCTGGGAAACTAAGTGACGACATTCGTGATAAGCTGTCACAAGCGTTACGACTTATCACCAATGTCGTCAGCCCTGGGAAAATTTTCACCCCCAGTGATGACATTTTGTGATAAGTCGTCATGCCCATGATGGCTTATCACCAATGTCGTCAACCTTAACCAGAAAATCAAGATTTCACCCTTTTGTGACAACATTTCATGACGACTTATCACCAGCTTGACGACTTGTCACGAATGTCGTCAGCCTTAGATTTTCAGCAACTGGGAAGCGGTTTAGTAAGGGTATTTTGGTCTTTTTCCTTCACTTTCCATGACCTATAACCCTCAAGAAGCATATTATCTTCCATTCTCTTTAGTTAAACATCTCAAAAAGCTCCCTCATACACTCTCAACCACAAGATTAGGGTTTCCTCTCAAGATCATCTCCTCAAGAACAAGAACATTCTCTCCCAAAGAAGTTAAACCCTAGTCAAGAAAAATCAAGAGCAAGCCTAAGGATTTCTTCAAGAACCTTCAGAAATATTAGATCTCTTTCAAGATTCAATCACTAAGGTATGTGTAGTGTTTATCCATGGATCCCTTTCATTCATGGAGCTCAAGAATCATGTTTTAAATTATAAATTGTGATTTCCTTGTTGTGTTATGACTATATTCATGTTGATGATTGTTGTTTGGATTCAAGATTGTATCTTGATGTGTTTTTCATGAAGCATGTGAGTAGGTTAGTTGAAACCCATGAATTTTGGATGGATTAAGATTGTCAAATTGATAAGTACACCTATGCCCAAAGTTATGCATGTAAGGTGTTTGATAAAATGCCAAGAATGATAGAATCCATGTTTTTATGACCTAATAGTGCTTAAATGACAAGCCCATGTTCTATTCTTTATGACTCCACATGAACTCCACGTTATTGTTGTGTGTTATTATTGTGATATGGAATGAGCATGATATTGAAGCAAAGTATATACATGTTGTGCGCATCCCTTTCCATTTATAAGATGTTGAGAACCAAGTGTAGTATGAAATCCCCTACTTATGATATTGTGAATTGTGGACACTATTCTTATGATCTAGTCAGTCATGTGTGTCAGTTTCCTTCCATCGAGTCCTGGGGGTACTTGTACCCGAAAAATATAGTTGTGTTCTTAGAGCCATGTCATGTTATCATGATACTCTCAGTAAATCCATGATCTATAGAACTCAGACAGTCATGTGACTCAGGAAATCTCAAAAATCTCATGATCTCAGTTAATTCTCAGATAATAGTACTATTCCGTCAGTCAACAGAAGTCAGTTACTCAGTCCATGTAAAGTCAGTTAATCATGTTCAATCTCTTTAGATGGGAGTAGAAGTTAGTACCGAGTGGACCCAAGGATGGGAACTCACCTGCCTGATAAGGGTGTGATTCTTAGCGGTCATCCTTGTGTTCCAGAACTACGTAGCCAGTGTAGGTTGAGACATCTTAACCTGTCAGATTAGGGTTGATGAGATGATTTGACCTGTCAGACTAGGGTCTCACCATTCTCATTAGAGTAACCTGCTAGATAAGGGTCACTCACAGCTTGTCCTTACCAGTGGTGCGATATTAACACCCTTCCAATCAGGACATAGATTGGACACCAACTCAGCTATTATAGCGCATTAAAGGAATATAAGTTAAACAACTATCTCCCATATTTTTAGTCTCAGTCTTAGTAAAAGAACTCAGATAGTTCTTCAGATTTTAGTATACCAGGACTGTCAGCTATAGTCAATTCAATTACAGTACGGAACTCAAGTAGTTCCATCAGATTCAGGACTGACAGACACAGTCATCCATATTATTATAAATCCTAGTATTAGTCATGTTAGATATCAATAAACTATGTTTTAGCGTACAGATCTAGATATCACGTATTCATGATCTCAGTTAGTATGTATACATGTTTGCACTCTCACGTTCATATTAGTCATTCAGTTAGCACTGCTCATGCATGTAAGCCCTTTTACATATAGCCTACCTCACTCGTATACTCAGTACGTTTAGTTGTACTAATGCATTTGTGCTATGGTGCTTTCTTTTATGTTACACCATAGGTTCAGAGCCACGAGTTCTAAATCAGCAGTAGCAGTCGTATTTTAGTATACAGAGTTGTAGTGAGTCCTATTCATTCGAGGATGACATTATTTGACTTCATTTATTTTCTTCGATTATCTTTCAGTTTACGGAGTTTGTTGGAGACAGACTTTTTCAACTCCTTACTCAGACAGTATTTAGAGGCTTTCAGATTTAGTTCAAATTTGTTTCAAACTTCAGTTGTTTTGGGTATTTGTTACCCCATATGGATGTTATGATTTATCAGATATTTTATTCAGTTGAACTTTATGGCCTATTATTTATGTTTTCCGCATTTTACAAGTATATTATGCAGTGTACAGGTATAGATATTTGTCATGGGTTATCTTGTGTTCCTTCAAGGTCATAAGCATCGTGTAGCATTCCAGTTTAGAAAATTGGGGTGTTACAAACTTGGTATCAGAGCCCAAGGTTCAATAGAGTCCTAGGAAGTCTGAAAGTCACATCTAGTAGAGTTTTGTACATGGGTGTGTTGCGCGCCACATTTATGTGCAGGAGGCTATAAGATGTTTTAGTAACAGTTCCCTTCTTTCAGTATTCAGGTCATGCTAGTGATCATGATCTCAAGTTAAACTCTCAGTCTAATCCGTTCTTCTTTTATTTCAGAACATGCCTCCAAAGAGAAGAAACTAGCCATCTCCTCAGCCCGAAGATCCTTTGGGCGAACATATTTCTCATGCGGAGTTTAGGGCTGCTTTCACCACACTTGCTCAATCTGTGGCCACCTAAAATGAACGTTCACCAGCTATTCCGTTCAATCCAGTGGCCAACTCAGCCGCAGCTAGGATTCGGGACTTCACCCAAATGAACCCTCTATCTTTCTTCGGGTCTAAGTCTGATGAAGACCCTTAGGAATTCATTGACCAAGTCCAGAATGTCATAGACCTCATGGGAGTTACTTCTTGTTAGAGTGCCGAGTTAGCCGCATACCAATTACAGGATGTTTCTCACACTTATACAAACAGTGGAAGTCTGAGAGGTTAGAGGATGAAGGTCCTATAGAGTAGAAGGAATTTGTCACAGCTTTCTTGGACAGATTCTTTCCCCAAGAGCTGAGGGAGGTAAAAGTTCTAGAGTTCATCAACCTCAAGCAGGGAAATATGACGGTTAAAGAGTACTCTCTCAGATTTACATAGTTATCCAGATATGCCCCTCATGTGGTTGCAGACAACAGTGCTAAGATAAGCAAGTTCATGTCAGGGGTGAATGATAGCGTGATAAATGAGTATA
This sequence comes from Capsicum pubescens, assembly GCA_030864215.1. Lineage (NCBI taxonomy): Eukaryota > Viridiplantae > Streptophyta > Magnoliopsida > Solanales > Solanaceae > Capsicum > Capsicum pubescens. The sequence goes on along the minus strand of CM061545.1, from coordinate 177,104,439 downwards.
GGTCTACGATGCTGAACAATGATATGACTTTAGCCTGGATCATGACCCATGCTCAGCAAATAGCGGAGCAAAAGATTAGGACTAGGGAGAGGTAGAACAAGAGAGCAAGGTCAGGTAGTTTCATTTTTACTCAACCCAAATCAGGAGGAGGAAACCGTTCGCAATTTTGTCCTAAGCCAGCAGTTCCAGATCCTTCTTCCACCAGTACCCCAGTTCCAAAATTCAAAGACAGAAACCGAGATCGAGCACTAGGATCTAAGTCTTAGGTCAGTCTCAGCAGTGCCCGAACTAACCCCCTGTGTCAGACTTGTGGTAAGAACCATAAGGGTACCTATAGAGCTGGTAGTGATGTTTGTTTCGATTGTGGCAAGCCAGGCCATAGGGTTAGAGAGTGTCCGCAGTCAGGTCTGCAGGGTCAACAGAATCGTTCCACAGCCCAATCCGATCACCCAAATCAGCAGGGTGCCACTTCCAGTGCTACTAATGGGCAACGCCCAAACAGACTCTATGCTCTTCAGACCCGACAGGATCAGGAAAGTTCTCTTGATGTCGTTACTGGTACGTTGTAGATTTTCCATGTTCATGTTTATGCTTTGCTAGATCTAGGTGTATCCTTGTCTTTTGTTACTCCTTATATAGCAGGCGATTTTAGAATCAGTCCCAAAATTTTAGCAGAGCCCTTTTCAGTCTCTACCCCAGTGGGTAAAACCATCATAGCTCGGCGGGTATACAAGAACTGCCCAATTATGATATTTCAGAAAGCCACGTCAGCAGATTTAGTCAAGTTAGAGATGACTGATTTTGATGTCATTCTCGGTATGGATTGTCTTCATTCCTGCTATGCCACAGTCGACTGCAAAAATATGATAGTTCAATTTTAGCTCCCGAATGAGTTCGTCCTAAAGTGGAAGGGTAATACTTTATCTTTCAGGGCCATCTTTTTTTCTATCTTCGGGCAAGGAAAATGATATCTAAGGGATGTGTTTATCATCTCGTTCATGTTAAAGACTCTGGTTTTAAATCTCCCAGTATCGAATCAGTCCCAATTGTAAATGAGTATTCAGACATGTTTCCCAAAGATCTTCCAGGCATTCCTCCCAAAAGAAAAATAGACTTCAGCATTAACCTTATTCCATACACTCAGCCTATTTCTATTCCGCCATACAGAATGGCACCAACAAAACTCAAAGAACTGAAAGAACAGTTGAAGGATCTCTTAGATAAGGGATTCATTAAACCCAGGGTTTCCCCATGGGGCACACCAGTCTTATTCGTACGTAAGAAAGATGGTTCTCTCAGAATGTGCATTGATTACCGTCAGCTCAATAAAGTCACGATTAAGAACAAGTATCCTCTTTCTAGGATAGATGACTTATTTGACCAACTTCAGGGTGTCAGTTATTTCTCCAAGATAGACCTCAGATCAGGCTATTATCAGCTTAGAGTTAGAGAATGTGACATCCCGAAGACAGCTTTCTGTACTCGATATGGTCACTTCGAGTTTCTAGTCATGTCCTTTGGTCTTACCAATGCCCCATCCACTTTTATGGACTTGATTAACCGTGTGTTGAAGCAGTACTTGGACATGTTCATCATAGTCTTCATAGATGATATCCTGGTCTATTCCCGCATAGAGCGCGATCATGCAGACCATCTTAGAATTGTTCTTTAGACCCTCAGAGATCACCAGCTATTCGTCAAATTTAGTAAGTGTGAGTTTTTGCTAAGGTCAGTAGCATTCCTTGGCCATATTGCTTCTGGCGATGGCATTAGAGTAGATTCTCAGAAGACCAAAGCGGTAAGAAACTGTCCTCGCCCTGTCTCTTCATCAGATATCAGGAGTTTCATGGGTTTGGCTGGCTATTACAAATAGTTTGTTGAGGGATTTTCTTCTATTGCATACCTTATGTCTAGATTGACTCAAAAAAAGGTCAAGTTTCAGTGGTCAGATTCTTGCGAGAAGAGTTTTTAGGAGCTGAAGACTCGACTCACCTCAACTCCAGTTCTAGCTCTTCCAGATGGTTCAGATAGGTTCGTAGTGTATTGTGATGCATCCAGAGTAGGTCTAGTTTGTGTCCTCATGCAGCATGGTAAGGTCATAGCCTACGCCTCCAGACAGTTAAAACCCCATGAGAAAAATTATCCTACTCATGATCTTGAGTTAGCAGCCATAGTATCTGCCTTGAAGATTTGAAGGCATTATCTATACAGAGTTTATGTAGATGTCTTCACAAAATATAAGAGTCTTCAGTATGTCCTTTCCCAGAAATATATCAATCTTTGTTAGAGAAGGTGGTTAGAGCTCTTAAAGGATTATGATATGAGTGTCCTTTACCATCCGAGGAAGGCCAATATTGTGGACGACGCTCTCAGTTGATTCTCCATGGGTATTGTTTATCACGTTGAGGATAGCAAAAAGAAGATAGCTCAGGAAATCCATCAGCTTGCCAGACTAGGTGTTCACTTAGTCGATTCTTCAGAGGGTGGTATATGTGTTCAGAGTAGTTCAGAATCATCTCTAGTTTCCGAGGTGAAAGAAAAGCAAGAAAGGGATCCTAACCTTGTCAAGCTAAAAGAGTCAATCAGAGATCAGAATATTGAGGTTTTCTCCCAAGGAAGAGATGGTGTCCTTCATTGTTAGGGTCATCTCTGTGTTCCAGATGTGGATAACTTGAGGCAGCGGGTTCTTGCAGAGGCACATGGTGCGCAATACTCTATTCATCCAGGGGCCACTAAGATGTATCGTGACTTGTGGGAGATCTATTGGTGGAGTGGGATGAAGAGAGATATTACAGCTTTTGTGGCTAAGTGCTCTACAAGTCAGCAGGTTAAGATAGAGCATCAGAAGACTAGTGATTCCATACAGGAGTTCACTATTCCCACTTGGAAGTGGGAAGAAGTGAACATGGATTTCGTGATGGGTTTGCCTCAAACTCGTCATCAACAAGATTCAGTTTGGGTCATTATAGACAAGATAACCAAGTTAGCTTATTTCCTTCCAATCCATACCTCTTATTTAGTCGAGGATTATGCCAAACTCTGCATCAGGGAGTTGGTCAGATTACATGGTGTTCCACTATCTATTATCTCAAACAGAGGTACCCATTTCACCTTTGACTTCTGGAAAGCATTCCAAAAGGGTCTTGATACCCAATTTTATCTCAGTACAGCATTTTATCCTCAGATAGATAGTCAAACAGAAAGGACCATTCAGACTCTAGAAGATATGCTAAGGTCATATGCAATTGATTTCAAGGGAAGTTGGGATGACCATTTGCCTTTGATTGAGTTTGCATACAAAAATAGCTATCATTTTAGTATTCAGATAGCTCCGTTCAAAGCTCTCTATGGTATGAGGTGCAGATCTCCAATCAGTTGGTTTGAAGTTAGTGAGGCCTCAGTTATAGGGCCTGACTTAGTATTTGATGCCTCAGAGAAAGTTCAGTTAATCAGAGAAAGACTTCAGGCTGCTCAGAGCCGACAGAAGTCTTATGCAGATGTTCATGGAAAGGATCTATAATTCGAGGTTGATGATTTTGTCTATCTCAAGATCTCTCCTATGAAGGGGGTGAAGAGATTCATCAAGAAGGGAAAGCTCATTCCCCGATATGTTGGTCCTTTCAAAATTCTCAATCTCTTGGTCAAGGTAGCTTATGAGCTTGAATTGCCTCCATATCTAGCTTCAGTTCATCTAGTCTTCCTTGTCTCTTTGCTCTAGAAGTACATAAGTTACCCTTCTGTTGTAGTCCCTACTCAGAGCATGGATATCCAGAATAGTCTCTCTTATGAAGAGATTTCGATCGAAATTCTAGACTATCAGACTCGTAGACTGAGGAACAAAAAAGTCCCTCTAGTCAAAGTTTTTGGAAAAACCAGTCCGATAAGAGAGCTACTTGGGAAGCAGAAGCATAAATGTGTGCCAAGTATCCTCACCTCTTCTTCGCCAATTCAGATCAAGCTCAAGGTAATAGTTCTCCTTAAGCTTATTTAGTTTCATGTTTAGGATTCAATTTATGAATTTGATACTAAATATCATTGTATTTGGTCATGGATACATGTAACAGTTCAGTCACATAATCATGCATCAGATATGCATGAGTTCATCTTGTCAATTATGCATCAGATATGCATGTTCAGAATTTTCAGATATATTCAGCTTATCATTCAGGTCAGTTATGTCATCATATTTCAGATGTTTCATCCTTTAAGTAAGTCCAGTACATTAATAATCTCATCTTAGTCAGTCCCATTCGAGGACGAATGTTCCCAAGGGAGAGATATTGTAATACCCCAAAAGTTCAGACATTTTAGGATCATGCTTCAAACTCATGAGAAATAAATTTTTAGTGTTTTGGTAGTGTTATGATCAATGTTGATTCATATTGAGGCCTCAAAAGTGCCCTAGTTAATAGACGAATCAAAACATTTCCTTACCGATTGAATTCTTGAGAAGGATATTGGTATAATCAACTTCAAACGAGTATATCTCATGTTATGCTATTAATTTCTGATCTCATGACCTACCACCATATATATAATTCAATTATCTTTCCAACGATACCAATTTTGCCTAAATCCGATGTCGGAGCAAAGAGTTATGCCCATTTTACTCCAGCATGTCAGGCTGGGAAACTGAGTGACGACATTCACGATAAGCTGTCACAAGCGTGATGACTTATCATCAATGTCGTCAGACCTGGACAGATTTCCACCCCCAGTGACAACATTTTGTGATAATTCATCATACCTGTGACGGCTTATCACCAATGTAGTCAACCTTAACCAGGAAATCAAGATTTCACCCTTTTGTGACGACATTTCATGACGACTTTTCACCTGCTTGACGGCTTGTCACGAATGTCGTCAGCCTTAGATTTTCAGAAACTGGGAAGCGGTTTAGTAAGGATATTTTGGTCTTTTTCCTTCACTTCCCATGACCTATAACCCTCAAGGAGTGTATTATCTTCCATTCTCTTTAGTTAAACATCTCAAAAAGATCCCTCATACACTCTCAACCATAAGATTAGGGTTTTCTCTTAAGATCATCTCCTCAAGAACAAGAACATTCTCTCGCAAAGGGGTTAAACCCTAGTCAAGAAAAATCAAGATCAAGCCTAAGGATTTCTTCAAGAACCTTCAGAAACATTAGATCTCTTTCAAGATTCAATCACTAAGGTATGCGTAGTGTTCATCCATGGAGCTCAAGAATCATGTTTTAAATTATAAATTGTGATTTCCTTGTTGTGTTATGACTATATTCATGTTGATGATTGTTGTTTGGATTCAAGATTGTATCTTGATGTGTTTTTCATGAAGCATATGAGTAGGTTAGTTGAAACCCATGAATTTTGGATGGATTAAGATTGTCAAATTAATAAGTACACCTATACCCAGATTTGTACATGTAAGGTGTTTGATAAAATGCCAAGAATGATAGAATCCATGTTTTTATGACTTAATAGTGCTTAAATGACAAGCCCATGTTCTATTCTTTATGACTCCACATGAACTCCACATTATTGTTGTGTGTTATTGTTGTGATATGGAATGAGCATGATATTGAAGAAACGTGAGTATATACATGTTGTGCACATCCCCTTCCATGTATAATATGTTGAGAGCCAAGTGTAGTATGAAATCCCCTACTTATGATATTGTAAATTGTGGACTCTATTCTTATGATTAAGTCAGTCATGTGTGTCAGTTTTCTTCCATCGAGTCCTGGGGATACTTGTACCCAAAAAATATAGCTGTGTGCCTAGAGACATGTCATGTTATTATGATGCTCTCAATCAATCCATGATCTATAGAACTCAGACAGTCATGTGACTCAGGAAATCTCAGAAATCTCATGATCTCAGTTAATTCTCAGATAATAGTACTATTTCATCAGTTAATAAAAGTCAGTTACTCAGTCCATGTACAGTTAGTTAATCATGTTCAATCTCTTCAGATGGGAGTAGAAGTTAGCACCTAGTGGACCCAAGTATGGGAACTCACCTGCCGGATAAGGGTGTGTTTCTTAGCAGCCATCCTTGTGTTCCAGAACTACGTAGCCAGCATTGGTTAAGACATTTTAACCAGTCAAATTAGGGTTGATGAGGTGATTTGACTGTCAAATCAGGTTCCCACCATTCTCATTAGAGTAACCTGCCATATAAGGGTCACTCACATCTTGTCCTTGTCAGTGGCACGGTATTGACACCTTTCCAATCAGGGCACAGATTAGACCTCAGCTCATCTATTATAGAACATTTGGGGCATGTTGATTAAACAACTACCTCCCACAATTTCAGTCTTAGTCTCAGTAAAAGAACTCAGATAGTTCTTTAGATTTCAGTATACTTGGACTGTCAGATATAGTCAATTCAATTACAGTACGAAACTTAGGTAGTTCCATCAGATTTAGGACTGTAAGACACAGTCATCCATGTTATCAAAAATCTTAGTATTAGTCATGTTAGATATCAATAAACCATGTATTAGCGTACAGATCTAGATATCACATATTCGCGATCTCAGTTACTATGTATGCATATTTGCACTCTCACGTTCATATTAGTCATTCAGTTAGCACTGCTCATGCATGTAAGCCCTTTTACATATAGCCTACCTCACTCGTATACTCAGTACTTTTAGTTGTACTAATGCATTTGTTCTATGGTGCTTTCTTTTATGTTACACCATAGGTTCAGAGCCACGAGTTCTATATCAGCAGTAGCAGTCGTATTTCAGTATACAGAGTTGTAGTGAGTCCTATTCATTCGAGGATGATATGATTTGAATTCATTTATTTTCTTTGGTTATCTTTCAGTTTACGGAGTTAGTTGGAGACATATTCCTTCAACTCCTTACTCATACAGTATTTAGAGGCTTTCAGATTTAGTTCATATTTGTTTCAGAGTTTAGTTGTTTTGGTCATTTATTACCCCATATGGATGTTATGATTTATCAGATATTTTATTCAGTTGAACCTTATGGCCTATTGTTCATATTTTCTGCATTTTACATGTATATTATGCAGTGTACTGGTACAGATATCAGTCATGGGTTAACTTGTGGTATTTCGGGGTCATAAGCACCATGTAGCATTCTAGTTCAGAAAATTAGGCTGTTACAACAACAGCTATCATTCCAGTATTCGGATGGCTCCATTCGAAGCTCTCTATGGTAGGAGATGTAGATCTCCAATTGGTTGGTTCAAAGTTAGTGAGGCCACATTCATAGGTCCTGACTTAGTATTTGATGCCTCAGAGAAAGTCCAGTTAATTAGAGAAAGACTCTGAGCTGCTCAGAGCCGACAGAAGTCTTATACAGATGTTCGTAGAAAAGATCTTGAGTTTGAGATTTGTGATCATATCTACCTAAAGATCTCTCCCATGAAAGGAGTGAAGCGGGTCGGCAAGAAGGGGAAACTCAGTCCCCAATATGTTGGTCCCTTCAAGATTCTCAGTCGATTTGGCAAGGTAGCTTACGAGCTCGAATTGCCTTCATATCTAGCCTCAGTTCATCGAGTTTTTTATGTCTATTTTCTCAAGAAGTGCATAGGTGACCCATCAGTTGTAGTCCATATTCAGAGCATTGATTTTCAGAACACTCTCTTATATGAAGAGATTCTAATAGAAATCTTAGACTATCAGGCTCATAGATTGAGGAACAAAGAAGTCCCTCTAGTTAAGGTTCTTCGGTGAAATCAGTCCGTCGAGGGAGATACTTGGGAAGAAGAGGCATGCATGTATACCAAGTATCCTCACCTCTTCTTCACCAACTCAGATCAAGCTCAAGGTAATAGTTCTTCTTAAGTTTACTCAGTTTTATGTTCGGTGTTCATCACAAACTTGGTATGCAGTTTTATGCTCACGTTTCCATTATAATCTTGGTACCATGTACCATTGCATATGCAGTTATGCATAAATGTAATAGTTCAGTTATGTAATTATGCATCAGACATGCATTCTCATTATTAGAAACTTAGTTCTTCAGAACACTCAGTCATGCATTCATAAATCAGTTCCACATGCATCAGATATGCATGTTCAGTATTATATGTTCAGCTTGTCAGTCATATCAGTCATGAGATCATGTTCCAGTTATTCATGTTCAGTATGTACGTCAATTGTCTTTTCTCCCCTCTCAGTCAGTCTTATTCGAGGACGAATGTTCTCAAGGGGGAGATATTGTAATACCCCATACTTTTCCTAGCTAAATTTCATCTCAAGAATGTCTAGTATTAGCTTCTAAATTGAAAGATGGTTATTACATGACTAATTCTTAAGATTTTCCCTTTTTTCATGTGGGAAATTCAATAAGCTTTCCTTCGATATAAGATTTTCCCAAATTTGATAACCGGGTTAGAAGTTATGACAATTTCAAGTTCCCATCGTAAAACAGCGTCATATTGGTCAGTTGCGCGCCGCGCCATAAGAGGAAATGGCATTTGGAAAATTCCAGTAGGGGTCCGCAATTATGGCATATCACGCCAGGTTCTAAATTCAGAATTTTCCTTTTTCAGTGTCGTATCATGATTTCCTCTACGTCGCACCAAAGTTCCAGGCCACAACAGAAGGGGCAACGCGATGGCTCTGTGTTGCGCCATCCCTCAATTTCCCAATTGGCAAAATCAGGTGACACGGAGTGATAGCACCGCGTCGCGCTAAAGGTCCAGTTTCAGATATTTTTACAATTTTAAATGACGCGTCTGGGGTTAAAAGGGTCAAATTCCCACCCCTAGTTAAGCCCTTTAACACATGATTCAGCCACTTTTCACCCAAAATACACTCTTTTCTCTCAAAAATATCTCAAGAACAAGCTAGGGTTTTCATAGAAGGTCCAATTCCAAGAAAGTTTCTCCATCAATCTACACAAAATCATGAACTAAGGTATGCATAGTGTTTATTCATGGACTCTTTTCGTCCATGAAGCCCAAGAATCCTTTTTATAAATTCAAATTTTGGATTTTCTTATTGAAGTTCATGATTGGGCTGCTCTTGTTCATGTGGATAATGAAAAATTGAATTCTACACCATGTTGGGTGATAAATTCTATGTGGGTTACATTATTATGGATATAGATTCAAGCAAACCTATGACTAAACCATTGAATGATGAAATTAGAATTGAACCATGATGTTTAATTATTGTACAATGATGTTTACATGTACCATGCCTATAATATGTTTGATTAAATGCCTAGATGAAGGAAAAGTGCCTAACTAGCATGATACCATGAAATCCCCATGTATGTACAAGTTATGCCTATCACATGTTTTGATGAAATGCTTCTATAAATGTATTATGGATTATGATGTTAGTTATATGTTCAAGTAAGTTATGCTTGGTCAGTTTCCTTCCATCGAGTCATGGGGGTACTCGTACCTGAAACTTTAGTTGTGTGCCTAGAGCCATGTCATGTTTTCATGATACTCTCAGTCAAGCTATGTTCCTTAGACTTCAGACAGTCTTATGACTCAGGAAATTTCCATGATCTCATGAACTCAGTCAGTTGTCAGATATCAGTAGTATTCCGTCAGTCAACGAAATTCTGTAACTCAGTCCATATTCAATTTAGTAAATCATGTCCAGTGTCTATTCAGATGGGAGTAGAAATTAGCACCGAGCGAACCCAAGGATGGAAACTCACCTGTTATATGAGGGTGTGATTCTTAGAATAAATCCTTACATTCCAGAACTATGTAGCCAGCATAGGTTGAGACATCATATCCTACTATATGAGGGTAGATGAGGTGGATTAGCCTGCTATATGAGGGTTCCCACCGTTCTTATTAGAATAACCTGTTATATGAGGGTCACTCACAATTGTCTTTACCAGTGGCGCGGTATTGACGCCCTTCCAATCAGGGCATAGATTGGACCCCAAATTAGCTATAATGTATCATTTGGGGCATGCCGGTTAGATGAATACCTCCTGCAATCTCAGTATCAGTCTCAGTAAAATAACTCACATAGTTCTTCAAAATTCAGGACTGTCAGATACAATTGACTCAGATACAGAACAGAACTCAGATAGTTCCATCAGATTCAGGACTATTAGATACAGTCACTCATGTTATCTGTTACATTCATATTCAGTAATCATGATATCACAGTATTAGTGTCATTTGTTATGTATCATGCATATATTCTCACGCTCATGATAGTTAGTCAGTTATTATTATTGTTCATGCATATGAACCCCATGCATTCAGCCTACCTCACATGCATACCATTACATTTAAAGTACTGACGCATTTCCACTATGGTGTCTTTTACCATAGGTTCAGAGACACGAGCTCCAGAGCAACAGTAGATTCCAGATATCCATAGACAGAGTTAGAAGTGAGTCCTCATCTTTTGGGGACATGATTATTTCCCTATTATCTCATTAATCAGTTTATTAGTTGGAGTTAGTTGGGGGGACATGTCCTATCAACTCCTTACTCAGACAGTTCAATTAGTTTGAGGCTTTCTAGACTATTATGTTTTAGACTTCAGTATTTTTAGTTTTTTTGGGTATTCTATTACCCCACACAGATGTTATATCATTCAGATCATGTTCAGTAATGAACCTTATGGTCTATCAGTTCATGTTCCCGCATTATAAAGTATTTTATATAGTATACAGGTATAGATATCAGTCATGGGTTAGCATGTGGTCCTTCAGGGTCATAAGCACTGAGTAGTGTTTTGGGTACCAGATTTAGGGCGTTACAAACTTGGTATCAGAGCCTAAGGTTCAATAGTATCCTAGAAAGTCTGAAAGCCACATCTAGTAGAGTCTTGTGCATGGGTGTGTTGTGCTCCATATTTATGTACAAGAGGAGGCTATAAGATATTTTAGGAACAATTTCCCCTCTGTCAGTATTCATGTTGTGGCAGTGAGCATAATCTCAAGGCAATCTCTCAGTCTAATCCATTTCTCCCTTTCTTTTGTAGAACATGCCTCCTAAAAAAAAACAGAAATTAGTCAGCCCCCCAGCCCGAAGATCATTTGGGTGATCATGTTTCTCATGTGGAGTTTAGGGCCGCATTCACTACTCTTACACAGTCAGTTGCCACTCAAAATGAATGGTAAGAAGTCATTCCAGCCAACCAGTGGCCAACTCAGCCGCAGCTAGGATTTGAGACTTCACCTGAATGAATCCTCCATCCTTTCTCGGGTCTAAGACAGATGAGGACCCTCAGGAATTCCTAGATCAGGTGCAAAAGGTAACAGACATCATGGGGGTGACTACTATTAAGAGTGCTGAGCTAGCTTCATATCAGTTATACGATATTACTCACACTTGGTTCAAGTTGTGGAAGTCAGAGAGGGAAGATGATGTAGGTCTAGTTGAGTGGGAGGAGTTTGCATCTGCTTTCCTCGATGGATTCTTTCCCCTAGAGCTTAGGGAAGCTAAGGTGTTAGAATTCATCAACCTTAGGTAGGGCAATATGACAGTGAAAGATTATTCTCTTAAGTTTACTCAATTCGCCAGATATACCCCTCATGTGGTTGCAGATAGCAGGGCAAGGATGAGTACGTACATTTCAGGGGTGAATGATAGTGTGGTCAATGAGTGCAGATCTGCCATGCTAAATAGGGATATGACTTTAGCCACACTTATGACTCATGCTCAACAGATTGATGAGCAAAAGATTAAGATGAGGACAAAATAGAATAAGAGGGCAAAGACAGGTAGTTTCAACTTCGCTCAGCCTAAGTTAGAAGGAGGAAACCGTTCTCAATTTTATCCTAAGTCATCAGTTCCAGCTTCTTCTACATCCAGTGCTCCGGTTCCTAAGTTCAGAGAGGGTAACAAAGACAGAGCACCAGGATCTAAGTCCTAGGGTAGTGTTAGCAATGCCCGCACCTATTCTCTTTGTCGACTTATAGAAAAAACCATCAGGGTATTTGCAGAGCTGGCAATGGTATTTATTTCAGATGTGGCTATCCAGTCCATAGAGTCAGAGACTGTCCTCAGCCAGGTCCTCAAGGTCAACAAAATCGCTCCTCAACTTAGTCCAATCGCCCAAATCAGCAGGGTGCCACCTCCATTGCTACTAGTGGGCAACGCCCAAATCGTATCTATGCCCTTTAGTCCCGATAGGATCAGGAAAATTCTTCTGATGTAGTTACTGGTATGTTACAGATCTTTCATGTGCATGTTTACACTTTTCTAGATACAAGAGCTTCTTTGTATTTTGTCACTCCTTACATAGCAGTTGATTTCAGAGTCAGTCCTGAAATTCTAGCAAAGCCCTTTTCAGTATCTACCCCAGTGGGTAAAACCATCATATCCCGGCAGGTATACAGGAACTGCCCATTTATGATATCTCAGAAAGTCACTTCTACAGACTTAGTCGAATTAGAGACGACTAATTTTGATGTCATTCTCGACATGGATTGGCTGCATTCCAGCTATGCCAAAGTCGACTGTAGAAACATAATAGTCCAATTTTAGTTCCTAAATGAACCCTTCCTAGAGTGGAAGGGTAGTGTATCCACTTTCAGAGGTCAGCTTATTTCCTACCTTTAGGCACGGAAAACGATATCTAAAGTTTGTGTTTATCATCTTGTTCGAGTTAGGGACACTAGTTCTGAAACTCCCAGTCTTGAATCAGTCTCAGTAGTGAAAGAATATTCAGATGTCTTTCAAGAAGATCTTCTAGGAATTCCTCCCTAAAGGGAAATAGACTTCGGCATTGATCATCTTCTAGATACTCAGCCTATATCCATTCCACCATACAGAATGGCATTATCAAAACTCAAAGAACTGAAAGAACAATTGAAGGATCTTTTAGATAAGGGATTCATCAGGCCCAGCATTTCCCCGTAGGGCGCTCCAGTATTATTCGTGCGCAAGAAAGATAGTTCTCTTAGGATGTGTGTAGACTACCATCAACTCAATAAGGTCACGATCAAGAACAAGTATTCTCTTCCCAGAATTGATGACTTGTTTGACCAACTTCAGGGTGCCAGTTATTTCTCTAAGATAGACCTCAGATTCGGCTATCATCAGCTCAGAGTCAGAGAATGTGACATTTAAAAAAATAGCTTTTCATATTCGGTATGGTCACTTCAAATTCCTAGTTATGTCATTTGGTCTTACCAATACCCCAGCCACTTTTATGGACTTGATGAACCGTGTGTTTAAGAAGTACTTGGACATGTTCATCATAGTCTTCATAGATGATATTCTGGTCTATTCCCACAGTGAGCGCGATCATAAAAACCATCTCATAGCAGTACTTCAGACTCTCAGAGATTATCAGCTATTCGCCAAATTCAGTATGTGCGAGTTTTGGATAAGGTTAGTAGCATTCTTTGGTCACATCATTTCCGGTGATGGCATTAGAGTAGATCCTCAAAATACCGAAGTAGTACGAAACTGGCCTCGCCCTGTCTCTCCATCATATATTAGGAGTTTCTTGGGTTTGGATGGATATTACAGACGGTTTGTTGAGGGATTTTCTTATATTGCATCTCCTATGTCCAGATTGACTCAAAAGAAAATCAAGTTTTAGTGGTCAGATCTTTGTGAGAAGAGTTTTCAGGAGTTGAAGACTCAACTCACCTCAACTCCAGCTCTAGCTCTTCTAGATGGTTTAGATGAGTTCGTAGTGTATTGTGATGCATCCAGAATAGGTTTGGGTTGTGTCCTTATGCAGCATGGTAAGGTCATAGCCTACGCCTCCAGACAGCTTAAACCCTATGAGAGGAATTATCCAACTCATGATCTTGAGTTAGTAGCCGTAGTATTTGCCTTGAAGATTTGGAGGCATTATCTATACGGTGTTTATGTAGATGTCTTCACTGATCATAAGAGTCTTCAGTATGTTTTTTCTCAGAAAGATATCAATCTTTGTCAGAGAAGGTGGTTAGAGCTCTTGAAAGATTATGACATGAGTGTCCTCTATCATCCGAGCAAGGCCAATGTAGTGACCGACGCTCTCAGTAGACTATCTATGGGTAGTGTTTCTCATATTGAGGAAAGTATGAAAAAGTTAGCTTAAGAAGTCTATTAGCTTACCAGACTAGGTGTTTGCTTAGTCGATATAGATGAGGGTAATATAAGGGTTCAGAGTAGTTCAGAATCACCTCTAGTTTCTGAGGTGAAAGAAAAGAAAGATAGAGATCCCAGCCTTGTCAAGTTGAAAGAGTCAGTCCAGGATCAAAAAATAGAGGTTTTCTCCTAAGGGGGAGATAGTGTTCTTCATTGTTAGGGTCATCTCTGTGTTCCAGGTGTAGATGACTTAAGGCAGCGAATTCTTACATAAGTGTATAGTGTGCGCTACTCTATTCATCCAAGAGCCACAAAGATGTACCGTGACTTGCAGGAAATCTATTGGTTGAGTGGAATGAAGAAAGACATTGCAGAGTTTGTGGTTAAGTGCTCTACATGTCGGCAGGTTAAGATAGAGCATCAGAAGCCTAGTGGGTCCATGTAGGAGTTCAGTATTCCTACTTAGAAGTGGGAAGTTGTGAACATGGACTTCGTGATGGGTTTGCCTCAAACTCGTCATCAGCATAATTCAGTCTGGGTCATTATAGACAGAATGACCAAATCAACTCATTTCCTTCCAGTCCATACCTCTTATTCAGCTGAGGATTATGCCAAACTCTACATCAAGGAGTTGGTCAGATTGCACGGTATTTCTCTATCTATTATCTCAGACAGAGTTACCCAGTTCACCACTCATTTCTGGAAAGTATTCTAAAAGGGTCTTGGTACCCAAGTACATCTTAGTACAGCCTTTCATCCTCAGACAGATGGTCAAGCAGAAAGGACCATTCAGACGTTAAAAGATATGCTAAGGGCGTGTGCAATCAATTTCAAGGGAATTTGGGATGACCACTTTCCTTTGATTGAGTTTGCATACAACAACAGCTATCATTCCAGTATTCGGATGGCTCCATTCGAAGCTCTCTATGGTAGGAGATGTAGATCTCCAATTGGTTGGTTCAAAGTTAGTGAGGCCTCAGTCATAGGTCCTGACTTAGTATTTGATGCCTCAGAGAAAGTCCAGTTGATTAGAGAAAGACTCTGAGCTGCTCAGAGCCGACAGAAGTCTTATACAGATGTTCGTAGAAAAGATCTTGAGTTTGAGATTTGTGATCATATCTACCTAAAGATATCTCCCATGAAAGGAGTGAAGCGGGTCGGCAAGAAGGGGAAACTCAGTCCCCAATATGTTGTTCCCTTCAAGATTCTCAATCGATTTGGCAAGGTAGCTTACGAGCTCGAATTGCCTTCATATCTAGCCTCAGTTCATCGAGTTTTTTATGTCTATTTTCTCAAGAAGTGCATAGGTGACCCATCAGTTGTAGTCCATATTCAGAGCATTGATTTTCAGAACACTCTCTTATATGAAGAGATTCTAATAGAAATCTTAGACTATCAGGCTCATAGATTGAGGAACAAAGAAGTCCCTCTAGTTAAGGTTCTTCGGTGAAATCAGTCCGTCGAGGGAGATACTTGGGAAGAAGAGGCATGCATGCATACCAAGTATCCTCACCTCTTCTTAACCAACTCAGATCAAGCTCAAGGTAATAGTTCTCCTTAAGTTTACTCAGTTTTATGTTCGGTGTTCATCACAAACTTGGTATGCAGTTTTATGCTCACGTTTCCATTATAATCTTGGTACCATGTACCATTGCATATGCAGTCATGCATAAATGTAACAGTTCAGTTATGTAATTATGCATCAGACATGCATTCTCATTATTAGAAACTTAGTTCTTCAGAACACTCAGTCATGCATTCATAAATCAGTTCCACATGCATCAGATATGCATGTTCAGTATTATATGTTCAGCTTGTCAGTCATATCAGTCATGAGATCATGTTCCAGTTATTCATGTTCAGTATGTACGTCAATTGTCTTTTCTCCCCTCTCAGTCAGTCTTATTCGAGGACGAATGTTCTCAAGGGGGAGATATTGTAATACCCCATACTTTTCCTAGCTATTTTTCATCTCAAGAATGTCTAGTATTAGCTTCTAAATTGAAAGATGGTTATTACATGACTAATTCTTAATATTTTCCCTTTTTTCATGTGGGAAATTCAATAAGCTTTCCTTCGATATAAGATTTTCCCAAATTGGATAACCGGGTTAGAAGTTATGACTATTTCAAGTTCCCATCGTAAAACAGCGTCATATTGGTCAGTTGCGCGCCGCGCCACAAGAGGAAATGGCATTTGGAAAATTCCAGTAGGGGTCCGCAATTATGGCATATCACGTCAGGTTCTAAATTCATAATTTTCCTTTTCCAGTGTCTTATCATGATTTCCTCTACGTCGCACCAAAGTTCCAGGCCACAACAGAAGGGGCAACGCGATGGCTCTGTGTTGCGCCATCCCTCAATTTCCCAATTGGCAAAATCAGGTGACACGGAGTGATAGCACCGCGTCGCGCTAAAGGTCCAGTTTCAGATATTTTTACAATTTTAAATGACGCGTCTGGGGTTAAAAGGGTCAACTTCCCACCCCTATTTAAGCCCTTTAACACATGATTCAGCCACTTTTCACCCAAAATACACTCTTTTCTCTCAAAAACATCTCAAGAACAAGCTAGGGTTTTCATAGAAGAATCAATTCCAAGAAAGTTTCTCCATCAATCTACATAAAATCATGAACTAAGGTATGCATAGTGTTTATTCATGGACTCTTTTCGTCCATGAAGCCCAAGAATCCTTTTTATAAATTCAAATTTTGGATTTTCTTATTGAAGTTCATGATTGGGCTGCTCTTGTTCATGTGGATAATGAAAAATTGAATTCTACACCATGTTAGGTGATAAATTCTATGTGGGTTACATTATTATGGATATAGATTCAAGCAAACCTATGACTAAACCATTGAATGATGAAATTAGAATTGAACCATGATGTTTAATTATTGTACAATGATGTTTACATGTACCATGCCTATAATATGTTTGATTAAATGCCTAGATGAAGGAAAAGTGCCTAACTAGCATGATACCATGAAATCCCCATGTATGTACAAGTTATGCCTATCACATGTTTTGATGAAATGCTTCTATAAATGTATTATGGATTATGATGTTAGTTATATGTTCAAGTAAGTTATGCTTGGTTAGTTTCCTTCCATCGAGTCCTGGGAGTACTCGTACCCAAAACATTAGTTGTGTGTGCCTAGAGCCATGTCATATTTTCACGATACTCTCTGTCAAGCTATGATCCTTAGACTTCATATAGTCTTATGACTCAGGAAATCTCTATGATCTCATGAAGTCAGTTAGTTGTCAGATGTTATTAGTATTCCGCCAGTCAACTAAATTTAGTAACTTAGTCCATGTTCAGTTTAGTAAATCATATTCAGTGTCTATTAAGATGGGAGTAGAAATTAGCATAGAACAAACCCAAGGATGGGAACTTACCTATTATATGAGGGTGTGATTCTTAGAAAAAATCCTTGTGTTCCAGAACTATGTAGCCAGCATAGGTTGAGACATCATAGCCTTCTATATGAGGGTAGATGAGGTGGATTAGCCTGCTATATGAGGGTTCCCACCATTCTCATTAGAGTAACCTATTATATAAGGGTCACTTACAGTTATCTTTACCAGTGGAGTGGTATTGACACCCTTCCAATCAGGGCATAGATTGGACCCCAAATTCAACTATAATGCATCATTTGGGGCATGTCGGTTAGATGACTACCTCCTACAGTCTCAGTATTAGTCTCAGTAAAAGAACTCAGATAGTTCTTCAGAATTCAGGACTGTCAGATACAGTCGACTCAGATACAAAATAGAACTCAGATAGTTCCATCACATTTAGGATTGTCAGTTACAGTTACTCATGTTATCAGTTATATTCAGATTTAGTAATCATGTTATCACAGTATTAGTATCAGTTGTTTTGTCTCATGCATGTATTCTCACGCTCATGATAGTTAGTCATTTATTATTATTATTCATGCATATGAACCCCATGCATTCAGCCTACCTCACATGCATACCAGTACATTCAAAGTATTGACTCATTTGTGCTATGGTGTCTTATACCATTGGTTCAGAGACACGAGCTCCAGAGCAACAGTAGATTCCAGATATATGCAGTCAGATTTAAAAGTGAGTCCTTATCTTTTGAGGACATAATTATTTCCCTATTATATCATTAATCAGTATATTAGTTGGAGTTAGTTGGGGACATGTCCCATCAACTCCTTACTCGAACAGTTCAGTCAGTTAGAGGCTTTTTAGACTATCATATTTCAGACTTCAGTATTTTTAGTTTTGTTTTGGGTATTCTATTACCCCACACAGATGTTATATCATTCAGATCATGTTCAGTATTGAACCTTATGGCCTATCAGTTTATGTTTCCGCATTCTAAAGTATTTTATGCAGTATATAGGTACAGATATCAGTCATGGGTTATCTTGTGGTCCTTCGGGGTCATGAGCACTGTGTAGCATTCTGGGTACTAGATTTGGGGCATTACATAATCCCTACTTGAGACTTAAAATTTTATGAACTATTATGCTATATGCACCCATGATTTGAGTATTTTGAGTTTATTGAGAAATTTTTTGACCTAATGGTTATAGAGTTTTGAAATCTACTCTCCCACATGAGATTACAGATTTAATTATTGGGTTCTTATAAACCATGAGATTATTTTGAAAGTGGATTTTCATGAGATGAGCGAGATAAACTAAAGGGAGTAGTATTTAGCACCGAGTTGGGTAAGTTACAACGGTTTGTTACCCCAGAACTATGTGCCACCATAGGTTTGAAATTTTAGGCCTAAGGCTGAGATGATTGGGCTCGAGGCCGAGATAAGTGATCACTGAGTTGAGGTTATACTCCTTGTCAAGAGTTTGACTCCTCTCCCTAACGTGAGGTTTCTTCCTTAGGAGGACAAGACGTTGGACTCCATGTAGCTCGCATGGTTTATGCCGGTTTAGAGAACCTCCCTAAACTAAAGTATTTTCCCTCGAGATAGAATATTTCCCTGAAGCTTTGAGATAAGTTATTTTCCCTAATAGTAAGATTTTCAAAATAGTTTCTTGAAGTAAAATTTTCCCAAGAAGAAAGTAGTATTCTCACAAGTAAGAGTTATAGAATTTTGAGTTCGAAGTGTCTTGAGTTTAAAAGAGTTCTAATTTCTTGAGCATTAAAGGAGTTTTACTCTCCATGAGATATATGCATGAGTTTGAAAGTATTACTTAAAGTTTTCTTTAGTTTTTGAGTAATGAGAATAAGAGAAGAGTTCAGATTTTAAAGCTAAAGTATAATGACTCACGAGATTTGTGTTACATGCTTCATTCTACATGATTTATGAGCTTTACATTTTTACTTATTCAAGTTGTGTAAGTCATTCCTAATTGGATGCATGATTTGATTGAAGAGTATTGATACTATTTTTATATAAATGCATACACCCCCATATACTCAGTACATTCCCAAGTACTGATCCACATATACTGCTATGTGCTACATTGTCTTATAATATAGGTTTAGGTGCTCAATCCCAGCCTCGTTAGTGATTTTTGAGTACCTTTGTCTACATCTCCATAGTGGTGAGTCCTCATGGTTCGGGGACCTATCTTCAGATATTTCAGTAGTCGAGTGTTTATATTATTACTTTCAGTCCAGTTGGGGACCTCTCTCAACGGCTTTTGAGTTCATGGAGTAGTAGAGGGTTTGTCAGACTAGTTATCAGATTGTGGTTGTGTTGAGATTCCCAGTTTTGTGGTAATCTTCATATTTCCTTTCATTTGATATGATAGTACCAGTGTTTCATATATTCTTTCTTGAATGAGTTATTATGAGGAGTGATAGGCTCAAAGGTTTAGCTTGGGGCTACTTGTATCCCTAAGCACCGTGTCACATCCCGGGAGGTGATTTTGGGTCGTTACAACTTGACCTCTATAAGTTGAACTAGATACCTTAGCCTAGTTTGGGGCATAGTTTGCCTAAATATGGAAATTGAGGATTAGAAGTGGGATTGTCCGGCCCACTTAGGCCAAGACTTGTGTTAGACTTGTGGACTTAGTTGCGGATGTTAGGCATAGTTTAGACTAGTAAACCTTAGTATAAGGTTACTTCGTGACTTGGTAAATTTTAATGATCTTCCCCGGATTGTGACTGAGTTATGGCTATGTTATTCCTTATAGAAATGATAATGGGCCTTTAGAGATACTATTCCCTCTTAGACATTATATTGGACCTTTAGAGACGTTGTTTCCTCTTGGACTTGATATTTGGCCTATAGATATGATTTTCCTCTTAATTATGATTATTGGGACTATAGAGATGATTTTTCTCTTAGTTATAATTATTTGACCCATAGAGATGATTTTTCTCTTAGTTATGACTGTTGGGCCTTAGAGATGATTTTTCTCTTAGTTATGATTATTGGGCCTATAGAGATAATTTTCCTCTTAGTTATGATTATTTGGCCCATAGAGATGATTTTCCTCTTAGTTATGATTGTGGAGCCTTAGAGATGATTTTTCTCTTAGTTATGATTATTGGGCCAATAGAGATGATATTCCTCTTATATATGATAATTGGCCTAGAGAGGTGATGTTGGGCGTATTTACACGCTTAAGAACCATAATTTAACCATATTTTAGCTAAGTTTTGAGGACAAAATATATAATTCCTGCACTTTTCATCTATTTTCCTTTAAATGAGCTGACCTACGTGATTAGCATGTTTTTCAGGTATTAATGATGAAGATTTCAGCACTTTATGGACTTATGAGCAGCAAAGGAAAACTTCACATTAGAGGGAAGGCAGCTTTTGGACTAAAAGTGATGCATGGGAACTTTTTCCCGGGAAAACCCAGTATTTTTAAAGACTTAAGGATGCAGTAGCAACTTAGTTAGAGAAGGATACTATAAAAACTTTATTGCTGAATTTTTCAGCAGCATTATCATTCACTCATTATTCAATTTCATTTTTTAAGAGGTTTTAGAACAGAAAACATGGCTCTTGTGAGCAACGGATAGGAAGAGAACGACATTCTCTTATTGACGCCAATCCATCCCCATCACCAAGTTTATTCTAGGTTGTGGTATGATTATTATGTCTATTGTGATTTCCGTTGTAATCATGAGTAGCTAAACTTCTCTGTTAGGATTATGAAAACCTTGTGAGATACTATCTATTGCTATGAGTTTGTGAATTCTTGATGCGTATGCTACTTATATCATTACTCTCTTCGTTTTAATTAAATTCTTGTGGTTGCAAACATATAGAATACGCCATTATAGCATTAACTTGTTCGAGAGAAAAGTTACATGTTTGGAAAAGAGAGTGTGACAAGGAAATAGGGCTACCAACCCCTATTTACACATTAATGCCTTAACCGGATTAATCTCTTGGAGAGTTCGTACCATTAGTTATACGCTTTAAGCTCGAGAGAGTTAAAGTGAAATAATCCTTGATGGTTCAGAAACACTAGGATTTACCATTAGAATACGAATCTCTATAAGTGCATGCATGTCTGAATTCCGCATTACTCATAGTTAATAGATACGTAGAACTCATAAGGTGGACATAACCCTAACTTATTTTTCTCTGTGATTAAATCTTACTAAACAAAGCATTTTGTTGTTACTTTGATAGCATTAATTCACGCCACAATCCAATCTCCCCTTTTCCGTGGAATTTTCGATCAACAGTCTACTAATAATTGCAACACTTAGTGACCAAGTATTCCCTGTGGGATTCGACACCCAACCCAGTTGGGTTCTATATTTGACAGAGACCGCTTACACTCTTACGAGAGCTGTAGTTTGGGCGTTATCAAGAGGTGATATTCTTCATAGTCATGATGTATGACCTATAGATATGAGATGTCTAATTGATGTGATATTCTTATCAATATTATGCCTCCTAGATGTGAGATACCTCCTATATGTGAGATGATTATAGATATGTGATAACTTATAAATATCATTTTCGATATAGGTATGTAAGCCTAAGGTCGTGATTATGAGGTTGTGATTATTTTGAACATATTATTTGGCTAAGGGTCGTGTTATGTTATCGAATATACCTCTGAGAAGTTATTATCCTTGTAAAGGATACGGTTGTAGTTTATGAATATACATATATATGTTTATATTACATCTCTCCAGTATGGAATGGGGGAAGATGCGGTATATTGCTTATGACTTTATTGATTTGGATATTGGTGATGGAATGCATAGATTTGGTACATTCAAGATTATTATATCAGTCATTGATATGATTTTAGCTGAAATACGATTTTATGATTGCTCTTCCTAAATAAGGTTTAAGTTATGTGGTAACTAGTTGTCTATTAAGTGACTATAGTACTTGATGGCTAGAAATCTAATGTACTAGTTAATGAGCCTTGATTATTTAAAATTTGGTAGCTAACGATTATGGATGATACGTAGCTAATGATGATGATGGGTTTAGCGTAGGTGAAGATTAGTTGCTATTGATGACTTAGTTTACGATGTTGATTAGTTGTTAAATGAGGATTTGTGTATTAATGATGCTAGATAATAAGAAATGTTAGTTGATAGATAAATAAGTGTCTAAATGATGGTTAGTGGTCTTTTGCTAGATGGTGTCTAGTGAGATTATGATGGCTAGAAATGAACATTGGTTAATTGGCGATTATGGTCTAGTGGTGAATCTTGACTAGGTGTTAGATATTGGTTACTTAGTGAATAATGATTATGTGAAGAAATGGTTAGGCTAATAATGAGAGGTTATCTCCATGATTCGACCCTTTTCTACACTTTTATAATGACTTAGACTCGAAGGTCACTTCGGGCAACAGGCTTGCAGATTTACCCTCCTTTTAGCCATAGCTTGAGTCGATGCACCTATTATATATATATATATGTATTGATGACTGTGATAATTTATTGATACCGGCAAGGCCATAGGATATTGTTATGATGATATTGATACCCGGTAAGGCCGGAGGATACTGAGATGATATATTATTACCCGACAAGGCCATAGGATATTGTTATGATGATATTTATACCTGAAAATTCCATAGTATATTGTTATGATGATAGTGATACCCGGCAAGGTCAGAGGATACTATAATGATATATTAATACCCGGCAAGGTCAGAGGATACTATAATGATATATTAATACCCGGCAAAGCCAGAGGATGTTGTTATGATGATATTGATACCCGTTAAGGATGGAGGTTAATTATGATGATGATGGTTGTGATGATGACAGTTATGATAGAGATGGTTATTATGATGAGATTGTGCTATTGATTGTGTACCTTGCATTCATTCCTGTATGTGCGTCTCCTATCACCAGTATGCGCCTATGTCTATCAGTCGGTATGGGACGATTGCATAGATATGGGTGAAGAATATGCCTTGTGTTGTGTATGTTGATTAAACCTTCTAAGCTTGGGGTGGTGGGGGTACACATAGTCTCAACTAGGTATTTAGTTGTCCAGAGTATTTGGTTATTTATGATGTTATTGATATGTTATTATCATTGTTATGATCATTATTATGGCTAGTTTATGACAGATTTGTCATTGATCAGGTATCAAGATTTGAGGTATGTCTTTGGACTTTTCTATCTTGTGATTGCATTATTATGCATGATTATTTCATGTCCAGCTATGTGGATTAAAAACCCAGAGTATGATAGTATTAAATTCTGATAGTATTATAATGAGGTCTTAAAATGAGGACATGATGATCTAGGTTATACTTTGAGGTGATCTCATGTTTATGTGTGTGTGTGTGTATATATATATAAAGTTATGGTACTACCGTATATCCCTTCTATCATTTGTTCATATTGAATATTCATTTCTTCGCCTTGTATATTGCTATGTATCTTTCTTTCATCATTTCTTCGTATATTGGCCTAGGATATACGGTATAGCATTGATGTCTATTGAATGTACCTAGAATAGGATATTTCACCCTTGATACTTCCTTAGTCTTATTATGTTAGACTCTTGTACATGAACAAGATAGTTGTTCCTTATTATCTCATTGACTTGTTATATGATTTCTGGACTCTTGGATGTAATTTCCATTCTGTTTATATGTTGTATATATCTGCTTTATCTTTGGAGTTCAGTTGGTAGTTCCCAACTTAGTACCATTCATTTGGTGCTCATACTCTACTTTTGTAGCCTGCAGATCATAGTACGGGTTATCACCATTGATGTGTACGTTTTGCGGAGCAGCTATGGTTCAGAGACTTAGAGTGAGCTTCTGACATTTGGAGTATTACATATCTCTCTCTTATGTATTAGACTAGTCTCTATGTTGTATTCGAATATAAGTCATATCAGTGTATTTCTCTTGATATTTCACTTTTGTACTCTTATTATATTAGAAGCTCTTGTACTGATACAACCAGGTTTTGGGATTTTATTATGTATTGATCTTTATTTCATTTATTTTGCATTTTCTCCTTATACTATTAAGTAGTCCGTTACTAGCCATTCCGGACTTTGGGTTGGCTTTCCTACTGGTGGGCTATGGTAGGAGCCATCATGACCTGAGAAATTAGGCCGTGACAATCTAGCAATAAAATTTGCCACATCTCTCTTTATATTGTTCCACAAGTAGATTTCCTTCAAGACATGATACATCTTAGCAAAACTCGAATGAACTGTATATCTGGACTTATGAGCCTCAATCAAAATCCTTTACCATAGCCCATCAACAACAGGAACACACAACCTACCTTGATACCTCAAGATGCCATCTCCCCCAATCTCAAAATCCATAACCTTTTGTTGTCCCTCATCATCCTTAATCTGCATAAGTATGGGATCCAAAACCTGTTTCTCCTTTACCTCAGCAACAAGAGATGATTTAACTACTTCATGAACAATCACCCCTCAATCCTCAGAGTCTAAAAGATGAACTCCCAAGTTAGCCAGCCTATGAATATCCTTCACTAATCCTTTTTTCTCCTTATCAACGTAAGATAAGATCCCCATATACAACCTACTAAGAGCATCTGCAACAACATTAGTTTTACCTAGAAGGCTTATGTCGTAATCATTAAGCAGTTTGAGCCATCACCTCTACCTGAGATTCAATTCCTTATGTGTAAACACATACTGCAAGCTCTTATGATATAAATAGATTTGCATATGTACCCCATACAAATAATGGCACCAAACTTTCAATGCAAAAACTACAGCCACCAACTCTAAGTTGTGATTCAGATAATTACTTTCATGAACTTTACGCTACCTGGAAGCATAGTCCACAACCTTACCATGTTGCATCAAAACACAACCCAGTCCCACACGAAACACATTATAATACATAACAAAACTATCAGTACCCTCGGGCAGGGTCAAAATTGGCACAGAGGTCAACTTATCCTTCAACTTTTCAAAACTAGCATCACAAGTATCTGACCACAAAAACTTAACCTTTTTCAAAGTTAACTTCATCAACGGAGCAGCAATAGATGAGAATCTCTCCACAAACCTCCTACAATACCCATCCCAGACCGGGAAGAACCTAATGTTAGTTGGAGTCATGGGTCTAGGCCATTTCTTAACTATATTCACTTTCAGTGGATCCACCTTGATTCCCTCACTAGAAACAACATGACCAAGAAAAGTCACACTTAGAAAATTTTGGATACAACTTTTGGTCCTTAAGAGTCTGTAACAGAATTTGGAGGTGATTAGCATGATCCTTCTCACTCTTAGAGTACACCAAGATACAATCAATGAAAACTATCTGTAATACCCCACATGTTTCTAAGCTAGGAGACGAACCATTTTTCCTACATATGAAATCTCTTATCCTGTGATTCATACTTGAGTACATGAATTACAATGAGTATCCTAGCGATAAGATATCTTATGATGTGTTAAGCATGTTCATATGAGTCACTTATGGTAATACAAGCTAAGAGTTTTTGAATCCATCAAGTTTTAGTGTTCAATTTTGTAAGGGTCATATTTGAAAGAGTATAACTCAATGTTAATGTGGCATTTCTGCATATTTATACCCACCAAATTATAGAGAATCAAATTATCTTTCCAACGATACCAATTTTGCCTTAATCGATTACCCGAGAGAAAAGTTATGCCCTTTTTCGTGAGAGACAGTAAGGGTATGCGATTGGTTAGGCGCCGCCCAACCAAACTTAGGTGATTGGTTAGGAGCCGCCCAACCTAGCTTGTGTGATTACTTGGGCACCATCTAAGTCAGTTCCAAGTGCCAAAAACACTCCGTTTTGAGTTATTTTGAGAGTAATTAAGTCTTTTAACAGTCCTTACACGTCCCTAAACTTAACCCTATGAAATTTATAGCTTCTAAACACATTACAACCCTATTAACATCTCAAAGTTCATTATCCAAGATCACCATAGGATAAAAACAACTAGGGTTGTACAATCAAGCTTGAAGATCAAATTACCAGGAAATTCCTCCGTCAATCATCAAGAACCTCCCTTCCAAAGTATGCGTAGTGTTCATCCACGGATTCCTTTCATCTGTGGAGTTCAAGAATCAATATTTAAAATATAAAAGCTTGGTTGGCTGTGTTGATATGATCATACCCATGTTGATGCTTGCTTGTTTTGCTATATAATAGTATCGTGACTGTATATCTCATGAAAGTTATGTTGTTAGTTGAAAAATATGATCTTCGGATGGATTGATAGAATGCAAGCATAAAATCCACCTATTCCTTATTGAATGCATGCAAGGTGTTCGATAAAATGCCTAGTATGTTAGAACTTCATATTTACATGATTTCATGATATCTAAATAACAAGTTTATGTTAGCCATACACTCCAATATGAATTTCTATGCAAATTATGTGTTGTTATTGTTGTGGTATAAAGCATGTATGATAATGGAGATATAAATTATGTACACAAGATATATCCATGCTTTTCCTATCATGTTTGAAATATTGAATAAATACATGAAGTATACTATCCCCTGCTTATGATATTGTGAATTGTGGATTCAAATCTTGTGATCAAGTCATGTCATGTGTGTCAGTTTCCTCCTATCGAGTCCTGGGGGTATTTGATGTTGGGCGTATTTACACGCCTAAGCACCATAATTTACCCATGTTTCAGCTAAGTTTTGAGGATAAAATATATAATTCTTGCACTTTTAGTCTATTTTCCTTTAAGTGAGCTGACCTATGTGATTAGCATGTTTTTCAGGTACTAATGATGAAGATTTCAGCACTTTGTGGACCTGTGGGCAGCAAAGGAAAACTTCACATAAGAGGGAAGGCAGCTTTTGGACTGAAAGTGATGCATGGGAACTTTTTTCCGGGAAAACCCAGTATTTTTAAATACTTAAGGATGCAGTAGCAACTTATTAGACAAGGATGCTATTAAAAACCTTATTGCTGAATTTTTCAGCATCATGAAGCATTATCATTCGACATTATTGAGAATTCACGTTTGAAGGTTTTGTACGAGTTTTGAGATCAGAAAATGGCTCACTTGAGCAACGGAGAAAGAAAACACGTTTCATCTCCATAGCCGAGATTTCTCTAAGTTTTGGTATGATGATGATGTCTACTTTGATTTCCGTTGTATTCATGAGTAGCTAAACTTATCTTTTAGGGTTATGAAAATCTTGTAAGATACTATCTATTACTATGAGTTTGTGAATTCTTGATATGTTATGCTACTTATATCATTACTCTCTTTGTTTTGATTGAATTCTAATGGTTGCAAACATAGAGAATATGCCATTATAGCATTAACTTGTTCAAGAGAAAAGTTACATGTTTGGAAAAGAGAGTGTGACAAGAAAATAGGGTTTCCAACCCCTATTTACACGTTAATGCCTTAACCGGATTAACTTCTTGGAGAATTTTTACCATTTGTTATACACTTTAGGCTCGGGAGAGCTAAAGCGAAATAAATCCTTGATGGTTGAGAAACACTTGGATTTAGAATTAGAATACGATTCTCTATAAGTGCATGCATGTCTAAATTTTGTGTTACTCATAGTTAATAGAGAAGTAGAACTTATAAGATGGACATAACCCTAACTTATCAATCTCTGTGATTAAATCTTACTACGCAAATCGTTCCATTATTACTTTGATAATATTAGTTCACGCCTAAACCAAACCCCCTTTTTTTCCTTGGAATTTTTTACCAATAGTCTACTAATAATTGCAACACTTAGCGACCAGAATATTCCCTGTGGGATTCGACACCCAACCCAGTTGGGCTCTATATTTGACAGCGACCGCTTACACTTTCTAATGAGAGTTGTAATTTGGGCGTATCAAATTTTGGCGCCGCTGCCGGGGAATACGGTTGTCAACTAAGTTTGTGATAGTTAATAGACCCTTTGGTCAAAGATTCTCAAATTTTACTTTTTGTTTGTTGTTTTTGTTTTGTTCAGGATTATTGGAGTGCATGCCAAATACACGAAGTTCTGGTCAACCGTTATTACCTATAAATCCTGAACCACATCTTATTGGCAGAATGGATGCGCAACGAAACCTTGAACGGATGGCTGCTCAACAGGAGCAGGAAAGATTAGCTGCATTGGCAGCTGCTCAAGTGCATCAACAGAATATTGATAACCCAGGTCGGGCAACAAATCTTGATGAAGAGGACCTGGGTGATGATGAGTTATTAAATCCAAGGCATGTTGGTGAGGTGGTAGCACCTGTGAACAGGAGAGATCGTCAAGCTAGAATGAGACCTGAACGCCGAGCTGTGCAGGCCCCTTTCGATGATGATGATGACGATTTGGATGTGGCTGGTGCCACAAGGGCTATTATTCCTCCACCCTTGGCACCCGGAGCCAAGTTCAATATCACCAGCACCATGATCCATCTATTACAACTCAAAAGGTTATTTGGTGGACTTGCAGGCGATGATCCGAATATGCATCTGATCAACTTTATCTCAACATGCAAGTCGTTTGACAATCCAGGAGTTGGACAGAATGCAATTCGACTGCGCTTATTTCCATTGTCTCTATCTGGAGAGGCAACTCTATGGTTGAACGGGCTGACTCCTGACTCTATTACTAATTGGAGGCAACTGAAAGACGTTTTCCTAAAAAGATTCTTTCCTCCATCCAAGAAAGCACAGTTACGAGATGAGATCAGCAATTTTTGACAGCTTCCAACTGAAGTTCTCTACGAAACATGGGAGAGGTTCAAGAAGAAGCTTATGCGGTGCCCAAATCATCAGATGACCAACATCCACTTGATGGAAATATTATACAGGGTGTTGAACTCGGTGACTAAGCCAGTGGTTGATAATGTTGCAGGTGGGTCATTCATGGACCTTACTTTTATTGAGGCTGGTGATATGCTGGATCGTATGACAAAGCAGAGTAGAGATTGGCATACCAGGAATTCTGAGGTAGCAAGCTCTACTGTATCTACTGGCATGACAGCAGAATAGAGGCGAAGAGAAGAGTAACGTGACCAAGATATGGCTCACATAAAAATGCAGATGGACCTTCTTACCAAGCATTTTTTATCAGGGAAGACAGAAAAGGTCAAGGCTATTGTATCACAAGGTAGAGATGAATCCGATTCTGAGGAAGAAGCAAATTATTTGAATAATCAGGGGGGTTTCCGAGGCAATGCCCAAGGAAACCAAGGTCGGAACTATTATGAAAAATCTGGATACAAGGACCGAGACCAAGGGAATTGGAAGAATAAGAATGACAGGAGCGGTTTGTATGTCCCTCCTGGAAATCGTGAAGCTGTTGCAACTAGTTCTGGGAAGATGTCCATGGAGGACATGATGGCCAAGCTTTTGAAATGAGTGGAGGCAACCAACACGGGACTAGCTGAGGTAAAAAATGATTTGTCCTTAATAAATCAATTGGTTGACTCGCATTCCAGTGCAATAAAACAGCTGGAACAACAAATGATTCAACTATCAGTGGCATTCAAGCAAAGAAAAGCTGGCACTTAACCTAGTAACACTGTGCAAAATCCATGAAATGATAGATCATGTATGGTTGTTACTACCAGGAGTGGTAAGGTGTTGGAAAATCCGTCCAAAGGCAAGCAGGTGGTTGATAATACAGAAAAAAATGTTATTGAAGCAGATTGTGATAATTCTGTAGAAGCTAAAAATCAGAATGAGAACGTTCATGACACTACACCTAGATGTCACCAGCCTGAAAAGATTGATAATCGGAAGAAAAAACAAAAGGAAGTGATGGAAAAGACTCTTCCAAATCCACCACCACCTTTTCCTCAGAGACTGAAGAAGAAGGATGATGACACCAGGCTTAGTAAATTCATGACCATGCTGAAGCAGCTGACTATTAATGTGCCTTTGGTGGAGGCACTGGAGCAGATGCCAGGGTACGCCAAATTCATGAAGGACCTTTTGACAAAGAAAAGGGCAGCAAGTTATGAACTGGCAGATAATGTTCATCATTGCAGTGCAATTGCCACGAGATCTTTAGTACAGAAAAAGGCGGATCCTGGTGTTTTCACTATTCCTTGCACGGTTGGATCTTTAGATTTTGCTAAGGCATTGTGCGATTTGGGGGCTAGCATTAATTTGATGCCACTAGCCATTTATAGAAAGTTGGGGTTGGGGGATCCTACACCAACCAACATGCGGATGGTAATGGCAGATAGGTCGGTAAAATAACCTGTTGGTATCTTACATGATGTATTAGTGAAGGTTTCTACCTTCATTTTTCCTGCAGACTTTGTTATTTTGGATTGTGAGGTGGATTTTGAGGTGCCCATAATCTTGGGTCGACCTTTCCTCGCAACAGGAAGTGTGCTTATTGATTTATGAGAAAATGAGCTTTTATTTCGGATGAATGACAAAGTGGTACGTTTTGATGTAAGCAAATCAATGAAGCATCCCAAAGATATGAATGTGTTCTCTATAGCTGATGTTTATTATGAGGATGAGAAGGAATTATCTTTAGAGAAGCAGCTTACTGTTGAGCCATTGGCTGCTGTGCTTTTGAACTTTGAGCGTGAGGATGTTGAAGAGAACGAAGAAACTATCCGTGCTTTGACAGGAATGGGTTTGTATTCATATGACCCAAAGAAGCTGGACCTTGACCTTAAGAATCGACCCCCACCACCGGCGAAGCCACCAGATATCTTGATGAAGTCTGAGTAATCGAGATAACTATGTCGTGCCACGACAATAAATCAAGTGCTACATGGGAGGCAACCCATCATTAGGAGTTTTTTTCGTTAGGATTTTGTTTTTGATAAATAAAAGTTCAAAAAGAAGAGTCGATCCACGACCAAAACTAAGGCGCTCGGTGGGAGGCAACCCATCCTTCTAATCATTTTTGTTATTTTTGATTAAGTGTAGGTGCAAGATATACAAAGGAGGATATTAGTCTCAAATTTTGATTTGAAAGTGAGCCATGCTAAAGGTGGTAAGTGAGGAATGATGGATCAAAGGCTATAGGTTAGGCATTGCCTATGCCAATCTAGGAAAAGAACAAGGCAATGCCTATGCAAATCTAGGCAATGCCTATGCCATTGCCTATGCTCACTGCCTCACATAGGCAATGGACAAGGCAAGGCCTATACCAATGTAGGCAATGCTATAGGCGCCGCCTATGCCATTGCCTATGCTCACTTCCTCACATAGGCAATGCCATAGGCGCCGCCTATGCCAATCTAGACGATAGGCAAGGCGCCGCCTATGCCTATCTAGGCTTTGCTAAAGGCGCTGCCTATTCTAAGCATAGGCAAAGCATTAGGCACCGCCTACTTATCCTTTTTTGCCTCCTACCCGATTGTACATGGATCAAACCCGACCCATGGCTTAGTCTTTAAATAGATCATCAACCTTAGAACACAATTCCATTGTTTTCTCAAGATAGGTGACGCCTAAGCTCCCAAATTCTCTCAAAGTTTTTCTTTTTGCTCATCTAATCTTGCAAGTTCATCTTCCGGATCCATCACCACGTAAGTTACTCTTTTATATTCCGTAGTTGTTGCACTACTCCGCTTATAATGGTTTATTAGATTGTGAAGTGGTGTTTGGTGATGAGAATATGGTTGGTTTGTTATGATGCATCTAGTTGAGTGAAAGAATTCATGTGGGTTTTCTTGACTTTACTCCGACTTGTATTTGATTGGTATTCACTGTCGTATTTTATGAAGTCGAAATTGTGAAGTTAATGCATAATCTTGAAAGTTGTAAGCTTGAATGTTTGAATGACTCGTTCATCGAAGGTATTGATCATGATTGACCACAAGTATAACATGGTTTGGTTATTTCAATGCAAAAACCTGATAAGATTGCTATGTGGTAGTCTTGTTCAAACATTGCCTTAATCCAATGAAATAAAGTCAAAAAGGATTGTCAAGATTACATGATTATTAACATTGTGCAAACGGATTAAGTGTGGGGTGGTACCATCACGATTTTCTTGTTCGAATATAGTAAATCTTCCATGATAAAACTAACATGACTTTATTGTGATCTTAGGTAGAATGGCCCCAAAAAGACGACAAGGAAAAGAAAAAGTGTCCACCTCCCAAAAAGACTACAGGAAGTGAAGTCAAGATTTGGGGCCAAGTCTTGCAACTGAATGCGGAGTTCTTCAACTCTTTTTTGGGCCTTCCATCTGTGGATCCATCACCGCTCAAGGAGCTTTATCACAGACCTCCCTACAGGGCCATCAGACATACACTGTGCGGATCAAGGTCAATGGCACGGTGGATTCGGCACAAGGATAATAATCACCGACTGCTAGACTCAGACGTGGAGGACAACTCTGATGACGACGACTCTGATAATGATTCCGACGCAAGGGGTATGACCCCAGACATAGAAGAGGAGTCCGACTAATCAGGTTTTCCTTATTTATTTCCACTGAGGACAGTGTGTCCCGTCTAAGTGTGGGGTGCGGGTATATGTCTGTTGTATTGTATTTCTTTGCCTATATTTATTCTTGTTTGTTTGAATTAGTAGTTAGTTAGTTAGTTGTAATTAGTTAGTAGATTTTAGATGTTGCATGAAATTGTTCTGATAGATGGTATGGTATATTATAACAAGAGTTTGTGCTAAATCATTACTATTGAGACGCTTAGGCTCTAAGTTTTGACTCACTGTGTGATAAATTGTTGTGGTTTAATTCATTCATCTGTTGGGTCAAGAATCTATAATGCTCCCAATGAAGTTGACCATGTGCATTGTGTGTGTGAGGATATTGTATATTCTTTGTTGTGACTGATGCTAGAACTTGCCTGGTGTGTGTGTGAAGCGAAATAAAGATTGTGAGTGTAGGAGATGATTTAGGCATTTCTTTGGCAGCCCTGAAATTGTTTACTCTTTTTACCTACCTTTGTACATTGTCCTAGTGAACCCCCTTTGATCCTTTAGCTATTTTCTTTGGCAGCCTCATATGTAGCCTAATCCATTTTTTTTTCAAGACCATAATTTGATCAAAACTCCTAAGCGCTTTAAAATTATAGAATCATGTGGAAAGATAAAAAGAGAATGGTGAAAGTGATGCCTCAGGGTGTATTGGTACTTGAAATTTTTGTGAAACAGAGTGGCTATTATAGGGATGCTTGCTTAATATAAAATGAAAATATATATATATATATATATAAAAAATAAAATAAAAAATATAGAAAAACTAAAAGATAGTTGTGTTTATGATTGAATAACAAAATGGGTGAAAAGGGGTTGGTAGATGAAAGAGAGGTAGAGTGGTTATTAAAAGATAGTGTAAATGGCATATTGTAGTGTATTAAAGCACTTAGGGAACATAGTCACTATTTCTGGCCAAAATAGTCCTACCTGTCCCATAGCCTACATTACAACCTGTAAAGACCTATTTGATCCTAAACTTAGCAGTCTGATATTAGTAGAGCATTACACTAAGGGCAAGCCTATGGTCATCAGTTGCAATATAAGAATTCTTTGTGAGAGCGAGAGCAAGGAGAGTCTTATACCCATGTTTCAAAAAATGCAAAACTATGAGTGATTATGGGTGATATCTTGTGTGAGCACACATGGTTGATGGTTGTTGGGTAGTTTTATATGTTTCTTTGTGTCTTAACTTGTGGATATGAATTAACCATCCTAATGAGTCTATGTTGGAGGTTGAGTTGTTTCTAGTAGTGATCGAGAAACCTACTCTTTGTTAATGATTGTTGTGCATGTCTTGTTGAAAATTTCGTGTTGCTATTGTGAAATTCTAGTTAGGTGTTTGCATGGATGTAATATTTTGTTCGAGGACAAAAAAAGCTTTAAGTGTGGTGTGGTGATGTTGGGCGTATTTACCCGCCTAAGCACCATAATTTACCCATGTTTCAGCTAAGTTTTGAGGATAAAATATATAATTCTTGCACTTTTAGTCCATTTTCCTTTAAGTGAGCTGACCTATGTGATTAGCATGTTTTTTAGGTACTAATGATGAAGATTTCAGCACTTTGTGGACCTGTGGGCAGCAAAGGAAAACTTCACATAAGAGGGAAGGCAGCTTTTGGACTGAAAGTGATGCATGGGAACTTTTTCCCGGGCAAACCCAGTATTTTTAAATACTTAAGGATGCAGTAGCAACTTATTAGACAAGGATGCTATTAAAAACCTTATTGCTGAATTTTTCAGCATCATGAAGCATTATCATTCGACATTATTGAGAATTCACGTTTGAAGGTTTTGTACGAGTTTTGAGAGCAGAAAACGGCTCACTTGAGCAACGGAGAAATAAAACACGTTTCATCTCCATAGCCGAGATTTCTCTAAGTTTTGGTATGATGATGATGTCTACTTTGATTTCCGTTGTATTCATGAGTAGCTAAACTTATCTGTTAGGGTTATGAAAACCTTGTAAGATACTATCTATTACTATGAGTTTGTGAATTCTTGATATGTTATGCTACTTATATCATTACTCTCTTCATTTTGATTGAATTCTTATGGTTGCAAACATAGAGAATATGCCATTATAGCATTAACTTGTTCGAGAGAAAAGTTACAAGTTTGGAAAAGAGAGTGTGACAAGGAAATAGGGTTTCCAACCCCTATTTACACGTTAATGCCTTAACCGGATTAACTTCTTGGAGAATTTTTACCATTTGTTATACACTTTAGGCTCGGGAGAGCTAAAGCAAAATAAATCCTTGATGGTTGAGAAACACTTGGATTTAGAATTAGAATACGATTCTCTATAAGTGCATGCATGTCTAAATTCCGCGTTACTCATAGTTAATAGAGAAGTAGAACTTATAAGGTGGACATAACCCTAACTTATCAATCTCTGTGATTAAATCTTACTACGCAAATCGTTCCATTGTTACTTTGATAATATTAGTTCACGCCTAAACCAAACCCCCTTTTTTTCCTTGGAATTTTTGACCAACAGTCTACTAATAATTGCAACACTTAGTGACCAGAGTATTCCCTGTGGGATTCGACGCCCAACCCAGTTGGGTTCTATATTTGACAGCGACCGCTTACACTTTCTAACGAGAGTTGTAATTTGGGCGTATCAGTATTCGTACTTGAAAAATATAGTTGTGTGCCTAGAGCCATGTTATGTTTTCACGATACTCTCAGTCAAGCCATGTTCAGTAGACTTCAGTCTGTCTCATGACTCAGGAAAACTCATGTAAAGGCAGTATCAGTTCAGTTTTACTCAGTACTTAGTAATCTATGTAATCTCAGTAATATTCCTTCAGTCTATGGAATTCAGTAAATCTCAGTATCAGTATAATTTAGTTCAGTATTCAGTTCAGACATCAGTAAACTCAGTCAACTAACAAAACTCAGTAGCATTTAGTCAGTTAACAGAATTCAGTAGTGTTCCGCTAGTCATCGGAACTCAATAAACTCAGTCCATGCTCAGTTCAGTTAAACAGAACAATCAATAACAGTTTAGTTAATTCTAGTATGAACTAGGAAATCAGTTCAGTATAATTAGTTCAGTGTCATTCAGATGGGAGTAGAAGTTAGCACCGAGTGAACCCAAGGATGGGAAATCACCTGCCAGTTCAGGGTGTGATTCTTAGTAGTCATCCTTGCGTTCCAGAACTACGTAGACAGTGTAGGTTGAGACATCTTAACCTGTCAGATTAGGGTTTATGAGGTATCTTAACCTGTCAGTTTAGGATTCCCACCGTTCTCATTTGAGTACCTGCCAGTATAGGGTCCTCACAGCTGTCCTTACCAGTGGCGTGGTATTGATACCCTTCTAGTCGGGGCAGAGATTGGACCCCAATTTTGCTATATGTGTTATAGGGGCATGTCGGTTAGATAACTACTTCCCACAGTTTCAGTATCAGTCTCAGTAAAAGAACTCAGATAACTCTTCAGGATATCAGGACTGTCAGATACAGTCATT
The DNA here is from genome assembly GCA_030864215.1 of Capsicum pubescens. Classification (NCBI taxonomy): domain Eukaryota; kingdom Viridiplantae; phylum Streptophyta; class Magnoliopsida; order Solanales; family Solanaceae; genus Capsicum; species Capsicum pubescens. Next base: position 177,068,153 of record CM061545.1, on the reverse strand, counting down.
CATGCTATCAGTTATCAGAACTCATGTTATCAGATATATCAGCTACCAGAATTCAGTTATCATTCATGATATGTTATTAGTAAATACATGTCATCAGTATTCATACTCAGTAGTCATGTTATCACGAACCCAATTTTAGGACTGTTATATACGGTCAATCAAATCAGTTCTTCATAATCAGAACTATCAGAAACAATCATTCCTTTTTCAGTAATATAGTATCAGTCTCCCAGTATTCAGTAATACAGTATCAGTTCCTAACTTATTAGTGAATTACATATCAATATCAGTAAACTCAGTCATTCAGTATATCAATATCAGTAAACTCAGTCATTTCGTATCTCAGCATCAGTAAGCTCATGTTGTCAGTACTCAGACTCAGTAGTCAGTATCACCACGAGTTTAGTTGCAGTTACGTATGTATGTATGTATTCTCACGTTCATATCAGTCAGCATTGTTCATGCATATAAAACCCTTTGCATTTAGCCTACCTCACTCGTATACTCAGTACATTCAGTCATACTGACGCATTCGTTCTATGGTGTTTTATTTGACGCCATAAGTATAGAGGCACGAGTTTCAGAGTAGCAGTAGCATTGCAGATTTCAGCAGTCAGTGTTTCTCTTCATTCGAGGACAATATTATTATTACTTTATTACAGTATTTCAGATTAGTTTTTCAGTTCATGGAGTTAGTTGGAGACATGTTCCTTCCACTCCTTATTCAGTTTAGTTAGAGGCTTTCGGATTAGATGTCAGATTAGATGTTCAGAATTCGGTATTTATGTTCCTTTTTGGTATTGTTATACCATGTTTTTCAGATATGTATCGGTATTGAACCTTATGGCCTTACAGTTCATGTTTCCGCATATTTTATGAGATATTATGCAGTTTACAGGTACAGATATTAGTCATGGGTTAGCTTGTGGTCCTTCGGGGTCATGAGCATCGTATAGCATTTCGGTTCAAAAAATTGGGGCGTTACACTATCATAAACAAATCCAAAAACTGCCTAAAAATCCAACTCATAAAATCCATGAAAGTAGCTGGAGCATTAGTCAACCCAAATGACATAACCAAAAACTCATAGTGAACATATCGGGTTCAGAAAATAGTCTTAGGAATATCAACCTCCTGAATTTTCAAATGATGATAGCCCAAATAAAGATTAATCTTAGAGAAACACCTCGCACCCTTATGCTGATCGAAAAGATCATCAACCTAGGAAGAGGATACTTATTCTTTACTTTAAACTTATTTAACTGACGATAGTCTATACATATCCGAAAAGACCCATCTTTTTTTCGCATAAAAAGCACAGAAACACCCCACAGAGAAATACTAGGACGAATGAAACCCAAACCCTTATCAAGATTTTTCAACTGCACATTTAGCTCTTTTAATTCATCCAGAGCCATTTTATAAGGAGGAATGGAAATAAGACGAGTATCCGGTAGAAGATCAATCCCAAAGTCTATTTTCCTATTAGGAGAAATTCCAGAAACATCATCGGGAAACACTTCAGGAAAATTATTAACCATAGGGATAGATTGCAAAAAAAGGCTTTCAAAAGTAGAATCCTTAACCCAAACTAGATGATATAGACACCCTTTTGAAGTCAATTTATGAGCTCTAAGATAGGAAATAAATCTTCCTTTGAGTACTAAGGAACTTACTCCCATTCAAATATCGGCTTATTAGGAAAGTGAAAACTAATCCTTTAGGTCCTACAATCCAGAAAAGCATAGCACGAGTGAAGCTAATCTATCCCCGTGATGATATTAAAATCCACCATAACCAACTTTATCAAATCCACCAGTGTCTCCCTATGAAAGATGGACACCACACAACCCCTATAGATTTTTCTAGCAACAATAAAATCACCCACTAGAGTAAACACAGAAAAGGGGTCGAAAATATTTTTAGGACCAAAACCAAAATGCACAGCCACATAAGGGGTCTTATAATAAAGGGTAGAACCCAGATCAAGCAAGCAATAAACATCACGAGAGAAGAGTTGTAACATACCAGTAAAAATATCTGGGGATGCCTCAGATTCTTGGCGGGTAGCAAGTGTATAGAGATGATTTCGACCAGTGTCGGTACCAGAAGTAGCCCCCTTTGGCATAGGAGTTGAATATGTGGCAACCGAAACTTTATTAACCCCATGGAAACCCTAGATGAAGGAAAATCTCAGTTCATGTGACCAAGATGACCACAATTATAACACCAATTTCACCACTCCTTACAATATCCATGATGAAGCTGGCCACAAAAATAACAAGGAGGTTAAGGTGGGGCTGACTGAGCTCCACTAGCCTGATACTGGGCACCCTATGCCTTAGGACCACTGCTAGCCTAAAAATAATGATCACCTGAAGGCTTTGGATAAGAAGCACTAGAAGAAGAATATGAATTTCCCCAATTCTTTTTCTTAGTCCACTGTCTTCCATCCATCCCATAATTTTGTTGACATGTACCTTATTCTGAATATCTAAACTTTTTATTCTGCCTCTCTCCCATCTTTACCTATTTGTCTTTCTCATTCTCGACCTTTTGCATATAAACACCAGCCTGGATATGTTTGTATCATTGTTCAACATCATAGCCTTACACTCCAATACCAAATCATGGGATAAATCAAAAGCAAACTTCCTTATTTGGGACCTCAGATTAGACACCAATTTTGAAGCATAATGGGCCAACTATTAAAACTTCAGAGCATACTCCTTGACACTCTTCCTAACTTGCTTCAAATTAATAAACTCTTTATTCTTAGCTTGCCTAAACTCCTGAGGAAAGAAGTGATCAATAAAAGCCCCTAAAAACTCATTCCATACCACCTGCTCAGCATCATCACCCCTTATATCTTCACACTCCTCATACGACTGATAAGCTATATTTTTTAATTAGATATGCAGCAAACTCTACACCCTCAAAATCATTAGCATATATCACCCTAAAAATATTCTCCATATCATTAATAAACCCCTAGGGATCCTCATCATTCTTAGAGCTTGTAAAGGATGGGGTATTCAACCTCATAAACTAGACAACCTGAGTGACCTCAGATGAGTAAGCAATAAAACCAATATGATCAAACTAATGAGACTGCGATGCCACTAACTAAGTAAGCATATGAATAGACTGATTAAACTCTGCATTAGAGATATCTCCCTGAGGCAACTGAGCATAAGTATCACCTGTCTAGTAATCTCGATGAGGACTAGTGGGGATCGGTGAAACTCCACATGGGGTAGCACAGTCAGGAATCGGGACCTTAGATCGGGTCTATACTCCATAAAGAAAGTGAGTCCCCTCCACATTCTCCTCAGGTGGAACAGAGGTTCTAGCAAAGTTTCTACGAACATCAGATATTCGGGGAGTCATCATTTGAAATGCGAGTAATCCAAGAGTTAAAGGAGTTTCATAACACTAGACTCCATAGCCCGAAAATAAAACACAAGAAAGGGAATCATTCCTAAATACCTTGTAGCCCCCTTCTTATAATTGTGGCATGCTACACACCCATAAAAGATACTCTACTCGACACGGATTTATGGACACCCAATTTCCCTAAACCGTGCTCTGATACCAAGTTTGTCACGATCCGAACTAGGGCCTAGTCATGATGGGTAACTTAAGCCCACCTGGACCAAAAACCACCCTTTTAGCCTAAACTCAATAGAATAATAAAATAATACAGAAAAGACAACCAAACATCATAATAAGATAAATAGATAATCAAAAAAATACTAAGAGTTAAAAAAAAAAAACTCTTGTCCACGAAAGCCTCTAAAACCAAAATAATATCTAATTCAGGACATACCCTGACTATGACCAAAAAAATACAAAAGTACTAAAACAATAAAGAAAGAATAATGAAATGACAAGTCCTTCCGAAGGATGGAGGATCACCAGTTCACTGCAACTCAACAGATGGGCTCAACTACCTAATGCTACATAGGAGCAACAAAACACCCTTCGGACCCTACATCATGAAATGATGTAGCATCTAGGGATGGTCGGTAGGATAAGCACTGGCATATAACTCAGGAAAAGTTATAAAATAATGCAATTATTAAAATAAAGTGATAAACCATATGCACCACAATCATATACATATATATAGGATGTTGGGATAGGGATAAGGGTCATGAACATAAGAGCTTAAGGATTTAACCTGAACTGTGTAGCTCAATCCATCCTGAAGGCACCCATAGGCTATTGGGTTTATCTCTCCCTACTGAAAGGGACACAGTGTGTGTAAGCCATACGAATCGAGGAAAAAACAAGAGAAAAACTAAATCCACCAAGGTAATAGCCATCCCAATATATATATATATATCAAGTTTGCACAAATCACATGGTCATATAGAACCCCAACGCCGGTAAATGTGATTTCCAATATTTGTCCCCTGGGATTTACACCTTTACGGTGAGCTACACAATTCCCTTTAAGCCTAAATTAAAATAATTTTCACCTAAAACAACCATCCACCCAAAAGTTATTCATTAAGACATTTACCACTTGGTATCGTCATACCAATATGCTTGCAAGCTAAATTAATTATGCCAAATCAAATCCAACCAAATTAGACTCCCAAGTTCCATTTAAAATCCAAACGCAAAGCCACCAAGGCCATCCAAAACCATATTCATATCTACTTATCTTTTAATGTAATGCACTGAATTCAAAATAAGTTCAACCATGTAATTATCCATATTTAAAACCAAGATTATAAGGTGGGTTGAGGTTAATGCCAATTTCAAGCTAAAATTCATCCAATTTGGGAAACCTATGTCCCCCATTCAAATCATTTAAATAACGCACCTATTCAGTCCTAAAAATATCAATTTAAGGCATGAATAATTAATTTAAAACATGGGACAAGTAATTCAATCAGTAATAATTAAAACCCCTCAACCCAATTTCAAAAATGATTATTTAAAGTACATAAAAATCCATTCAATTAATGCCACAATGTAAAATTCAAGTTTAGGGAAGAGAAACATACCTAAAATACACAAGAAATTGAAGTCAATTTAAAGTTTGGAGCCTGGATGATGAATTCTCTGTAAAACCCTTGAATGTTCTTAGGTTTTGAGTTTAAAAAGGAAAGAGGGTGATTTGATCTTTGAAAACTAAAAAGAATGGGGTTATTTTATGTTTAAAGGTCGTACAAGGGGTAAAAAGACTTAAAGCCCCTTTCCCTAAGTAAAAAAAACAAAAACTGGTTGAATCTAAAGTAGTGTCATGGCACACCAATTCGTGGAGGTTAGCTCCGTGTCACGCCAATATCGCAGAGGTTAACCTCCATGACACGGTATCATGGAGTCTTACTACCTAGGGGTTCCAAAATAACCCTGAACCCCTTCCAAAAAAGCCAAAATTTACGCATAACTCCCTTTTAACATCCTTAATATAATTTAAGTCAAAATTAACATTACAAATGAAAGAGGGTTAAAAATAAAATCATCAAAGTTTTACAGAGTCATACACATATATTCTCATAGAATTCTCAACAAATTATGTGAGAATCACACTTTTCTTTTTTTCACTATTAGGGGAAGAAAAAAGGTGGTTGAAATTTGATTCACCTAACTCCATCACCACCTGGGATGATCGATAAAGAAGTTTTTGATATATTTCTTTCCCTTTAGGAATACTGTAAAATTGATAAGTGGGATTTTAAGCTTCATACAAAAGGACGGTGAAAATTTATATCAAATTTGGGAGAGGTTTAAATCCTTGCTTCGCGATTTCCTTCACTATCATCAAAATAATGAGGTTTTGGTGCATAATTTTATAGAGGTACTTGAACCTAGGTGCATAATTTTATAGAGGTACTTGAACCTAACACAAAGATTCTTTAGACTCAACAATTGGTTGACAAGCCTTAGAAAAGTCATGATGAGTTATATATCCTTCTAAATTGTATATCACTGACACGCTCATATCTTGATAGCTCTTGATTAGGAGCGTCCTTTTGAGTTGATGTATGATGCCAGCAATATAGTTGTGGGAGTAGTATTTGGATAGTAGAAAGAGAATGATTTTAAGTCTATATACTATGCCAACAAAACTCTATATGATGCCCAAACCAACTACACAGTGACTGAAAAGGAGATATTGTCTTTAGTTTATATTTTTGACAAGTTCGAATCCTAGTTAATAGGGAAAAAAATGATAGTTCATATTGACCATGCAGTAATCAGGTACTTATTTAGTAAGAAAGATACAAAACCCAGGCTCATCATATGGATTTTACTATTATAAAAATTTTATCTTGAGGTCTGAGATAGAAAGGAAGCAGTGAATCAGGTAGCAGATTATTTATCAAGGATAGAGGATAGGTCTCATATAGTTGTGGATTGGCATATTAGGGAAGATTTTCCACATGAACAACTCTTAGCAGTAAGCATACCTGAGCTACTATGGTACACTGATATAGTGAACCTATTGGTGAGTGGTGTGTATCCACTTGAAGCGACAAGTCAGCAAAAGAAAAAGTTATACTTTGATTCATGATCTTATGTGTGAGATGAGTTGTGTTTATTTAAGTAGGGCCCCAATCAAGTTGTTATAAGATGTATTCCAGAGTGTCAAGCTAAACAAGTACTTGAGATTTATCATTCATCACCGTACGGAGGTCATCATGGAGGAAAGCGCACAATACATAAGGTATTATAATTGGGATTAGTTTGGCCCACTTGGTTCAAAGACACCTTTGCTTTTGTTAAAGGGTGTGACGAATATCAATGAATGGGAACAATCTCTAGAAACCATGAAATGCCATTGAATAATATCCTTGATGTGGAGACCTTTGATATTTGGGGAATAGATTTCATAGGTCCATTTCCACCTTCGTTTGGTAATCAGTACATCTTGATCACGGTTGATTACATATCTAAGTGGGTAGAAGCGATAACTCTCCCTACTAATGATGCAAAGGTAGTGGTAAAATGCATAAAGAAGAACATTTTCTCTAGATTCAAAGCCCTGAGAGTGATCATTAGTGATGGAAGATCTCATTTAGTGAATAATTGGTTCAAAAATTTGCTATCAAAGTACGTGGTGATACATAGAGTTGCAACAGCATACCATCCCCAAAAAAGTGGTCAAGTCAAAGTGTCAAATTATGAAATTCAAGTGATTCTCCAGAATACTATGAATGGTCAATGCCAGGATTGGGAAATCAAATTGGAAGATGCAATATGGGCGTATAGAACTTCTTACAAAACAACCATTAGAACATCATTGTATCGACTGGTATATGAAAAAGCATGTCATTTGTTCGTTGAGCTTAAGCATTAAGCTTATTTGGCGGTAAAAAAGTTAAACCTCGATTCGGAGATAGCAGGAAAAAATGATTGCTTCAGTTACATGAACTTGATGAGTTTGGATTGTATGCTTATGAAAATGCTAAACTCTACAAAGAGAAGATGAAAAAGTGGCATGACAAACATAATGTGCCCCTAGTCTTTGAACCTGGCCAGAAAGTGTTGTTGTTTAATTTGAGGTTAAAGCTTTTCCTGAGAAAATTATGGTCGAAGTTGTCCAAACAATTAAGGTTGTTTGAATAACCCCTCATGGGTAAGTTGAGTTATGGCATAAGTATAAGAGTGTGACCTTTCTTATAAATGGGAATAGAGTCAAGCATTACTGGTCGAGTATGAAAATAGATGGAAGACGTTTATCACTTTTGCAGATGATTGATGATGAACTGGGTCATATTTCAATGTAAATCAGTATATATAAGAAAGGAAAACTATGAATATAATGCAATAGCATAGGCCTTTTATTCAAAAAGAAAGAAAAAATAAGAAAATCTATGATGCTTAGTGGGAGGTAACCAACCTTTTTAACATGTTTGTTGTTTTTAATGTAAAGTGCGGGATTAATGGTGTCCCAGGATGTTGAAGAAATATTGAGAGGTGAGCAAATGAATTTTAGAGCTTACGTGATGGATTATAGCATTTTAGATTTTTTAATATTTTAATAAATTAAGATGGTGGACAATGTCGTAGTAAGTCTTTCCGTTGTTACTTCTATTCATTATGACATATAATGCCAATTACATCATTTTGAGTTAATGACACCATTAAGTGGCAGTATAGAACGTGCATGTTGTTGTTACTTGATTGTTTTTTACCCTTGAAAAGTAGTGGATGAATTTGGCCACTATTTTTTTTGAAATTCATGTAATCCCTAAGTCTTTATTTGTCCATTATATTCCTCATTATGTCTTGTAACTCATGTAACTTTCAAGGCATTATATCTTCATTCATTGATCCACTTTATTATCCACTTTCTTCTTATTCATTGCATGAAACATTTTCACACCTATAAATAGAGGTGGTCTTACATTATTTTGCATGTACAAGAATATATTGAGTTCACAAAAGTTAGTAAAAAAAGAGCTTATTAGTTGAAGGGAGGTGTTCTTTTTAGGAGCTTTGAACTCAACTCTTGTCCAGAGTTTTTGAGTTGTTCTCTGTGAGAAGGTTGTTGTATCTTGGAGCGGACAAGTCTAGAAGTTTACTGTTGGATCGGTGAAAATATTTGTTGCAGTCGACTTGAATCTCCATAAAGAGAGCGAGATATCCGCGCCTCAGCCAAGAAGAAGATAGTTGTGTTTTCTTCATTTGTAAATTTCAGTTGTATTTTTACTTTAATTTCACCAACAATTTTAAGGAGATTTAATGAAAACAACGTAAAATTCCGCAGATGTCAAGATGGGAGATCTTAACAATCCGTTTTGGTTCAATGGTACTTATCTCAAAAGGTGGAAGGGTAAAGTACTTTTCTACTTGAGTCTTCTCAATGTTTCATATGTTTTAACTGAGAAGAATCCAAACAAAGTAGATAACTCTTCCATTAATGATGAAGAACTTATTTCTCTCCAAGAGAAAGTTAAAAAATACGATGGTGACTCCTACAAGTATCGGTATTTCCTTCTTAATTTTCTATCTAATAACTTTTATAATTATTATGATAGAAATTACTCTAGTTCAAAGAAAATTTGGAAAGTATTATAGAGTGAGTATAACACTGGGGAGGATGGAGCAAAATAATATGCAGCTAATAGATTTTTCCATTTTCAAATGGTAGACAACAAATCAGTGGTAGACTAAGCTCAAGACTTCATAATAATTATTGGAGAGCTCAAGTCTGAGGAAGTCAAAATGGAGATAACCTTATTGTTTGTGGCATAATAGATAAACATCCTCCTTCTTGGAAGAAATTTCAAAAAACTATGCGCTACAAGTAAACCAAAACTTCTCTTAAGACTTTGATAATGAGAATCCGCATAGAAGAAAAGTCAAGGGGTCAAGATGCACTTTTGCAAATAGAAAAGAACAACATCACAGCAAAGGTAAATTTAACTAATTCAAATAATGTTGCCCTTGAAACTAACAAAAATACTACTTTGAAGCCTAAGAAGAAAAAATTCAAGAAAAATGATGGTAGACATCCCAAGGACAATAGTGGTGGAAATAACCAAGTAAATAATCAACATATTCAAGAAAAGAGATTGTGCTTTGTCTGTGGAAAGAGTGGGCATATTAATCGATTTTGCAAATTTCTAAAATGTGGGCTTATACCTCAGGCAAACGTTATCAAAAAATCATTTGTCGCAGTGATAATAGACATAAACATAGTGGAGAATGTTGATCGATGGTATGCTGACTCTGGTGCAAACCATTATGTTTGTTATTACAAAGAGTGGTTTAAGAAATATACTCCTTTTGAGAAGCCCAAAACCATCATGTTTGGAGATTCTCACACAACTCAAGTGCTTAGAATGGGAGATATCGAGTTGAGTTTTACTTTTAGAAGGGTATTAATTTAAAAGATGTACTTTATACTCCTTCCATGATAAAAAATTTGATGTCTAGTTTTCTTCTTAATAAAGCAGGCTTCAAATAGATTATTGAATCTAATCAATATTTAATTGTGGAAAATAATATTTTTGTGGAAAAGGGTAATGCTTGTGATGGTATGTTCAAGTTGAATGTTGAAATGAATAAAACATCTACCTCTGTTTATATGCTTTCTTCTACTAATTTTTTACATGCTCATTTGTATCATATAAATAATCGTTATATGGGAATCATAAGTAGTTCAGGATTAATTCCAATGATAAAAAGGAATTTTGAAAAATATGAGGCTTGTATTAAAGCCAAAATCATAAAAAGGCCTCATTTCCAAGTTGAAACAAAAACTGATTTATTAGAATTGGTTCATACTGATATTTGTGAACTTGGAAGAATTTTAACTCGTGGAAGAAATAGATATTTTATCACTTTTATTGATGATTTTTCTAAGTTTATATATGTTTACATAATGAAAAATAAAAGTGAGGCTTTTGAGAATTTTAAAAGTTTTCTCCATGAAGTTGAAAATCAGCTTGGTAGAAAAATAAAAAGAATAAGAAGTGATAGAGGTCGTGAATATGAGTCACATAAGTTTAATTATTTTTTTAGATTATTGTGTGTAATTCATGAAACTACTCCTCATTATTCTCCTAAATCTAACAGTGTAGAGGAAAGAAAAAATATAACTTTGGTCGAGTTGACTAATGCCATGTTACTTGAGTCTATGCATCTTTTAATTTTTAGGGTGAAGCTCTTTTGACTGCTTATTATGTGTTGAATAGTGTGTCTCATAAAAAGATCAAATTAACACCTTTTGAGTTGTGAAAGGTCATAATCCAAATTTGGAATATCTAAGATTTGGGATTGTTTAACCTATGTAAGGTTAATGGATCCTAAAATCTCTAAGTATGGTAAAAAAGTTACTACTTGTGTTTTTCTTGGTTATGCTTCAAATAGTACAGCCTATAGATTTTTTAATCTTGATGATAGTATTATAATAGAATCTGGTGATGCTATTTTTCATAAAAATAAATTCTCATTTGATTCTAAAAATAGTGAGAGTCAAAGGATTCAAGAAAATATTTTATCACTACCTAGTTCTTCGACTTCTACTCTAAAAAATAAGAAGAATGATGATTTTGAGTTAAAAAGAATTAAACGAGCTAGAGTAGAAAAAAAATTTGGCCTTGATTATTATGTTTTTAACATTGGAGATGACCCTATCACTTTAAAAGAAGTTTTGTCTTCATATGATGCTATTTTTTGAAAAGAGGTTGTAAATGATGAAATGGAATTACTAATTTTCAATAAAACTTGGAAGTTAGTTGATTTACCACCATGTTGTAAAATAATTAAATGTTAATGGATCTTACGTAAAAAGTTAAAATTGGATGGATCTATTGATAAATACAAAGTTAGACTAGTGGCTAAAGGTTTTAAACAACTAGAAGTCCTAGAATTTTTTATACTTTTTCTCTGATAACTAGAATTATATCCATTAGATTTTTAGTTGCTATTGCGGTAATTTTTTATTTACAAATTCATCAAATAGATGTAAAAATTGCTTTTTTAAATGGAAACCTAAATGAGCAGATTTACATGAAATAACTCGAGTGTTTTGTTGAAGCTAGCCAAGAAAGCAAAGTGTGTAAATTTACTAAATCCCTATATGGCATGAAATAGGCACCAAAGCAATGGGATAAAAAGTTTGATTCCTGCATGATTGATAATGGCATTAAAACAAATAAGTGTGATAAGTGTGTATATCGTAAGTCTTTGAATAATTCGCATGTTATTATTTACCTATATGTTAATGCTTTATTGATCTTTGGCTCTGATATGAATGTTATCAGAGAAACTAAAAATATTCTTAGAAGCCATTTTGATATGAAAGAACATGGTGAGGCAAATTTTATTCTAGAAATAAAAATTACTAGAACATGTGATGAAATTTTCCTTGACCAGTCACATTTTGTTGAGAGAATCTTGAAAAATAATAATTTCCTTGATTGCAAGCATGTTGTAACTCTATTTGATTCTATTGTTCACTTATTTCCTATTGAAAGTGAAAATAATGTTATAAATCAAAAGGAATATGCGAGCATAATTGGAAGTTTAAGATACGTGACTGATTGCACTATGCCTGATATTGCATATGCAGTAAGAGTACTTAGCATCTTTACTAGCAAGTCAGATAATGAACATTGGCATGATATAACAAGAGTAATGAGATATTTAATTAAACGAAAACTTGTGGTTTATTCTATAAAAAATATCCTGCTGTACTTGAAGACTTTTGTGATGCGGATTGAAATACATTATCAAGTGATTCATTATCTACTACTAGTTATGTATTTACTTTGGGTGGTGGTACTATTTGTTGGAAATCTAAAAATCAAACTATTATTGCTAACTCTACCATAGAGGTTGAACTAATTATTTTAGCTTCAGCTAGTGAGGAAGCGAATTGGTTGAGAGATTTGTTATTTCAAATACCTTATTTTAAAAAATCAATTCCTCTTATTTTAATTAATTATGATAGAACCAAAATTGTTATTATAACGGTAAATCCAGATCTATAAGGAGAAAACACAGTAATATGAGATCATATTTGACAAATGATACCACTAATATTGATTATGTCCAATTTTATGATAATCTTGCAGATACATTAATTAAGGTCTTAGCAAGAGAAAAGGTCTGGAGAACATCGAGGGGTATGGGATTGAAGCCTATTGAATCTTGAGTCATATGTGAGGAAACCCAACCTGGGGACTAGAGATCCTATAACCAGGTTCAATGAAAAAAATAATTCACATGATGACTTGTGAAAAATGCACTACTTTTTATCCCTTCCTATGGTGTGAGTGCATTTACATGTAATGATTGTGAGGTTGAGTTTAAAACACTCTTAATGAAAATTTGTAGCTCATATGAGTGGGGTGCTAAAATTAAAGGAGCACTCTCAAAAGATTTCACGTACGTGAGTGTGGACGTAGGCCACTTTCTATGAAAATTAGGCCCATTCTCAAAGACACTCATGAAATTGGGATAGCACAAGGATGTAATGTGTTATCTATAAATCTCATGTCAACACTTTGACTATTATGTGTAAGCAGTAACTTTTTTATTTTTGTTGAGCAGTCATAGTTAAAGTTTGATACCACTACGACTCTAGAGTAAAAATTACTGTTTTACTAAGTGGAGGTTCAATGTCGAGCACACCTTCATTATGCATGATAGTTTTCCTTCAACTAGTGGACTCTCTTGTTAATATTAAAATGAGTGGGGGATTGATGGATTATAGCATTTTAGTATTAATTTTTAAATTTTTTTAATAAATTAAGATAGTGGACAATGTCGTCGTAAGTCTTTCTGTTGCTGCTCTATTCATTGTGGTATATAATGTCAATTACATCATTTTGAGTTAATGACACCATTAAGTGACAGGATAGAATGTGTGTTTTATTGTTACTTGATTGTTTTTGACCCTTGAAAAGTAGTGGCTGAATTGGGCCACTATTTTTCTTAAAATTCTGTAATCTCTAAGTCTTTATTTGTCCATTATCTTTCTCATTATGTCTTGTAACTCATGTAACTTTCAAGGTATTATTTCTGAATTTATTGATCCACTTTATTACCCACTTTCTCCTTATTGCATGAAAGATTTTCACACCTATAAATAGAAGTAGTCTTGCATTATTTTGCATGTATATGAATATATTGAGTTCACAAAAGTTAGTAAAAAAGATAGTTTATTAGTTGAAGTGAGGTGTTCTTTTTGTGGAGCTTTGAACTCGACTCTTGTCCAGAATTATTGAGTTGTTCTTTGTGAGAAGTATGTTGTATCCTAGAGAGAAAAAATCTAAAAGATTATTGTTGGACCGGTGAAACATTTGTTGCAGTAGGCTTGAATCTCCTTAAAGGGAGCGATATATCCGTGACTCAGCTAAGAAGAAGATAATTTTATTTTCTCCATTTATAAATGTCAATTGTAATTTTATTGTAATTTCACTAATATCACGTAAGTGGTTCAAGATGCCAAGGTGAGTTAAAATTAAAGTTATATGAAAAAGGGAGTGAGAATCGTCCCAAGGAACCAAGAATATGCATCTTTGGATTAACGCCATGCCACGACAGATGAATGGAGTTTTATTAGCATGGCACAGAGGAGTGGTATTAGTTCGGTTAAATTTCATGCCCAAAATAGTGGGCTCCCATGTAATTAACGTGCCATGGAGTTTAAACTTTATTTTATGGCTGTGTAAGGGAGAATAAATATCCAAACGCATAAAATAATGGGGATCTTTCAAAAATAGAGGCACTTTTCTATAAAACCCTCCTTCCATTGCCACATTTACGTAATTACCATTAATAGCCGATGTATTTGATTTCCAGCCGTTGTATTCACTTTTACTCAGTGGTCGATATTCATAAAAAACATAAATATACTACATATTTAGTCTCTCCAAAAACACTAACATTATTTTTTTATATTTTTTATAATTTTTCTTTTTCGTGTTTTCCTCGCCTTTTCTTCTTTTTTCTATTTTTTTCTTTTGTTATTTTTTTTCGTTTCTTTCTTTTTTTTTTCTTTTTTCTCTCTTTAATCTCTAACTTCTATTTCTCTTTCTTCTTTTCTTGTTTGATTTTTTTTTGTTTTCTTTTTTGTGCTTATTTTCTTTATCATTTTTTTGTTCTATTTTATATTTTTTATATTTTCAAAAAAATATGACTAGTCGAGCACAAGTCATGGATGATAATGTAAATATCACAATTATTTATCGTATTTGTAGTCACATCGTCATTATATTTTTGTTTTCATTGATATAACTGTATTTGTATTTGTATTTTAAAGTTCGTGCTTGTATTTATATTTTATAGTTCGCATTTGCATTTTATAGTTTGCACTTATATTTGTATTTATAGTTTGCACCATCATTTATATTTTATATAATTCGCACTTGTATTTTAAAGAACTGTTTTGTATTTGTATTTTATAATTAACTGCATATTATATTGAATTATATTTATAGTATGATTTTATTGTGTTTGTATATTTAGATTATATTTGGATTATACTTGTATTTATATTCTATTTTTGTCGATACCTTTTTATTTTTAAAGAATTATTTTGTATTTATATTTGTAAGTCGATTGCATATTGTATTTAGCTATGACTATATACAATTTATCATTTGTATACAAACAAGTAAATGCATTAATTATATTTTCTTGATTCTAAAATACTATATAAATATGTAATGTATCATTTGATACAAATGTACTTTTTTGTATTTGTATATCAAAATTATCATTCATATTTGTAAATAAACAAATATCACTTGATACAAATACAATTACAAACAAATGAAACAAATGATTATACAAATACAAATGTAATATGTATTTGTATATATTGTATTTGTATAAAAGTTTGAATTGTATTTATTTGTATCAATAAATACAACTCGTATCAATAAATATAAATAAGTATTCATGGAAAGAAAATCAATCGTTCCTTTTAAATAATTAAAAATTGTAAATGATAGTTCGCACTTGTATTTGTATGTTATAGTTCGCATTTGTATTTGTATTTTATAGTTTGCACTTGTTTTGTATGTTATAGTTCGTATTTGTATTTGCATCTTATAGTTCGCACTTGTATTTGTATGTTATAGTTCGCACTTGTATTTTATAGTTTGCACTTGTTTTGTATGTTATAGTTCGTATTTGTATTTGCATCTTATAGTTCGCACTTGTATTTGTATATTATAGTTCGCACTTGTATTTGTGTTTGGTAGTTCGCACAAATAAAAAGAAGAAGAAAAATAAAAAGATAAAAAAAAGGAGAAAAAATGAGAGAAAAAGAAGGAGAAAAAATACAGAAAAAGAAGGAGAGTAATAGAAAATAGAGAAAAATATATAAAAAAAAGGAGAAAAAATGAAAAGGAAAAAATGAAAAAGAAAAAAAAAGAAAGAAAGAACAAAAAAAAAGGAAAAGAAAAAATGAAGAAAAAAAAAGAATAATAGAAAATAGAAAATAGAAAAATAGAGAAAATATATGAGAGAGACTATGAATTGTAATTAGAAATAATTAATAGGTAAGAGGAAACTATGAATTATAATTAATTAAAACTTAGGCTAAATAGATTAATTAGGAATCTATGTTTGCTAAGATATGTAGTTATCCAAATAATAGGCTCCCACGAAATTGGCATGTCACTCCTGTTAAGCCACGTGATATCAGCATGGCACAAAGAAGGAAATTGCGGCAAAACTTCAACTTAAATTTTGGGTCAAACCCAATCCACCCTCTATTTAAAAAAAAAATCCCAAATCCTTTTTTGTTTCATCCACTACTCCCTTACTTTTCTTTTAATTCTTAACATGTCAGGCAGCTAATCTTCTTTAAATCTTTTTCTTTCTTTCTTGCTCAAGCGCAACAACCATAACAGGTATGTTTTCTAATGTTCTCTTCTATCTTGTACATTTTAGTATTGCGTGAAAAGGCCTTGTGTGTATGGGGGGACACATTTATTGTGTTTTGATGAAATTTGGTGATGGTGTTGTTCAAATTATGCTTTCTATGATCGTAACAATGAATTAAGCATCATAGTGCGTAAGGTGGTGTTCGTAGCGATTTCTAGATGTGCTTAGAGTCATACCAGGCTGAGCGATGTCTATATTAATATATGTATGGTTTTAAGGCTTGTGGCATCTATTTTTGTAATAGAAATTAAGTGTTGAAGCAGTTGGTTTGACTCCTCGAGGTAAAAATGTTTGTTAAGTGCATTGTTTGTAAAGAACCATTATTTGCCTTACAATATAGTTTTGTCACTCGGTTTGTCTTTGATACTGGTTGTGCTTTAATTGTGGAAAATTGTGATGTAAAATATCTTGATATTGTTTGAAGTATGAGTAAAGCATAATAGGTACAGTCGTAGCCTTCCCCATGAATGATTAACTTTAAACTTAACAAGTAAATAATAATATGATGTATAAAAAAATTGGTCTATACCCCTATAAGCTTTGAATTGATAAAAACTAGTTGAGATTGTCTCTTTGTAATTGGAACTAGTGTTGATACTTAGAGAGAAAGGGAAGTTTGAGTACCCTTACCTCAAAACTAGTACACTGTGCTAGCTAATCTGAGGTGGTTTTATACGCTTACTGTGGTTATCCTAACTTATTTAAACTTGTTTTGAGGGCAACTTGTGTTCTTAATGTGTTAATGATGATATAAATAAGCATCTAAGTGTATAAGTATATGATTACAATGTTTAAAGTTGATTTCAAACAAGTTTGGATTTAAATTGATTACTTAGAGTTCAACTGAGAAAACAAGGTTTACTAGCTTGAGTTAGGTGTCGTTTTAGTCTATCGCGATGGATTCTAATGTGTTGAATGAGTTCCTAATGGTTTATATTGTGTAATTATGTGTGGAACAACTTGTTTATAGTATTTAAGGTGCAAGTGAATTAATCCAAGAGTCAAAACGAAGTAAAGATTAAAGTGGAAGAGACTAGTGCTTAACTCGAGTTTTTAGTTCACTGTTATGGATTGTTTGTCGTTTTGAGATCTAATGTGTGGTGTATGATGATGTAGGGTGCTTTGTGTAATGCCCCGAATCTGGTACCCGGAATGCTACACGGTGCCCATGACCCCGAAGGACCATAAGCTAACCCATGACTGATATCTGTAAACTGAGCACTGAATAATAGTAATAATATCGTAAATACGGAAACATGAACTCAAAGTTCATAAGGTTCAATACTAGTACATAACTGAAAAATATGGTATAACAATACCAAAACAACTGAGATAATTTCTGAACGTACTGTAGTCTGAAAGCCTCTAAACTGTCTGAATAAGGAGCTGATGGGACATGTCCCCAACTAACTCCAACTACTGAAATAAACTAAAAACTGAGATAGTAATGTAATCCTTATGTCCTCGAAGGATGAGGACTCACTGCTAACTCTGATCACTGAACTGGGATGCTACTGGTTCTCTGGAGCTCGTACTTCTAAACCTATGGTATAAAACACCATAGCGCAAATGCGTCAGTACTTTGAATATACTGGTATGCAAGTGAGGTAGGCTGAATACAATAGGTTCATATGTATGAACAATACTAATTGACTGACTAACATGAACGTAAGAATGCATACATAACTGTAACGGAGATCATGATAGGACTGAATACTGAGTTCTGACTACTGAGTCTACTGACATTGACATCTGAGTCACTGATGAGTGAGAAACTGATATTGTATTACTGAATACTGAGGGACTGATACTATGTTACTAGTACATGGATAACTGTGTCTGATAGTTCTGATTATGAAGAACTGGTCTGGTTGACTGTATCTGACAGTCCTGAAGCTGAATACTGATAACATGAGTTCTGATAATTGATATAACTAATAACATGAGTAAATGTATCTGACAGTCCTGAATCTGATGGAACTAGATGAGTTTTGTACTGTATCTGAGTAACTAAATCTAAGATCAGTCTTATCTAGCGGGTGATCTCTACATCTGATGATACTGATACTAATTGACCATAGTTGAGATCAGTCCTATCTGGTGGGTGATCTCGGGGTCTATTTATAATGATAAGGATTGATTGTATCTGACAGTTCTAAATCAATACTACTAAGCTGAATTGATTGTATCTGACAGTCCTGATTCTGTAATTAAAACTGTGGGATGTATTCATCTAACCGACATGCCCCATACTAAGCTAACTGGGGTCCAACCTGTAACCCTAGTTGGAAGGGTGTCAGTACCGCGCCACTGATAAAGACAACTGTTGTGGAGTCAGTCCTAATCTAGCGGGTGACCCCTAGGATCAGTCCTATACATTTAAATGTGCTAACGGGTGATCCTTGAGTATGTCAGACCTATCTAATGGGTGACATATCGTACCTACGCTAGCTACGTAGTTCTAGAACTTAGGGATTGCTTCTAAGGATCTCATTCCTATCTAGCGGGTGAGTCCCCATCCCTAGGCTCTCTCGGTGCTGAATCCTACTCCCATCTGAAAGACACTGAATTGATTAACTGGACTGAGCTGATTAACTGAACTGAACTGATTAACTGAATTGAGATGATTCTAATGGTATTGTTTAGTAGAGCTAAACTGAATTTACTGAGATCCGTTGACTGACGAAATGTACTGAGTTTTGAGGACTGACTGAGAGTACTGAAGTTACTGAGATTTACTGGGGATACTGAGGTTACTGAGATTACTGAGTACTGAGATCACTGAGATTTCTGAGAATTCTGGGTTTTCCTAAGTCACATGACTGATTGGGTTCTACGGATCATAGCTTGACTGAGAGTATCTTGAAAACATGGCATGGCTCTAGGAACACAGCTAAATTGTTGTGTACAAAAGTGGATTCATCTTTCAAAGAAAGCTTCTAACATTCTTGGGAAATTTTTCAAGCTAGGAAAAGTACGGGGTATTACAATATCTCCCCATTGAGAATATTCATCCTCGAATGAGACTGAGTGAGAGGGAAAGAATACAAATTGACGTACATATTGAACATGACTGGATGGAACATGATTTCATGACTGATATGACTGATGGCTGAATATAACATACTAAACATGCAAATCTGATGCATGACTAATAAGCTGAATTCATGCATATCTGATGCATGACTGATAATTGACTTATGAGTACATGACGGAATATTCTGATGAACTGAATTTCTCACAGTGAGAATGCATATCTAATGCATAATTATATGCCTGAACTGATATATGAATGCATGGTTGAATATGCAACGGTACTCAGTACCATGTTTGTGATGAACACTGAACATAAAACTGAGTAAGACTAAGGAGAACTGTTATCTTAACTGGAAATGCTAATGAATCTGAGATTGTCTTACAAAACATACATGAGCGGAACTATGAGAACCTAACTGAGTCTAGTTTGATACGTGACATACGAACTGAACATCATGAACGGAACTGAGCCTCTGAACACTTGGCCCAAAACTGAGGTTGGGGCTTTGAGGTTCAACTTATGAATACCCTCTACTCTAAACTGGATTCTTTATTCGAAGAGAAACTTTATTTAAGGCATGAGAACGTTGAGGAAATAATGGGTTATCTCCCCTTGGGACACTATGTCCTCTAAGAATGCTCACCCTACTAAGATACTGGGGTGATGCACAGGGCATCCATGGACTGATTCATGACTGAGAGTTAAACTTTGAGCCTATGCTCACTGGCACAACATGAATACTGAAAGAAGGTAAACTATTCCTAAAACACCTCATAGCCTCTTGCACATAAGTGTGGTGCACAACACATGCATGTACAAAACTCTACTAGATGCGGTTTTTCAGACTTCCTAGGACACTGTTGAACCTTAGGTTCTAATACCAAGTTTGTAACACCCCGAATCTGGTACCCGGAATGCTACACGGTACCCATGACCCCGAAGGACCACAAGCTAACCCATGATTGATATCTATAAACTGAGCACTGAATAATAGTAATAATATCGTAAATGAGGAAACATGAACTGAAAGGCCATAAGGTTCAATACTAGTACTTAACTGAAACATATGGTATAACAATGCCAAAACAACTGAGATAATTGTCTGAACATACTGTAGTCTGAATCAAACACATGGTAGGCATAATGTATGTAGACAAAATTATACAACAAGTTAATCAAACATGTGATATGCATAAACTTGTACATAAATGGAGATTTCATAATATCATGCTAGTTAGGCATTTTTCCTTCATATAGGCACTTAATCAAACACATGGTAGGCATAATATATGTAGACAACATTATACAATAATTAAACATCATGATTCAATATCTAATTTCATCATCCAAGGGTTTTAATCCTAGGTTTACATGAATCTACATCTTTACTAGTCAATTCCATATGAAATTTATCACCAAACATGGATTAAAACTCAATTGGTCATTATCAACATGAGCAACACAAACCCAACATAGAATTCATACAAAAATCCATACACTTGAATTTGAAAAGGGATTATTGGGCTTCATGGATGAAAGGAATCCATGAATGAACACTATGCATACCTTAGTTTGTGATTTCGTAAGGATTTACGATGGAACCTTCTTGAATTTGAATCCTCAATAGAAACTCTAGCTTGTTCTTGAGAGAAACTTGAGAGAAACTAGTATATTTTGGGTGAAGAATGACTAAATCACGTGTTATTAGGTATAAATAGAGGTGAAAAATTGACCCTTTTAACACTGGACGTATCTTTAATTTGTAAGAAAATTTCTTAATTTTCATCCTTGGCGCGACGCGTCACTATCGCGCCAAGTCACTGGAAAGTGACAAATGGGAAATTACACGGTGGTGCGACGCAGAGCTATCGCGTTACCACCTTGTCTGTGACCTTTAAGTTTGGCGCGATGTGCCACTATCACAGAGCAACACTGGAAATTGACAATTGCCATTTGAGATATCTCTGCAACGCGCTGAAGGCTCAGGTGATACACTATCTCACTAAAAAGGCTCTAACTCTTCACCAGGGTGTCGAATTTGGGAGAATTTGGTATTGATGGAAATCTTATTCGATTCCTCACATGATAATAAGTGAAAATATTGAAAATACCACTTGTACAAAAGTGGATTCATCTTTCAAAGAAAGCTTCTAACATTCTTGGGAAACTTTTCAAGCTAGAAAAAGTACGGGGTATTAAACTTTGTGAGTTGATTATGATGATATATGGATGTTGAACAAGCTGGAAATTGAAGGAAAATAACACCACAAGACCAATGGTGGAAGAGGAATCCACAAGGCAAAGTGGAGGCGTCAAAGGCAATTTCTAGTGAGGCAACACTATATGGATGCGATGCAGACCTCTCCTCCTTGGAATAACCAACGTGTCACACTGCTCTCTCCAGTGGACTAAGACACGTGATGCACACGACCAAATGTTTTTTACTATAAATAGGACTCGTTGTACACTTTGTTTGATACCTTGGATACTTTGGACGTATCAGAGGATTAAGGAAGGGATTCTCAACACTTATTTTAGGGTTTATTTCTATTTACTTTAGATTTTTAATGGATTATATCATTGATTCAATTATTTGGATTATGGTTATGTCTATTAGTGGCTAACACCCCCTATTCGGGGTTAAGGCCAAGAATATGTTTACTTTCTCTTTGAATTGAGTTTTTTGGATTTCTTATCATATTTGATTGTTTGTTTATCCTTGCTTTAACTATTTTAAGGATTATCTAACCTTAGAATACATATATTGTCGACCTTGTGATCTCGGAAGGGTAAATAGGAAGATAGAACGTAGGGATGAATAAAGTACGGTTCTTATTCTTTTATAAAATAAGAAATTTGAATTAGCATCTAGGATAGGAATATACCTAGAAACCTTGCTTAGTTTACATGTAGGATGATAGCTTCATGCATCTAATTGGATTATTATATTTTCGTTTAGCGATATAGTTGTAATGTTCAAGTTAGGTAGATGATTAGAGGTCGAGAGACCATGATCATGCGATAACCCTTCAAATCAACAAACAAGACAAGCAATCTAACGAATGAAGTTCAATAGTATAGTATGATTGTTCGAAGTGCCTTAACCCTGTTCTTTCATCCATTGACTATCTAATATCTTTACTTTTATGCACTGATACTTTACATTTAATTCATAATTGTCAAAACTCTATTAGTTTCATTGCACCACTTTAATCTCAATAGTTGAACTTGAATTAGATAGTTATTGATACAAGTCTCTGAGGGATCGATATTCGTCTTTGTAAAAGGCTATTGTATTACTTGGTGAGACCACCTACACTTGCATGTGCTCTTAGGCGCAACACTCGCAAATAAGTGTGGGATGCTCCTTATATCCCAGCACACTTACTATTGGCTAGCTTTGTTGTCCATGAATTGATGGGGTTGTTTTTTATTATTTTGGATAGGTTCCATGTCAGCATCCAACAAAAGTTAAAGAAGTTGGCTCCTCAAGTGAGGGAAGGAAAAAAGTTTAAGCTAAGGCCCCAGTAATTCCTAGAGAGTAGAAATGGAGGTTTGGGACTAGGTGGGTTCTGTATGAAGAAAGAAAGTGGTATAGCTAGCATTCAAATTCCAAATACGCCTCGGATAAGATGATTGACAAAGAAAACTTGAGAGGGGACTTCTCATGAATTATGTGATGGTTGGGCAATTGGGTATGTAGTTTGTATTTGAGGAACCGATAAAATGCAACTTCCACTTGATCAGAGAGTTTTATGCGAATTGGGATCCTTAGCAGACTAATTTCTTAGAGACAAGTAGTAAAATTTGAAGATCATAATCTGAACACTAACTTGGGTACTTTAGAGTCTGACCCTCTTTAGCTAAGTCAGTTGAACATTACACCATCGTATGTTGCTATTTAACATGTGCTAAGTAGTGAGAAATCGACAGTGATCTGGAGTCACCACAAGGACCATGGTGATCATTTGACATTCCTATATGCCCATATGAATAGGGAATCTTGTGTGTGGTTAAAGATTGTGGGTCATTACCTCATACCAAGGTAAACACATGACTGGTGTTACTCGGGATCGAATTTGTTTGGTTTATGCCCTTATGTAAGATGAGTTTGAGATAAATGGTGGGGCTATAATCAAGTTGGCTATAAAGAAGGAATAGAATCATTAGGGTCACAGGTATAGATTTTGTGGGTTGCTAACTAAGTTGTTGAGAACCCACGATTAAAGAAGAGGCATTAGATTACAAACCATAGTTGGAGCGGTGTCCGATTGATGTGACCAAAACTGGAGCACTTGATGTTTCTCATGGTCCCGTACTTACACTAGTTAAGTGACATACTTGACTTGATGAGATCACGGCATGTATATTGGAACTGAAGATGTTGCATCTTTCTATTGGAGCTAGGGCAACGACTAGAGACGATATGCGACGAGTAAAGCTAAAATGTCCATTGGGTCACCATGGCAGGGCATATTATTAAAGATTGAGATGGATTTTGTGGAACCTGTAGATGATGATGTTGTCATCGACGAGGATAGACGATGATAGGAATCATACATTGAGTTTAATTGTGAGGAGAAGGTTAAACCAGACTTAGGTGATGAGGGCTAAAACCCTAATTTTGATAATGGCATAGAGACTTGACCAGGGAGTTTTTCAAGTACCTCACTTTTGCACTTGTTATTTTTGCAAGCACTGGGGACAGTGCTACATTTTAAAAGTGGGGTGGGAGAATTTCTCTTTGTTATCTTGTGTTTTGTTGCTATTTTTTAATATTTCTGGTTTGAAGATGTTTTAGTAGTTGCTTTGTTTTGAATTCGGCTTATAAAAGGTAAAAAGTAAAACTTATGGTGATTGTTGGAATGGTTCTTTACTTAAGTTTCTTTCATTATCAGTTTGAGCAGTATTAAGTGTGTACTTTTTGCTTTTGGGTTCCTATTCTTTTGTTTTTAGTTCCTTTTCCGAGGATAGTCCCTTTGAATTGATTACAATTAATTGGTAACTTCTTAAAGTAATAAAAAAAATTTATTTCTTAAGAAATAAGTGCTCATGACAAGTCATAGTTTAAGTATTTTTCTCAATGATGGATGGATGACGACCGTCTTAAGAGAAAATTAGTCATAGGTAGTGAGTAGGTAATATAACTCGTTCACTAATTTGCTATTAAGTACCCTTGTTAGACTATATGACTACAAGATGCAGGTTGGGTTTAAATTAAAGGCATGTTGGAATGAGTTGAATGACTCTTTATAAAATACTTCGGCTCATTTACGTGACTCGTTTATGATTTTAGCTTAATTTTGAATTCTTGTTGTTGCTTGATTAAGAATCTATAGGGATCTGTCTTGATTTGAATATGTGTCATGTGTGTGTGGTTTAGTTTTATTCCATGTTAGCATATTGGTGTCTAGAATTTTCCCGGTGTGTGTGCAAAACGAAATAAAAAAATTTGAGTTTGAAAAATCGTATAGGCATTTCTTTGATAGCCATGTGTTATATCTTACTTTATTTATCCATAATGCATAATCTTAGTTATCCTCATTGTCCCTTTAGCATGTTCTTTGGTAGTCTAATATGTAGCATATTCCTTTACTTTCAATGGCCCGTAATTTGATGAAAACTCCTAAGCACTTAGTTGAAAGCGAGAATTGAAGAAAAAGAAAAAAGTGAAATTGAAACCTCAAGATAATAGCTATTGGTATGTTGAAAAAACGGTGTGGTGTTGGTAGGGAGTAGAGTAAAAGAGTTTTAAATATTTTGAAAAGATAATCAAAAACTCCTCTACTAGAAGATGTGTAATCTAGCTTAAAGAAAGGGGCAAAACAAAAGAGAGTTGTGGAAAAGAAATGAGGTGGAAAATAGGTAGTTAGAGAATGAGCTTAAAGAAAAAGTGTGATCTACTAAAGCATTTGGGAGAGCTAGTCACTATTTTTACCCAAAATAATTTCTACCCTTTCATTAGCCTGCATTACAACCCTTACAGTCCTACTTGATCTTGAGCTTTGATATTCTTATATTAGTGAAGTACTACACTAAGGGCAAGCCTATGGTTCATTATATGTTGCATCTGAATTCTTTGTCAAAGTAAGTGTAACTATGTTTTAACTCGTTCTTGTGTTAAATTGCATATTGGTGAGTGATGATAGGTGACTCTCTTGTGGTAAGGGTGCATGTTTAATGAAGGATAGGTGACTTGTATGATTTCTTTATTGAGTAATATGCATGAGTTTGATAATTTCATAGAGTCAATTCTTGAGGCTTGGAGGTTTTGAGTGGCCATTCGTGTGGTTGAAATGGTAAAGTGGCTTGCTTGGGGATAGAACTTGATATTCATATTAGTCATTGTGGTTCTAGCTTGATTAGCTTGTTTCAGTTAGTGATATTGTAGCCTTTTGTACTGAGCTGAACATGAGAGTGAAGAGTTGTCTGAGGACGAATAAGGTTTTAAGTGTGGGATGGTGATTTTGGGTTGTATTTATGCATTTAATTTTGAATTATCGACTTTTGCCAATTTTTTGAGCTACATTGAGTATATATTCATTTGATTGAGCTTAGATTGTGTTCATAAACCAATGGATATGATTAGTGTTTTCAAGTTGAGATTTTCGCAAAGATCGAACTTATTTTGACATCAATAACCGCAAACCATGGAATGCAAAGAAAAGTGGAAAGATTACACTTGATTGAAAAAATAAAAGCCAAAACATGCCTCTGTGCCACGGAAGTTATGCTCCATTTTATTGGTGTGGCACAGAGGGATCACAAAGTCGAGTTGCACAGAACAGTGATAGGGCGTAATTCTACCATGCCACAGAGCTACTGCTCTGCTTTTTTAAAGTGACACAGAGGGTGTCTTTTGACAGCTTTTTGCACTGTACTATAAATATGACATTGTTTTGTTTTATGATTATTATTATTATTACTTCTAAAGAATCTCATAAGTAATCTAAAATGCTTGGAATGTCCTCTTCGTCTTGAGGATATTCATGTTTACACCAAAAAAAAAAAGACCAGACAATTCATTTTCAGTTTCTTCATAGTGCAAATTCTGTTTTCAAAGCATCTCCTACTCCTCTCTATCCATATAATCCACCAAATACAGGCTGGGATAATTTTCCATCTCTCCTTGTGTCCTGACTGATTTCCATCTCTATTCCAGCAAGCTAGCACTTCTCTGATACTCCTTGGCATTGTCCAGCTTATGCCTCTCATATTAATGAAAATCTACCATAGCTTAGCAGTCTCCCTATAATGTAGAAAAATATGGTTTATTGTCTCCAACTCACATTCACATATAGAACACCTAGAACATATATGAAAACCTCTTTTCATAAGGTTGTATTGGTCGGTGCAGCTTGTTTGGCTAGAATCCAAGTAAAGCGTGCTACCTTTAAAGGCACCTTGACTTTCCAAATCATCTTCCAAGGCCAACAATCAACATGTGGACCTGCTCTCTGTAATTTCTTGTAAGTCGAACCAACTGTAAACCTTCTTTGCTTGTCTGGTAACCAAAACAGATTGTCCTCACTTGAGTTTAGATCTTTTTGCTTCTCCAGAATGTTGAATAATTTTGTTACTCTATTGACCTCCTAATCATTAAGATTTCTCCTGAACCTGAGATCTCATCCCTAACTGTCTCTCATTTCTCTGATTGTGGACCTTTTTTGTAAACTTAGATTGAATAAATCAACAAACTTGATTTTTAGAGTCTCCTGCCCCACCCAAATATCTTCCTAGAACCGAGTGTTTCTTCCATTTCCTACCTTTATTTTGCAGTTGTTGGCAAAGTTGGTCCACTGATTCCTGATAGATTTCCATACCCCAGTGCCATAAGGTTGTGTAGCCCTATTTGTGGTCCATAAGTTCTCTATTCCAAACCTGGTTTTTATTGTCTCCTTCCAAAGTGCTTGTTCCTGTGAGGCAATCTCCATAGCCATTTCATAAGTAGGCTTTGGTTCTACTCTTTCAGATTTCTAATCCCCGAATCCCCTTTTTTTTTGTCGAGCATAACTTGATCCCACTTTACTAAATGAATTTTATGATTATTTGGGTCACAATTTCCTTGCCACAAAAAGTTCCTCCTAGTAGCATCCATCTTGTCACTCACATTTGTTGGCATAGGGAAAATCGACATCATATATATTGGTAAAGTATCCAACACACTATTGATGAGTGTGACTCTTCCACCAAAGACAAATATTGACTTCTCCAATTCACTAACTTCTTCTCATAATTCTCTAGCACATTGTTCCAAATTCCTTTTGACTTGTTCTTATCCCCCAAAGGCATGCAGAGGTAAACCGTGGAAAGATCCTCTATCTGCCCCCTAGTATATTTGCTAACAAACTCATCTTGGGCACCTCATTTACTGGGTAAATAAAACTCTTCCCCCAATTAATTTGGAGGCCTGATATTGTTTCAAAAAGAATCAATATAACTCTTAAGTACTTTAATTGGGAACTCTCAGCATCACAAAAAATTAGGGTGTCATCCACATATTGAAGGTGTGATATGGCCAGACCTTGTCTATCATTCATATTGGCATTGAAACCTCTTACCCAATCTTTTGTTTGATTTGTCCTGAGCATGTCATTTAGATCCTCCATAGACAGTATAAAGAGAAAGAGGGATAAGGGATCTCCTTGTCTCAATTCTTTCTCAGACGAGAAAAAACCATACAGGGAACCATTTATCAATATAGAGATTTTCAAGGATGTAATATAGAACTTCATCCACTCGACCCATTTCTCACCAAATCCCACGTTTTCCAGAGTGTTCCAGAGAAATCCCCAGTACAAATGGTAATAAGCTTTTTCAGTATCCAGATTGCATAATATACCTAGTACCTTACTGATTTTTCTAGTATCCACGCATTCATTTGCAATTAAAATTGCAGTCGTGATTTGTCTACCTTTTATAAACGCCTTTTGTTGAGCATCTACCAATTTGAAGACCACTCTCTTTAGTCTTTCAGTTAAAACCTTTGAGATGATCTTATATATGCTTCCTATTAAGTTAATAGGTCTGAAATTCTTTAACTCTTTGGACCCTACCTTCTTAGGAATTAATGCTATGAAGGTAGCATTGAATTTTTTTTCAAAAATACTCTGATCATGGAAGTTCTGGACTGCTGCAACAACATCTTTACTAACCACATCCCAACAAGCAATGAAGAAAGCCATAGTATACCCATCAGGGCATGGTGCATTATCTCTAGCACATGTCATAATACAATCCCTTATTTCATTTTCACTGAATTGGCTCTGGAGCATGATATTGTCAGCCTTGTTTATCATTGTACCAGTTCTTACATAGAATTGGGGTCTCCACCTTTATGTTTCTACATATAAAGTCTAGTAGAATTTTATGATTTCTTCCTTAATCACTATTGGTTCCCCTTTGCAGACTCCATTGACAAACAACTTGTCAATATTGTTGTATCTCTTATGGCAATTAGTAGTTCTATGAAAGAACTTTATGTTTCTATCCCCCCCCCCTTAAGCCATAGTGCCCTGGATCTTTGTCTCCAAGCTACTTCCTCCCACTTTGAATTTTCTTTAAATTTTACTGAAAGCACTGATGTCAGGTATGCCTCATCATATGTTAATTATCTATGGTCTTGGATCCCCTCTAATTCAGCCAACTGGTTAAGAATGTTTTGTTTTTGCAGTCCCAGGTTCCCTTGTCTTGTTCTGCTCTACTCTTTGAGTGTTTCTTTCATGTGTTTAAGCTTACTTGCTAAGATAAAGGTAGGACTTCTCCTAAAAGTGTTCGATTCCCACCAGATCTTCACCGTTTCCTCAAAGTTCTCTATTTGCAGCCACCAATTCTCAAACTTGAAATATGAATTTGACTTTTCCCAGTTTCGACATTCTAGAATTAAAGGGCTATGATCTGAAGTTACTCTATGCAAAGTTGACTGTTTGATGTTTCTAAAGGAAGTTTCCCGCTCTTCAGATATCAAGAATTTGTCCAATCTAGCAGCCGACTCGTGTCTTTCCCCTCTCCTCCAAGTAAAAGTATCACCTGCTAGCTCTGGATCTACTAACTCTACATCTTTAATAAAATCAAAGAAATCAATCATAGTTTTATTGAACCTAGAGCAGTTACTTTTTTCTGAGGGAAATTTAAAAGTATTAAAATCATCCCCCGCCACCCATGAACCTGAAAAAAGACCTTTCACCGAAGCAAGTTCCCACTGCACCTTCTCTCTCTCTCGACTCTACTATGAGGAGCATAAACTCCAGACATATGCCAACTGAAATCCATAAATTTCCCCTTGAATTTACAAGTAATACAATATGCACCTATTTCGCATACTTCCCCCTCCCATACTCTACTATCCCATAAAAGAATAATTTCTTCTCTCGTACTACTAGCCTTTAGCTGTGCATATTTCACCCATTTATTAGCCCATAGTTTCCCTACCATGTCCCGTATATCCCCTTGTAACTTAGTTTCTTGAAAGCAAAAAACATTTGTCTTCCAGTTGTGTAGCATACTTTTGATTATCAACCTCTTTCCTGCGTCACTGAGGCCTCTTATATTCCAAGAAACAATGTTAATCTTCATGAGAAAAATTGATATTTCATCCCCCCTACTTCTAGTGCCATAGCTAAAAATCTTTGTTCTAGATTCCAAGTTCTTTAGTTCCTTTGACCCTTTCACTTTAGGAGATATCGAAATCAGTGCCTTTGCAGCTTCAATTGAGTTGTCTATTCCCATCTATTTTCATCAACATTTTCTCTGCTATTTTCTCACAACCATTAAAATAAATCCCAAATTCCTTCCCCAGTTCTAAGATGTTCTTTCGAACCCATATTGATATTGTTCAATCAATAGTTGGTTCAACTGTTTCTTATAATTTGGCTTAGTTCAAGGGAATAGCTTCCACGATATTCCATTCCCCCACTTCGTTATTTTCCTGACTTGCATGGTTGTCTGTGTCCAGTCTGTTGTCCACTTGAATAAATGACATGGCATCATTATCTACTATCGCCACATCCTGGAGTTCGAGATTGAGTTGGTCTCCCTCATCTTGTATTTCTTCAGGTGGAGTGATAAGAGATTCTTTTATGTTATGTAAAAAGAGCGTACCCTTAAACTGATTTGGAATTATTTCATCAGTTAAAGGATCAGATGGGTTTTTTCCAAAATTTCCTTTGCTTTCATTAACTCCAGGTTGGTCCACTGGATCAAGGTCCAAAATCCCCCAGCCCAAAATTTCTTTCCTCTTAACATTAAGATCACCCACACCTGCTTTCACACATGCATCGAACCCCACATCCCCCTCACATGGGTAAGTCTCTTTTTGACCAGCTGTTGAATTTAAAATTTCCCTAGACTTTGATGTACCCATGTGTCCCATCACCTCAATATATCCCAGTCCCTCCCTACCCTCAATAAAGTAGGGTTTCTCCACAGACCTCTGGACAAAAGGCTTTTCCTCCCTTTGTCTGGTTAAAATTCTCACCAGAGTTTCCACCCAAACTTGTATTCTGAAGGAGACTTCACCATGCACCAGCTCCACCACCTTTGGTACTGATTCTTTATCTCCTCTAACCTTCAATCTGGCCCATTTTAAATAATTTCGGAGCTCTGTTTCCTCCTCCATTTAGATCTATCCACCGCAGAATTCTCTGATCTCCCAAAGGATTTTCTGAGACCAGAATTGGAGTGGAAGCCCCACCAGTCTGATCCAGACTTCGTTCGAGCTTTCCGCAATGAAATTTGAGGTCGGCGACCACCAATTAAAATGGAATTTGTGAGATTTCCAGATCCATTCTCCATTCACGATATGATATGCAGCCACCTTGGATGGAAACTCAAAAAGAAATTAATTGTACCCCATCTCATAAATGTTTATGCCATGCTGTTGCTTCCAAAAGTTGTTTGCCCAACGTCGAATCTCAGAAAGATATATCTCTGAGATATCCTCTCACAAGTTGCCTACCAAACTTCTAGCCAGAGGCTCATTCTGATCTTTTACAGCATCTTCAGAGATTATTAGGGATCTTTCTTCTCTATGCACCCTGGCAGCATTCATTTCTCTTGTAGACCATTTATTGTTCTTGACCGTATCAGCATAAAGAAAACCTTCCTCTGTCTTTCGATGTATTAAATTGGTCGTTCTCTTTGTTTTGACATTAATGAAGATGGTGATTTTGGAGGCAATATCCAACCACCCTGTATTAAATGTCGATTCTGGTATGATGATAACTGTTTTCCTATTTCCAAGCATAGTTACTATACTGAAATAGCGGCCGAATTTGTTAAAATTCCTCAAGCAGAAAGACTCAGAGCAATGATCATGGAATTTCCATCTCCTGGCAAAATTTCCTTGAGTTTCTATGCTTCCTTTAAAGTGTGAACTATCCACTCCATCGTCTTTTGACTGAAGTTCGCCCTAATTATTATATTTCGGCCTTTTTTCCACCCAATCGTACCAAGTCTCAACCCTTAAAACCTTGCTTGTAATGTCAAAGGATTTAAAGCCTACCGCAAAATAAATGGCGTCACCCCTCATGTTGAAAGATAAGAAAGAAATAGGAGAAAGAGAAAGAAAGGAACAGAGATGGATCCGATGGAGTAAGTCCACTGGAAAAGAGAATCCAAAGACCAGAAGGCGCCTCAGATGTTAGTCTTGAAAAACGTGCCTTGGAGCATTTTCAAGCATCCTTTGTTATATTAATCATCCCTTATTACTTTATGTACGTCTTGAGGGAGAGAAAACACATATAAGGATTGAACTTAGGGTTTACTTCTACATTTTCTCTTCTATTTTAAGTATTATGTCACTTTGAATTCAATGATGTTGATTTTGAACATGAGAGGATAATAACATTTATTCTAAGGTTAAGGCTGAATGCATAATTGTATTCCGTATTCTTGAGTTGGTTTAATATTGAATTATCGCATGGATCGTACTTAAACTCTTGTTTTTACTGTTTTAATGCTTGGCTGACATTAAGATACATCTATAATTCTCTTGTGAACCTTGAAAAAGAATCATTAAAAATAGAACGAGGAGTTTAAGGGACAAGTTATCATCTTTCATAAAGTAAAGATTTGATTTGCGTCTAGGATAGGAATATACTTAGAATGTCTTGTTTGGTTCAAATACGAGAATATATCTTAATGCATCTAAACTAGATTAATGCATTCCCGCACAATGATGTAGTTGCGATATTCTTTTAGGTAGATGATTAGAGGCTTAAAAGACCATAACCCGATACACAACGTAACCAATGAGAGAGTAACGATATACAAAATTGCAAGAAGTGTCTTGACCCTGAAATTTTCCTTGATACTCGTTTATAACCTTGCTCATATCGTAATTGTCATACTTCTCTTTTTTTACACATTATTAGAAAGATATAGTTTCACAAATCCTCTTGATATATCACAACACTTGACTAAAATATTATTAGAAAGTAAATTTTAAGTGAGTTGCTAAGGGCATAGTTTATGTGGACTCGATATTCGACTCTCAAAAGTCACTATATTATTTGCTAGACCACATATACTTGCTAGACCACATATCTTTACGTGTGCGGTAGGCCGCAACACCATACCAAACTACTTCTCTCAAAAGACTCACCCCACATGTCCTTTTGTCCTTTGAATTCAATCACAAAAATGACTACACGCAGATTTCTCTATTTAGTTGAATCCTCTCTACAAACTTAAAAAAAGAATCATGCATTTTAGATCAAAGAAGTTTCAAATAGGACTCCATTTTCTACTAGAAGTTCCATTATTAACCTCATAACAGAAGCAACACTTACATCTTCTACTTTTTCTTTAAAAAATAATTGGATTTAAATGATACTCCCTCCCTCCGTTTCACCGTTTCAAAAAAAAAAATGACCTACTTTTCTTTTTAGTCCGTTTTAAAAATTGACAATACTTAAATGACCACAAGATTAAAGAGCATTTTGGTACGTTTGACACAACTTTAATTTAAGGCCACAAGATTCAAAAGTCTTCTTTATTTTCTTAAACTTTGTGTCAAGTCAAAGTAGATCATTCTTTTTTAAACGAAGGGAGAATTTGTTAATTAAAAGCTTTAGAAATTTGATTGGCGGGATTGGAACTAGTTCGAACGGATTTGAACAACTGAAATATTGGTGAAGAAGACATCTAGCTGATCCTTGATTTGTGTATAATAGGGTGGATATATTGTTTATACATAATTATTCATTTTTTATACATGATTACACAAAACAGATACATCATTTCTGCAATGTATCCTAGTGCATAAAGTTGTATATGTATTATGTAATAATGAACAAAAATATACATACACGGTTACACATCATGTTATATACGTATAAAAAATGGATAATGAAAAACTGAAGAGAGCTCTGCAGTGGCTTGGGAAAAGAATGTAAATAAAATAACATGGAAAGAGATTTCTCCAGAAATACAATGTAAACGTATAAATTGACTGGTCCAAGCGTACATAATTATAAGACTAAGCAGAGTGAAAACTGTTTATTTGGGTTGTAATTTGCGCAAGAACCAGAATTTGTATCCCTTTCGAAACCAAAAACAAAAGTAGAAAAAAAGAAAGAAACAAGAACTTTTCAAGAAAAGTATGGAACTGCCATACAATAATAGACGACTCGCAAGGAAAAGTTACAGAACAGATTGGCTAAAACATAATGTACAACATCACATGTTTCCGGGTTCCGCTTCATTCTGTATAATCCAATTTCTTGCTTTCAACAACAGGATTATCATGGTATAAGTGCGGTGCAGCCAATACCTTCTGGCCCGGATCAGCAGCTACAGCATTTGGAGAAGTCGTGCTCTCTCCTTCAGGTAGAGATATTGACGATGCATCCATTGTCCCTTCCATTTTGGAGAAAGAGGCACTTGCCTTCTCAGTTTCTGGCAAATTGGGAGGTGTTACTTTTTGTGATCCATCATTGTCAGAATATGGTGCATTGCCTGAAGTTGATAACGGAGAAACATCTGATTCAGAGCTTTTACTCATCCCATCTTTTCCTCCACCTACCACATAGTTACGAATAAGCTTGGAGAGGAAACAAAGACTTGACGTTGACAAAGATAATGAAACTAGTTGATCACCTATATGGGAAGTTGTGAGAGGAGATGCATTTGCACTTGAAGGCAACAAGCTTCCACTTCCTTTTTTTATTCTTGACTGCAAGGAAAGCAGCATTCAAATTCATCAGTTGTAGATAAATGACCATCTACATTGGCTTTTTTCCTTTTTAACCTCTTTCTACATGTTCTTAATAACCAAACAAAAAGCATCCTGATTTAGTATGATAGGCTAAAAGAAACATAGAACTATATTACATGGACTCGACAAGGATGGATATAATACCTTGGAATTTTCTTCACAATACTTAATAGCAGCTGAAACACTTGTGCAATGGCCATGCAGAAGTGTGTAGGCCCACAACATTAGCTTCCGTGAAGTGTTCATATCAAGTATGTCGACCGCATCTATCCCAGGTTGGATATATGTTTCTGTAGCAAATTGAGATGGCACCATATAAAGGTTTATACCTGATGGGAGCAATGCACAAAATGTGTCCTTGTAAAAATTATAGCAAGACCGAAGTAACATAGAAGAAGTTTCCAGATCTTCATCTGCAGCTCTCTTTACTATAACATTTTTTATTTTAGACAATGAAGGGTTCCACTTCCTCTCAAGATCCTTCAAATGATTTATGTCTTCAAAAGATGAACTCCATAACTCATCCAATTGGAGATCAACACAAAGCAGTTGTGAGTTCTCTAATCCATTAGCTGGGAAATTTAGACCTTGGACTTCACTGGAGAGTCTTGAATGCAAAGGTGTTATTAAAGCCATGCTAATTACAAGTGATCGACACCAAGCAGCAGAAACATGCTTATGAACTTTCGTGCAGTTATTATTCGACAGCTTTGGGTTCTTCAAACGCTTGCGTATCTTCTCATTTATTCCCTCAAGCATTTCAACTTTGATATTTTGCTCTAAAGACTGGATATATCGATAAAGATATCTGCAAGGAACGTCAGAATGGTTTTTATATATAAGCAAGCTGCTTTAAGTGTAATCAAGCAGTGGGTTCATGGTATCAGTTATTTTGATCAAAGCCCGACCCAGCAGTTAGGACTTGGATGAATAAACAACAGAGACTCCAGGGATACACTGGAAAATCCACACATTCTCAAAATGAAAAATATATGAAGTACTTGATCCAAGGACAATATCTTGATAGTACACGTACTTGTAATGAGAATATTGAGCAACTAGCCAACTAATGCATATATACGTGCTAATCCTATTCAGATTGTTATCAAATTACATCAATTTCTTGTAGTTCCTATTTGTTCACCAATACATTTTATAGGAACAAAATAATACAATTTTCTTTTGCTAATCCAAATGCATTCATTGCATATCACGCCCAGATGGTGTCAATACAAGAGGTAATACATATCCAAAAAAAATTCCTTCCATCTAATTTCTCTTTTACATCAAAACACAAATAAAACAAAATTATCTCATTAACCATACTAGAAAAGAAATTATCCTGAACATGGTTCTTGGATAAAAGACCAATTAGTTCCTTTCCTTGTATCATTGTTATTTAGCTTCTCTTGAAACTGGTGTTGATCAATATTGAGACTACAAAGGAGGAGGAGAAAAACTCCTTTTTCTAATAACTATAGAGACGGAAGACAAGTTTGTTTTCAATTGCAGTGTAAATAAAGTTGGAGACCACAGAAAAACATCAAGTTAGTACAGCACACATAAAGTTGCGGTCACTTCAAAAGGACTTACCCAAATAAATAGCTCTCTGTCAACTCGGAGCTCTTCATTTCTGGCAAGCAACAAATATCAGACCACATGGTGACCTGTTCCATGAACAGAAAGAACATTTTCTCCAGATGATGCTCACTAGAGTTGCTAGCATCACAAGATTCACGGTCAGTCTGATGTATAGATGAAATTAATGCCTTTAAGTATCGTCCAAGGGCAACTGGAATGAGATCTTCAAGACATGAGGAGAACTGGATGAAATATATATATATGTTAAGACATGGGAGTTTTGATTAAATAAGAATGGAGATAAAACCAAATTTAAAGAGTGGGATGAGTTGATAAATGTAAAAGTACGGGCAAAGCTCTAGGTTTCATGTCAATATCCAACAGAACAGCCAACAGTGAGAGAACTGATAGAAATGAGGGCCTAATTTAAATATCATAAATATAGGAAGTATAAACAGATGATATTTAACATAAAATAAATGTTCTTCCAAGCACTTCTTTATATTTTTCCTGCATTATGTTCCATGGCATTATAAATG
Organism: Capsicum pubescens; assembly: GCA_030864215.1. Taxonomy (NCBI): domain Eukaryota; kingdom Viridiplantae; phylum Streptophyta; class Magnoliopsida; order Solanales; family Solanaceae; genus Capsicum; species Capsicum pubescens. The sequence continues at coordinate 177,031,405 of CM061545.1, read as the reverse complement.
GTAAGACAACTCTCTTTGCAAAAAACTGCTAGTCCAACTTGATAGAGCTCTAAGATATGGCATGAGAAATGCTTTACTATAAATTATAGAACTGCGCATTTTTATCAGAAAATTTAGCTATTAGAAATACTTTTTTATAAATAACTCAGACAAGAGGGTGTTACTTGGATTGTAAACACCCCTCACTTTCAACCCTAAGGTTGTGAGTTCTAGTCACAAGGGAGCAAAAAGGGTATCTGTGAATTTTCATAATCACCCTCAAAGAGGCTAGCAGTCACAGTCCTAGTCTTGTTTCGGAGTGTGTTATCGTTTGTCGTATTACTTTGCGATAGTCTTGTTTATGTTATTATTTGTTTCTTGTTCCTTTACTAGTTCTTTTCTAGTCTGCTTTGTCTTAAGCCGGGGGTCTATCGGAAACAGCCTTTGTTTCACCTCTAAGATAGTGGTATGGACTGCGTATACTTACCCTCCCCAAACCACACTTTGTGGGAATATACTGGGTATGTTGTTGCTGTTGTACCCTCAAAGAGGCTTAATAATAGAAGCAACCTCAAAAAGGTCGATGCAATAAGAAATGTACAAAGAAGAATATGGTTTTTCATTAGACTAATCACTAATGCTGCTAGTCATGGTGAACAGTGTATGCAGCCAATTCATATGGACGTACCCTCTTATCTGTCCTAAGACAGAAATACGCCCGATCAAGGGTGAAGATGTCTCCTGTCTCCTCCAGCAGTTTTAAATAGAACGATATGTACTTGCGGATGCAAGTAATGAACTTCCGAGAACTCTCTGCCAAGTTAACTTCTAGGGCTCTCCTGTTCCCTGAGCAACCTTGAGTTCTGCGCCTGCAATATGAAGAAAAGATATGATCAGCTAATGAGGCAAGAAATGTGGCTCCAATATCCGACTAAGTACTGGACCTGAAAAGAGATTCATCTAGGTTCATGATTATTATCGACTTTGCCCCTCATTGTTACCAAGTTCACCAGGTGCAAGAAATAAAATCTTGCAGTCACTGTAACCTAAGTTGCATGGATTCAGGTGCGGGTATCCGAGACGGGTGTGGATCCGAGAGTCGGTTTCATCAAAATTTAAATTTTAGGATTCAGGGGTGCAAATCCGAGTATGGATATGAGCGCGCAGATTCAGCTAAAAAAAACAAATATTATAAATATAGAGTTATAAAATTCCAACTCCTAAAAACTATCCTCTTTACTTTTCCCACTTGTAAGGTAACCTTTTTTAGTAACTTAATTAGGAGTAGTATATACTAGTATTTTTGGGAAACCAACAGGCAACATACTCTTTTTACTACTAGGTGGCTATGCCGTGCTACGCACGGACCCAATGTTGATCCTTGAAAAATTTATGTTATGTATAATTTTATCATTTAATTAAAACCTTCATTTGTTTGGTTGATAAATTCTTAGTTAGGCATATATTATTATATTTAGATTAATAAAATTTGTATAAGAATATTTTAAGTTGTTAATATGACACCTATATAATTTCGAGAGACAATCAAAAAATTTTATATTTTTTAAAAAATATTTATAGTTGTTAATTATTGTGATTTATATTACTTTTCACATAGTAATTATCACATATATAATAAAATATTTTAAGTTAGTTAACTGTTATAAATTAGAATATCTTTTATGTAATTTTCAAATAATACATGTTACTTTCCTTGTCCAAACTTTTGTGTCATTGATAGTTAATTATATTTGTAAAATAATTAAAGTTTTTAATTATTGAGATTTATAATTTCATTTTTTCTATTTCAATTTTAAGTGTCACTGATATAATTTTGAGAGTTAACTAAATATTTTATATATTTTATTTCTATTTCAGTTACTATAGACGTTTTAAGGTGGAGGAGGTCAGGGAGGCTATTCGTAGGATGAGGAGGGGTAGGGCGACGGGGCCCGACGAGATTTCAGTGGATTTTTGAAAGTTTGTGGGTGGGGCAGGCTTAAGGTGGTTGACTGATTTGTTTAACGATATTTTCAAGACTGCAAGAATGCCTGAGGCCTGGAGATGGAGTATGATGATTCCGTTATATAAAAACAAGGGGGACATTCAGAGTTGCAACAACTATAGGGATATTAAGTTGTTGAGTCATACTATGAAGATTTGGGAGAGGGTGGTTGAGCGGAGATTGAGGAGGATCGTGTCCATTTCGGAGAATCAGTTTGGTTTTATGCCTGGTCGCTCGACGACAGAGGCAATCCACCTGGTGAGGAGATTAGTGGAGCAGTATAGGGAAAGAAAGAGGGATTTGCACATGGTGTTCATCGACCTGGAGAAGGCTTATGACAAAGTCCCTAGGGAGGTTCTTTGGAGATGCTTGGAGGTGAAAAGGGTTCCGGTGGCGTACACCAGAGCTATTAAGGACATGTACGATGGAGGGAAGACTCGGGTGCGAACGGTGGGAGGAGACTCAGCGCACTTTTCGGTCGAGACAGGGTTGCATCAGGGTTCGACTCTTAGTCCGTTCCTATTTGCGCTGGTGATGGACGTGTTGACGCGAAGTATTCACGGTGAAGTGCCTTGGTGTATGTTATTTGCAGATGATGTAGTGCTGATTGATGAGACGCGGGGGGTGTGAATGAAAAATTGGAGGTATGGAGGCAAACCCTAGAATCTAAGGGGTTCAGGTGGAGTAAGTCCAAGACGCAGTATTTGGAGTACAAGTTTAGTGACTTAAGGTAGGAAGACGAAGTGGTGGTGAGGTTGGATTCCCAAGTTGCATGTAAGAAGGATAGTTTTAAGTATCTTCGGTCTATGATTCAGGGGAATGGTGAGATTGACGAAGATGTCTCTAATCGTATTGGAGCTGTTTGGATGAAGTGGAGGCTCACCTCTGGAGTGTTGTGTGATAGGAAGGTGCCCCTTAGGCTTAAAGGCAAATTCTATAGAGTGGCAGTCCGTCCAGCCATGTATGGAGCGGAGTATTGGTCTGTCAAGAACTCCCATATTCAAAAATTGAAGGTAACGGAAATAAGAATGTTGCGCTGGATGTGTGGGCTTACAAGAGGGGATAGAGTTAGGAATGAGATTGTTCGGGAGAAGGTGGGAGTGGCTTCGGTGGAGGACAAGATGCGGGAAGGAAGGTTGAGATGGTTTGGGCATGTGATGAGGAGGGGCGCGGATGCCCCAGTTCACAGGTGTGAGAGGCTAGCCTTGGATGGCTTCAAGAGAAGTAGAGGGAGGCCGAAAAAATACTGGAGGGGAGTGATTAGACATAACATGGAGCAGCTTCAGCTTACCGAGGACATAACCCTAGATAGAAAGGTGTGGAGGTCGAGGATAAGGGTAGAAGGCTAGGGTGAGTACATGGGTTGTAGCAAGTAATTAGGAGAGTCCTTGTTTAGCCGGGGTAGTAATCGTAGGACTGTGTCGATAGGTAGGAGCCGCTAGTCAGGGGAGACTGGGTGTGGTGGGTGGCTTTGGTCTGTGAGTGTAGGTTACTACTAGGCAGGTACCCTATTCCAGATTTCGTTTTTCTTATTTCTTATAGTTTATGGCTCTTAATTCCCCTATCCTGTATTGCTCTGAGTTCTATTTTACTATTTTTGATTCTTTACTTCTGTTAAGCCACCCATCCTGCTTCACGTTTCAGTACGACTTTTTTTTTCTTTTAATTTATTTATTTATCTTGAGTCGGGGGTCTATCGGAAACAGCCTCTCTACTTCTTCGGGGGTAGCGGTATGGACTGCGTACATTTTACCCTCCCCAGACTCCACTGTGTGGGAATACACTGGGCTTCTTGTTGTTGTTGTAATTATTGTGATTAATATATTTTTTATGTATTTTTTTGGAATATATAACAGATTAATTATTTTTTAGATATTTTAAGTTGTTAACTATTATAATTTATAATAGTATTTATATAATTTTCAAATAATATATGTTACTCTACTTACCCAAAAGTTTTGTGGCATTGATAGTCAATTATATTTTTAAAATAATTAATTTTTTTAATTATTGTGATTTATAATTATTTTTTTGTATTCCAATTTAAGCGACACAAAGCTTAGATGGTCATAATAATTAATTACGGGTGATATAATAAATTCATGATTGAAGCAGTGAAACCGACATGTCTTAAATAACTTATAATAATTAATTAGAAGTGATATAGAAAAATAGTTGTTAAAAAGATTTAAGTTGGCTCATACAAGACATCAAGTTAATTTAATACTAAATATTATTAATTTTTTAATACTTAAATGACTTATAATAATTAATTAGAAGTGATATAGTAAAATTAAGATTGAAGCAGTTGAAGCAAACATGTCGTAAAAGTCTATTTTATTATTTTTATTAAATATTATTAACTTTTTAAATATGTAAATATATATAATAATTAATTAGGGGTGATATAGTAAAATTACGGAAAAGTCAACAAGCAGGCATGTTGACGGTCTCCTGCCTGCTCACTGTCACTTCTAATATAGGAGAATGTTAATATAAAAATTCTAAGTTAATATATTACTTTTACGTCTGGTCCATAAAAATAGTAAACATCATATAGACAATTGAAATCTAAAGTTAAACTACTACTTTTTATATTTTAAAAAGAATATATTAAAAAATAAAACCATCGACTAGATCTTCTGAGTCATTCTTCCCAACCACGTCTTTCTCTTACGAAAGATTCAAATTCCGACGGAAACAATTACAGTCGCCGGATTTCTCCTTTCTGACGATGAGAGCAGTCGCTGGTTTTCTCCTTTCCTCCGACGACAGTAATTAGAGTCGTCGGATTTCTCTCTTCTGTCAACGATAACAATTACAATTGTCGATTTTCTCCCTTCCTCCGACGACAGCTATTACAGTCGCCGGCCGGTCTTTCTCCCTTCCGACGACGACAGCAAACTTTGTTCTTGATGTTGGGTCAACTTCTCCGGATTCGTTTGACCGAATCGGAGACGCACCCCGCACACGCACCAGAGTCGGGACGGGTTCGGCGGCGAAACCAGCGAATCCACACAACATAGACTACAACAACCTAAAAACCTCACATTTCCCTAACAAACATAACCATTCATCAATTGAACTTCAGTTCCTGTCAGTCTTCCTATCGACTTTCACATTTCCCAAAATTGTGATAGTGGCATATCTTTCTCTCCTACTTGTGAGTGATATAACCCATTCTTGGGAGTCTCAAAAAACTAGCTTCTGCAGATGCTTACTCACCATGCCTAATTTTTTGCAAAAATTGTGACATATTTAAAGGGTCAAATAAATTGACTCAGTTCCAGCAAGCAAATCAACACATACAAACTCCGACACCATACATAACTCAACGTCTCAAGCCTAGTGTACGATGATATGAAATGTGACCCCAGTCAATAAACTTGTAAGGGGTCTTACAAAATGGTTGTCGCTCCAAAATCTTACTAGGATGTAGTGGCATGGGCGTTTTTGTCCATTGAAGGATACTTAGAAAAGATTACATAATGCAACAATATTTTAGTGGCTTGGGAGGCGTCGGATGACATATATTTTTCTTGAACATATCTTTGGTGGAAGCATTCTCAGAGTGAGCATGTTGAGCATGTGAAGTATCTGCTGTCTTAGAAGTGTCAAACCTAGAAAATTTCCTTAAGCTTTTCCACTTTCCATTTTCAGAAAGTCACTGGAAGACGAGTAAATCATGCTCCTTGATAATGGTTGCTTCAAATAGGCTGCAGAGGTCAGAGAAGAAAGGAGACCCATTTACCTACGTCACATGGAACTGTTCCACCAAGTAGAGGATTTGGCGGTAGTTATCTAGACGTTAAGGACAGCAAAACCTGCCACATAACTTGGCAATCATCAAAGAGAGTAATTATAACCACTTCAATCTCCAGAAGAAATGGAGAGGACATTGCAGGACAGAAATCCCAATATTTAGACCAGCCAGGATAATCTTGATAGAAGGTTATCAAAAAGGATAATCTTGATAGAAAAAGATGTCGGGAACAGAAGTTGAAGCGCCAATTCGAAACAATTTGTATTATCAGTGTCAATTGGCGTTAGTATGACTCCATATGACATTGATTTGAAGTCAAAGTTGTCCAAAAATGGGCCAGGCCGTAGAGCCTTATCATCGACCTTGCATCGTAAATGTACTATTCAAACGCGTTTATCACCATATGTGAAACCTAAAAGTAAAGTTCAAACAAGAGCATGAGTTCACGAGAATTCTAGTGACGCTCACTTTATGACCTGAGGCAGTCCCATGCCATCGAGTGTGGTTTGACTAATTTAACACGGTTTATCCAAGAATTTGGTATGACTCGTAGTGGAGCTAATTATGATTCCATTTATCGTCCTCCGCTCCACATTTAAGCATGTGTTTGATGGTCTACGTTGATGATATAGCTATCACAGGTGATGAAGAGGAAATCACCCAAGTTAAAGCATCATCCTTTTTCGGCAATTTTAAACCAAGAACCTTAGTCGGTACAGGTACTTCTTAGGTATTGAGATCGTGCAATCCAAATCAGGCATTTTCATTACAAGAGGAAGTATGCTCTTGAAATTCTTACAGAGACAAGAATGACAGACTGTAGGCTTATTGATACTCCCTGGATCTGAATATTAACCTTCTACCAAATTAAGGAAAGCATAGGAAGTTGATAGGCAAGTTAAATTACAACACAATGACTCGACATTGTTTTCCTAATGACTGTCATAAGTCAATTGTTGGATAATCCTTGTGATAGTTACTGGAATGCATTTATTTGTATCCTTCAATACATAAAATATGTTAAAGAGTACTTCAGAAAGACCGAAGACATGGGCATATTGTTGGATATACAAATGTAAAGTGAGCATGCACAATCTAACTAAGGTATTGCGTTATGTTTTCTTGGCTACATGTGAACTCATTAAATCAAGTAACTGCTAAGAGAACTGAAATTTGGAGATACTGGCCAAATAGAACGTGTGTAATAATCAGGTTGCACTTCACATAGGACAGATCCAGTGTTTCATGATAGGGACCAAGCACAAAATAATTGATAGTTATGCAGAAAAGATAATTTCAAGCTAAGTTGCACGGACTCGGGTGCGGATCTAGAGGTTGGATCCTTCCTGATCTAAATTTTATGATTCGGGGATATGGATCCAGCCATCCAGGTATGAATACGCGTGAGCGGATTCGGCTAAGAATAATTCAAATATCTAAAATATAGAGTTACAAAACATAAACTATGAGATATTATGTAGAAAACTTGAGGAGAAAATATTGATGAAGAGAAGAATCCTGGAAGGAGATAAAAGGAAAGGTGTGACACAGAAATTTCTATATATGTATTTTATTTTCTTCAATTTCACCTTGCTTTTGTTTTGATTACAGAAATCATTGAACCTGTCCAAAATTTCTCCAGTCGATTTTGGTCAAAGTATCCAAAATTGGTTGACCAGATTGAGTACGGATCCCAGACCCACACCCATGTCGTGTCGAGATCTCAAGAGACATTGTCATAAAGTCCTTGAAATCAAATGATCAGCTTATGATATATCCATCAAGTCCCTTACCCTTCTCAAAACAGGTTATTTATATAGAAACCTTAATACATATGATTCATATGTGCCAGCTTGAGGAGGAGTGTTAGGATCTTGTGAATATATAGTACATATCAATAAGGATGAACCAAAATCAATTAGATTGATTTATTTCCGGTAATTTGTAATTTTGATTTCCTTTCCTTTCTTAGAACATGTAGACTGCACTACTTAAATCCCCAATAGCTTGAGGAAATAATTACGCAGTGTTTTTCTTAATCTTCTCTTGCTCGCTTCATTACTTACAATGTATGTTTTGGATGATCTGCGAGAAAGGAACAACAGAAAAAGACATGCATGGACATTCAAGGCTCTCTTCTTGCATTTTAACTGTGGAAAGAAAATATCTTACTATATATACATGGATGGATATTTTGGAAGCTCAAGGTTGATGTTTCCAATGGCAATCTTTTTACATCATATGTTAAAAGCTGACGTCTTTGTGTGATGTTGAACACCAAGACTTTGACTCAATTAAAGACAGGCATTTCCTATATAAAGAGAGAACAATCTACAAGGAATCAGAAAATTTTGTCATAGTGGTTTCTCGATGTTCTAAATGATAGGACAGGAAAAAGAAAAAGGAAATGCATACCTCCCCTTTTTAACGGTACTGTCAATCTCCCACATGTTTATTGTGAATGAAGAACGAGACGACTTAAAGCAAAAGGAAAGTTCATCCATTGCCTTCTGTAGATCCATATTCCCACCTCTTCGATACAGGCCTTGAGCAAGCATATATCTAGCCTTGTGAAAATGCTTCAGGTCTCCTTCCACACAGATTTCAAGTGCAGAAAGGCAATCATTGTAAAGCATCTGCCACACCCCTTCCAAATGTGAATCCCCTTTTACATCATTGTCAGAGTACACAGTGGGAGTTCTATCGTCAGAGCATGTCGATTCTGAGATTGATGGGCAAACCTTACTGAGGATATCCATCACGATGTCCTGAGTTGAGTGATTGAAACAGTACGCAGCAACAACCTAAAATGCATCCAGGCACTTACTAAGTCAACAACAGTCCCAACACATGGAAAATAACCACTTGAAAAAGGTAATTATTTCCAAGTCTGACCAGAGAAGGGGCATACAGACTAAAAGTATGCAGAAGAAACCATTAGTTTAGACATGCTAAGTTCTCCCTCTCCCAGATGCAATGGTCAAGTTATAATTTGAGAACTCTTTCAACTGTGAAGAAAAAAGGAGAACTCCCATATGCTGCTGAAATTCATGAACTTATATGGGCTGCCGATTAGAGAAGCGTATTATATAATACACAAACCTCAATTCCAAGCGGGATATGTTTAAAAGTTAAAACAATCCAGTGAAACTATTTTTGTTGCGCTTGTATACATATTTTTTTGAAATGTGGCTTTACTGAGCATGTGTCTCCCAAATTTACATACAACTGGGATAGATTAGGTCTATGGAAACCCAAAAGAGCTAAAATTAAATTAGCTATCTCCGCGACTATCAATACACACCTGTTCGTATCATAGCTCACTTACATGTGTAACCATCTCAATAAAAGAGGAAATGGGAAGGAGTTAAAGTGAGTTTCAGAAATGCACCAAACCTTCAAGGCCTCCTCATTTTGTTTCTTACATGTGCAAAGTAACTTCAACCGTGAAGCATGCATCCTATAGAATGAATCCACAGCAGATGGATTCAAAGCAATAGCTTTAGCATAAAATGAAAATGACGTCTCTTGTGAGTGTCCAAGCTTCTCAGAGAGTTTTCCCAGATAAAATGCATGAGACCAATCTTCTCTGAAATTACATGCTAGGTTACATTAGATGAAGAACTAATCAAGGGAAACGGAGTCAACAGACAGACTTACTTGTGTGCGAAGGCCTTCTGAAAGTGTCTCATTGAGTTTTGACAGAACATCATCCATGCTGAATCTTTGGCTGGCATAACATATCTTTGGTCATAGATTGGTACTACATTCTGAATACCATCATAATATACTAATGCCAATAACTCATGTATCTCAGCCTGAAAGAAGCCAAAGCAATCACATGTAGACAGTGAGAATGAAATGCGCTAACGCCCCCTTGACTCCAACAAGAACTTCTAGTGATAAGGTAATAAATCATTATCTATATCACCCTATTATAAAAGCACGAATACTAATGTTGGTAGACAAGAATATCCTAGAACAATTAATTTAACATTCGATAAAATTGTAATAATATAGACTTTGACTTCACTTGAAATTTCAACTACTATTCTAAAATGGAATGCCATTGAAGAATCCCAATACGCAACGGAAACTTTATGCACTTTGGGATATAAATCGTATTTGGTCTAAAAGTCCGATCATGGCTTTCAATATTTGTTTATATAAGTCTAAAGAATCTCCAAACCTGGTTATTACGAGAAAAGCATGTTTCCACGGCATCTATAGTTGGAAGAATTGAGAAGTGGCGTCCAGATAATTTTTGAAGCTAGCTATACATGTTAATATCTTAAGAGTTCCAAATTCTTGTGTCGAGTTTCCCAACTAATTGGCTCTTCTAATTGCTCTTAAAATTATTTCTATCTTCTGCGACTAAATTCATATGTTTCAAGGTAATTAATCAACTGGATTTCTGGGTAGAGATGATTGTTTTCACTCTTGGTTAGATTGTTTGCTGCGATTGAAGATCCGTTATGGAGCTTCCTCCAACTTTAGGACTATGCATAACATCTAGGATTCAAGAATTTCAATTAAAATTCCGCTTACTTGAATCTGGTCCATAAATTGAAATCCACCCTTCATCAAATTTAAGTATGGTAATTCTATTAGAAATACATCTCTCTTGTGTTAACCACATTTACAAAAAAGATATTTAGAATTTTGAAATTCATTGAAAGAACTGCAATGGACATAATTTCACCTACATTAAACTCTCTAATTGAATGTACTTAATGATTCCCTGATCGTAATGGAAACTTTTTGCTAGATGAGTTTCAACTTCAGTGGAATAACTTCTGGCTACTTCTGACTTTTACAACAACAACAACAACATAACCCAGTGTATTCCCACCTAGTGGGGTCTGGGGAGGGTAGAGTGTACGCAGACCATACCACTACCTCAAATGAAGTAGAGAGGTTGTTTCCGATAGACCCCCGGCTTAGAACCACTAACAGTATAGCAAACACAAATCATAAATGCATATAAACTTGTACAGGCACAATAAACTAACAACGCTAGCCACAAGATAATACTAGAGCCACAAGATACCACTACAACAACAACAAACCCAGTGTATTCCCACCTAGTGGGGTCTGGGGGGTAAGATGTACGCAGTTCATACCACTACTTCAGGAGAAGTAGAAAGGTTGTTTCCGATAGACCCCCGGCTCAAGACAAAGAGTAATAAACAAATACTTAATAAAGCATGGAAGCCACAAGATACTACTAAAAACTATATATCCGAAACCATAGGCAACACTCAACCCACGAACAAGAAACTTCAGAAACAAATAAAGAACGCCCCCCCTACTATTATCGACGCACTCCAACCACCTAACCCTCTACCCTAATCCTCATCCTCCACACCTTTCTATCAAGGGTCATGTCCTCCGTAAGCTGTAACTGCTTCATATCATGCCTAATCACCTCCCTCCAATATTTCTTCGACCCACCTCTGCCCCGCCTAAAATCATCCATAGCCAGTGTCTCACACCTCCGCACTGGAGCATCAGAACCCTTCCTCATCACGTGCCCGAACCAACGTAACCTCACTTCTCGCATCTTGTCCTCCACCAAAGCCACTCCCACCTCCTCCCGAATAATCTCATTCCTTACCCTATCTTTCCTGGTATGACCACACATCCATCGCAACATCCTCATCTCCGCCACCTTTAACTTATGTGGGAGCTCTTAACTGACCAACACTCCGCTCCATACAACATAGTCGGTCGGACTGTCACTTTGTCGAACTACCTTTAAGCCTCGGGGGCACCTTCTTATCACACAAAACACCCGAAGCGAGCCTCCATTTCAACCACCCTACCCCAATACGATGCGTGACATCCTCGTCAATCTCCCCATTGCCTTGAATCATAAACCTCAGATACTTGAAACTCTCCTCTTCTGAATGGCCTTACAGTCCAGCTTCACAGTCACGGCAGCCTCCTGCGACACATCGCTAAACTTACACTCCAAGTACTCCGTCTTGGTCTTGCTCAAACGAAATCCTTTAGACTCAAGGGTCTGTGTCCAAATCTCCAACTTATCATTAACTCCTCCCCGAGTCTCGTCAATCAATACCACATCATCAGCAAATAGCATACACCAAGGCACCCCCCGAATATGTCGCGTCAAAACATCCATCACCAAGAAAAATAAAAAGGGGCTAAGAGTCGATCCCTACTGCAACCCTATCAAAATCGGAAAGTGCTCCAAATCTCCACCTAACGTCCTCACACGAGTCTTCGCGCCATCATACATGCCCTGAATTGACCTAACGTACGCCACGGGCACCCCTCTAGCCTCCAAGCACCTCCACAGAATTTCCCTGGGAACTCTGTTAATGCCTTCTCAAGATCAATAAACACCATGTGCAAGTCCTACTTCTGACTTTTCTTTTTAAAAAAATTACATCATTTGATCAAAAAGCAAAATAAAGAACCTGAGTCCACAATTCACTTGAAAACGCAACTTACATTATACAGTCACCTCATTTTTCTGTTAGATAACGATATTGAATAGCTTGGAAGATATGTTGGGGACATGAGGCACAACGAGCAATCTTTTTTCTGTTAAATTTCATAATATTGATATTTTATACGATGTTCCTGTTGTGGTGTGATATAGAAGTTCGACCAAATAATTTTAGGATTTTTTTCGAACTTTTTTTTGTAGCAATAACAAAGAAAATGAATCATTACGGCTATGTTTAATTAAAAAATACGAATAGCCATCATAAAATAGATTAAATATTGTTTGCAAGTTCGTGGATATAAAATTTTATGTTGAAAGAAAATAAAATAGCTGAAAATATTTCTAATGCCTATAAAAATTTCTACTCGTTTGTAAGAATATTTAATTATTTATTCTTAAAATTATGTTGATAGAAAAAATAGAATAGAATATTTTTAAAAAAAAACTAAGTCCTCTCGTCCCTATCTTTTGTTTTTTTCTAACTTCAGGGTAGTTTTACGCAGTGAAATTTTTATACGCGGCCCGATGCACTAAAGCTCCCGCTATACGCAGGGTTTGGAAAAGGGCCGGACCACAAGGGTCTATTGTACACAGCCTTATTTTGCACTTTTGCCTTGGAAACAGCCTCAGATAGAAATGTAAGATAAGGCTACGTACAATAGACCTTTGTGGTCAGCACCCAAGGATGTGGACTAGTGGTTAATGAAGTGGGTTGAAAACTTGATGTCTCAGGTTCAAATCCCACGAGACAAAAAACACTAGGTGATTCTTCCCATCTGTCGTAGCCTCAGTGGACAGCATTACTTGGTATCTGTTGCAGGTATGAGGTCATAGGTATCCCGTGGATTTAGTCGAAATGCGAGAAAGCTTGCCCAAACACCATTGTTATCCCAAAAAAAATAGAACATTATGGTCTGGCCTTTTCGTAAGGCATAGCAAGAGCTTTAGTGCACTGGGATGCATACAAAAATTTCGCTACGTAAAACTACCATGAGGTCAGCAAACAAAAGATAGAGACGAGAGGACTTATTTTTTAAAAAAAATGCTATATCCTACTTTTTCTAATCAACATAATTTTAAAAAAAAATAATTAAATATTGTTATGCCTAAAAACGGACTGATATCCTTTTTTTGTTACGAATTTTTAACACATTTATATTTGTAACTGATGATAACAAATATATGGATATCCACTCTTTTGTGGTGGGGTTCTTCCTCGGACTCTGTGCATAGCGGGAAGTCGGGAACTTTAGTGCACCGGGCTGCCTTCTTTTCTTATACACTCTAATATTCAAGCAATAATAAATATATGGATATGCAATCTTATACTGTAGTAACTGTGAGAAATATAAGAGAAAAATATTATTGAATTGTTGTAACTACAATATTACATTGAGACCCTATTTATAGACACTACATTCCAATCCTTTTTCTAATAGGACACTACATTAAAATCCTTTTCCAAGTAGGATTTTATATGTTATTCCTATTCCTACTCATATTCTAACACTCCCCCTCAAGTTGTTGCATCGAAGACATATGTACCAAACTTGTTATGGATGTAACTAATATGAGAATCGGTGAGGGATTTGGTGAAGATATCTGCAAGAAAACTGATAAGGACTGCTTTGGACGTCTGGGAGACTTCAATTAAAACGGAACAAACTGAAAAAATGATCCGAAAAGTAGTAAATATTGTCGTAAAGTCGATGTGTGAAAATTGCTGAAAACTGGTATAAAATATACGGGTCATCTCGAAATCAAGAGACGAGTAAATCTTGAACATGAAAGTCACCGAAAACTTAGCCGAAACATGCTCACACGCCGGATTATTTGATTTGATGGCTGAAAAGTGACTACAATCTGAGGAAAAAAAAAGTATATGGGTAGGGTCGGAATGATGACACGACTACTGAAAAAGAGAAATATGTGTAGGGTCGGAATGATGGCACGACCCTATTGAGAAATAGAAATTATATTAGTAGGGTCGGAATGACGACACGATCCTACTGGAAAAGAGAATTATATGGGCAGGGTCGGAATGATGGCACGACCCTACTGAAAAAAATTTGAGGAGTCACCGGAAAGACGTACGGAACTATGTAAATTAAATCTGAGGAGTCACCAAAAAGATGCATGGTGTTATACAACTCAGATATGAGACAGTAGTCCGGAAAGTGCATGGTGCTACGCAAATCAGATATGAGAAAATAGTCACCGAAAAGAAGTACGGTGCTAAGAAAAATAGATATGAAAAAGTAGTCACCGGACAGATGCATGGTGCTACGCAAAGATATGAGAAAATAGTCACTAGAAAAATACACAGTGAGTCAGTGACCCAACTTTTGCTAACATAATCATTGGCCAGACGGGCGGCATATATGGATTATAGCCGCCCGCCGGCAGCGGAAACTCTTTGATTCTTCACCAAGATCGTGGAAGCTCTGATACCATGTGAGAAATATAAGAGAAAAATATTATTGAATTGTTGTAACTACAATATTACATTGAGACCCTATTTATAGACACTGCATTCCAATCCTTTTCCTAAAAGGACACTACATTACAATTCTTTTCCAAGTAGGATTTTATATGTTATTCCTATCAGTAACATTTTTGTACTTCATAAAACAAATGTAGTGTAATTAAAAATAATATTACCTAACTTTTTCTTGCAATGATCGGGATTTACGGGGAATAACGTAAAATGCACGTTTATATAAGCACGAATATTAAAATGCTAGCTAAACGTTGAACAACAAACAACATCCTTGAAATAATGACCAACTTTTATGCCTTCTAAAAACTAAATCATTCTTGCAAACATACAGTTTTAATTAGAACAAAACCATGATTACAATACTTTCAATTCTTGAAACTTCAACTGCACTTAAACTTTGAGTTCGACATATATATTGCCTCGGACACAACTTTGAAACTAGAGTAGTCACCTAATTTTACTCACACGAGTATTTCTTTTGATTAAAAGCGCCTTTACTGAATCTTTTACGGAACACAACCATCTTGTGTGTGTTCTTGCAAGAGAGGATGTGTTATAAGCCACCCAACAACATCAAAACTAGTGCCGCCAAAGGTGCGTTTAAGCCCTGAAGCGACGCTCAAAACATGTTGAGTGCTTTGCTTCACTTAATGTGCGCTTCAATGCTATCACCAAGATTCTAATGCATACTTTTCCTTGCCAACAAGCCTCTTTAGAAGAGACGACACTAAAAAATTGATACTTCACTTTATTGTAATCTTTTTCATATTTCTTTGTTCATATATCTGTCATTCATGCTCATAGTTATTAGTTTTAGACTATAACATATACTCCTTCCATCCCATTTTATGTGGCGCTATTTGACGTAACACAATGTTTAAGAAAAAAAGGAAAACTTTTGAAACTGTGGTCTAAAATCCTTGGATATTTATGTGATTGTAAATCATTGCATTAAGGGTAAAAAGGGAATTTCAAAGTTAAATTATTTCTAATTATAGTAAAGTGACATTCTTTTTGGACGGACTAAAAATAAAAAGGTGTCACATAAAATAGGACGAAGGGAGTTAGGTTTGCTAGTTAGATTTTCCTATTTATTGCTTCCATAAAAGTAGAAGTTAAATCTCATGCTATTCGGAATAGCTATCCCCTATATATAGGGGTAGATTTTGTTATTTTTCAGCCATGATTAATATTATTTGGGTGGTTTCTCATCTTTTACACTTTTGAGTGTGATGACTACAGATTTATCTTGCAAATCTACGAGAAACAATCTTTTGGAGGTAAGATTAATTCTTAACTTGATATCTTTGGTTTCTATTAAAGTAAATTAAAGAAGGTAACTCATTTTTTCTGAATTATTTGTTTCTAATTTCTTTGAGGGGTCTTTTAATCTAAGTTCTTGAATTAATTCTATTAATATTGTTGGCTGATAGAGGATTTCAAGGAAGATATTCATCATGTCTAAGATTTGATCCTCTAAGATCTTAGGATAATAGAAATCTAGAATATCATATCTATGATTCTTTCCCTTTATGTATGTGAGAATTAATGGAGGAAAATATTATTGAATTGTGTGTTTACATAATTACATCAAGACCCTATTTATAGACACTATAGTACAATCCTTTTCCATGTAGGATTTTTACATACTATTCCTATTTCTACTCATATTCTAACACTCCCCCTCAAGCTGGTGCATACAAATCATATGTACCTAGCTTGTTACAAATGTAATTAATACGAGGACCGGTGAGGGACTTGGTGAAGATATCTGCAAGTTGATCACTTGACTTCACAAATTTTGTAACAATATCTCCTGAGAGTATCTTTTCTCTGACAAAGTGATAATCAATCTCTATATGTTTAGTCCTCTCATGAAACACTGAATTTGATGCGATATGAAGGGCTGCTTGTTTATCACACACAAGTTTCATCTTACCGATTTCTCCAAATTTTAATTCTCTCAACAACTGTTTGATCCAAACTAGCTCACAAGTTGCTACAACCATCGCTCAATATTCTGGTTCTGCACTAGATCGAGCAACCACACTCTGTTTCTTACTCTTCCAAGACACCAAATTACCTCCTATTAAAACACAATATCCGAAAGTTGAACGTCTATCAAAGGGTGATCCTGCCCAATCAGCATCTGTGTATCCAATGATATGCTCGTGACCTCGATCCTCAGAGTAGTCTTTTACCTAGAGCTGACTTTATATATCGCAGAATACGAACAACTGCATCCCAATGACTATCACAGAGGCAAGTCATAAACGGACTTACAACACTCACAAGAAAGGATATGTCAGGTCTTGTCACGGTGAGATAATTCAACTTTCCTACCAACCGCATATACCTTTCAGGATCACTGAGCATTTGGATCCATAGGAGTGTCAATGGGTCTACATCTCATCATTCATGTCTCCTCAAGAATGTCTAAGGCATACTTGCGTTGAGAAATAACAATACCTGATATGGATCGAGCAAACTCAATACCTAAAAAATATTTCAGTCTGCCGAGGTCTTTGTTCTGAAAATGCTGAAGAAATGTTGCTTCAATTAGTGATACCAACTTCATCATCGCCGGTGATAACGATATCATCAACATAAACCACCAAATAAATACACAGATTTGGTTGAAAATGTCAATAAAACACTGAGTGATCAGCACCACTACAAATCATGCCAAACTGTTGAATTACTGTGCTGAATTTTCCAAACCAAGCTCGAGAGAACTGTTTCAGACCATAAAGTGACCTGCGCAATGACATACAAGGCTACTAGACTCCCCCTAAGCAACAAAATCAGGTAGTTGCTCCATATAGACTTCTTCCTCAAGATCACCATACAGAAAAGCATTCTTAATATCCAACTTATAAACGAACGGCAGCAATGGATAGGAAAAGGCGGACAGATGCTATTTTATCCACTGGCGAGAAAGTGTCACTGTAATCAAGCCAAAATATTTGCGTGTATCCTTAGGTAACAAAGCGAGCCTTAAGCCGATCAACCTGACCGTCTGGACCAACTTTGACTGCATAAACCCAACGGCAACCAACAGTAGATTTACCTGCAGGAAGGGAAACAAGCCCCCAAGTACCACTCGCATGTAAAGCAGACATCTCATCCATCATAGCCTGCTTCCACCCTGAATGAGAAAGTGCTTCACCTATAGTCTTAGGGATGAAAATAGAGGACAAAGGTGATACAAAAGCATAATGGGGTGATGATAAACGATGATAACTCAAGAAAGTATAATGTGGGTTAGCATTACGGGTGGAACGCATACCTTTTTGAAGTTCAACTGATTGGCTAGGAGAAGGCAAGTCCGCAGTAGGAGCAGTGTCCGATGCATGACATGGATCATCAGGGACTAATGGTGGACGCAGACGACGATGATAAGCCAGAAGTAGTGGCACCGCAGCTGGAGACGTAGAAGTAACTGTTGATTCCTCAAAGGTTGGTTCAGGTAAGTCTGGAGATACGGGTAAGACCAAGGATGGTGCGAGTAAGACTGGAGATACGGGTAAAATCTCAGAGATATCAGGATGATCAGAAGATATATAGTAAGGTTGAGATTCAAAAAAGTGACATTGACGGACATAAAGTAGTGACGAAGATCCGGTGAATAACAATGATACCCTTTTTGAACTCGAGAGTAACCAAGGAAGACACATTTGAGAGCATGAGGGGCTAATTTATCTTATCCAGCGGCTAAGTTATGAACAAAGCATGTGCTCCCAAAGACACAAGGGGGGATAGAGTAGAGATATGACTGTGGAAACAATATAGAATAGGGAACCTTATTCTGAATGGAAGACGATGGCATTCTATTAATTAGATAACAAGATGTGAGGACTGCATCGTCCCAAAAATGTCGCGGAACATGGGATTCAATGAGAAAAGTGCGAGCAGTCTCAAGAAGCTGCCTATTTTTTCTTTTTGCTATACCATTCTGCTGAGGGGTGTACGGATAAGATGTCTGGTGAACAATTCCTTGATGAGTCATAAATTCCTGAAATTGAGAGGATAAGTATTCTAAGGAATTATCACTGCGAAAAGTACGAATAGAAACACCAAATTGAGTTTGTATTTCAGCACAAAAACTTTTGAGTCAAGAAAATATCTCAGAACGATCTTTCATTAAGAAAACCCAAGTACATCTTGAAAAATCATCAATGAAACTAACAAAATAACGAAAACCTAAAAGTGAACTGACTCTACTAGGACACCAAACATCAGAATGAACTAATGAGAAAATAGACTCTGAATGACTCTCAATACTACGTGAGAAAGTAACACGGGTGTGTTTCCCAAGTCCACATGACTCACAATCTAATGTGGATAAACTAGACAAACTAGGCACCATTTTTTGTAGATTTGGATAGACTCGGATGTCCCAAACATTTGTGAATTAGGTCTGGAGGGTCTGTAACGGAGCGTGCTGTGAAGGAATTTGAAGAGGTAAGAAGGTAAAGGCCTTGTGATTCATGTCCTGCGCCAATTGTTTGTCTCGTACTGCGGTCCTGCATTAGAAAAGAGTCATCAAAAAAAGTTATGCTACAATGAAGGGCACGTGTCAAACGACTAACAGATGCAAGATTAAAAGGACAACCAGGGACATAAAGAACATAGTCTAGAGGGACAGAAGGTAGGGGTTTGGCTTGTCCAACTCCTTTTGATTGTGTTCGGATCCCATTGGCTAAAGTAATAGCAGGAAGAGACTGTGAATAAACAATATCAGACAAAAGTGATTTGTTACCAGAAATATGATCAGAAACACCTGAGTCCACAACCCATAATCCAAGAGTACTAAACTGTGAAACACAAGCAAAAGGATTACCAGCAACAGAAGCATCAGGCTGGGCAACCGAGGCTACTTGTGCAGATGTCTGCTTACTTGCTTGATACTGAAGGAACTCATCATATTCTGTTTGGGCAATATGAGCATTATTGGATGGTCGGTTAGGTTGTGGAGATATCTGCTTACTTGCTCGATTTTGAAGGAACTCATTATATTCCTTTACAGCAATAGGATCATAACTGGGTGGTGGAACATGCAAACTATGGCATATATCCTAAGTGTGTCCAACTTTATGACAATAACTACACCTCGATCGAGATTTTCTAGAACGACCTCCTTCTCGCCGATTTTCCATAGGTTGATATGTTCATTTTTCTATGGTTTGAGATGCAAGAATAGAAGAGTCAACAGCAGTGATGAAATTACTTTGTGATTGGGAGGCACGACAAGACGAAGCAGACGAGAGAATAACTTATCAATTGTAGGAACCGTGCTAAAATCTGATCACGTACAGCATCATGGTCAGTAGAAAGTCCAGCAAGGGTAAGAACTAAAAACAATATCTGTCTGTGCTCTTGTTGTTTTTCCACATCCGCAGTGACGGGCATCAATGTATCAAATTCTTCCATGACTGCTTGTACTTGTCCCAAGTAAGTAGACATATCGAATTCTTGTTTCTTCAAGTTGGTCATTCGAGATATCACATCATAAAAATGAGATATGTCATTAGTGTATAAAGCACGAGCCTTTTCCCAAACTAAATTACAAGTCTGGAAAGGACGAAACAAAGGCATCAACTTGGAATCAATAGATCGCCATAACAGACTACATAATTGAGCATCAACTTTCCCCCATTGTTCTTTAGCTTTCGCATCTTCCGCGCTAGATTTTGCCTTTTCATTTACCACACTAGCCTTGTTCGTTAAGTGATCTTGGACACCTTGACCTTTGCACAACAACTCAACCGAGGAAGCCTAGGCTAAATAATTTGAACTTCCCATTAAGTTCGGAAGTGATCATAGGACTTGAACTTCCGATTCCAGTAGTTTTGGGGCCAAAAACATCATACCCAAAAGACATCTTGAAAATTTTAACTTGAAAACACCAAGAAACATGATCTGGATGTCTGAAAACTTGCAAAAAAGAAACAAAAATCTGATGTCGCCGGATTAGGGTTCCGGTGATCGGAATCTTCAAATATTGTCGGAATCGGAAAAAAAAAGTAACTGGTCGGAGCGGAATGGATCGGCGACCCCCCAAAAAAAAGAACTCAAAAATTCGACCGGAAATGGGTTTACGCGCCGGCGCGCGACCAAATCTCGCCAGAATTTCAGAATTCCGGCAGACGCGTGTCGGCGCGTGGTTGGTAGTTTTCCGACGGTTTTGGTTGGATTTTTGTCGCCGGATCTTCTCGATCCTCTTGATGGTGTTGTATTTTTCACACAACCCACAAAATTAAAAAAAAGGACACAAATCAGTCACCGAAATTGACACACGGTGACTGAGTCTTCTTTTCTAAAATTTCTCACCAACTCTCTGATACCATGTGAGAATTAATGGAGAAAAATATTGTTAAATTGTGTGTTTACATAATAACATCGAGACCCTATTTATAGACACTATAGTACAATTCTTTTTCAAGTAGGATTTTTATATACTATTCCTATTTCTTCTCATATTCTAATAATGTACAATATATGATTTTGTACAATCCCATATTTCATGAGATTAGGTGATTCTACTCCACAATATCCTATGTATATAAAGCCATGTATATGACATAAAAACATATGAATGAAATTATTCAATCATCTTTTTCCACAAGGCATCAGAGCTTTAGGCTTATTCCTAACCAATTTTATTTTATTCATCCTGTCTTGAAAAGTCTTTTTTCTATCTTTATCTGCCCAAAGATTGAAACCATTCAAAAACCATGTCCTAAAATGGTACTGATGAAAGTATTCTAGCCACTGAAAATGTTTCTACAACCGTAGAGAATTAACTCACAATTTCAACTAGAGATTTGCAAAACACTCGAACCTCTTATCGGTTGAATGGAAAAAATTACCTAAAATGGGCTCAACTAGTTCGTACCTTTTTAAAGGATAAGGAGAAATTACGACATCTTCTAAGCTCAGGACCATCTAAAGAAGACCCACGTTTGATTTCATAGAATGAACAGGAAGCAATGGTGATGCCTTGGTTATGGAACTCTATGCTTCCGGAGATCAGTGATAGCGTTATGTTTCTGAGAACCGCTAAGGAAATTTAGGAGGCAGTGAAGATGGCGTACTCCAAAATACATGATGTTGCCAGGATTATGAATTAAAAACAAAACTTTCTGCAGCAAAACAGGGAGCTCGACCTGTCACTAAATATTCTAACTTTTTAGAAAGGTT
Organism: Capsicum pubescens; assembly: GCA_030864215.1. Taxonomy (NCBI): domain Eukaryota; kingdom Viridiplantae; phylum Streptophyta; class Magnoliopsida; order Solanales; family Solanaceae; genus Capsicum; species Capsicum pubescens. Next base: position 177,009,480 of record CM061545.1, on the reverse strand, counting down.
ATGGCAAGAAATGGATCATTATCAATGCATTCAAATGGGTTGTGAAGATGATTTTGTGATTCTGAAAAGATTTATTGAAAAAAGAAGGATTTATGATTTTCTTTTAGGACTAAATGTGGAATTTGATGTCGTGCAAGTGCAAATCTTAGGAAAAGAAGATTTGCTTCATTAAACGAAACAATGGCCATTATACAGAAGAAGGTCGAAGGAGTATTATGCTTAAAACTCAAATCAATGAAAGATCGGCTCTTGTGGCAAAGGGGACAAGTTCAAGAGAATCTGGAGTTCCACAACAGGAGAGCACCGTCAAGCTTGCGGGTTCATACAAACAGTCAATCAATAGGGACAATCTTTACTACACCTACGGTAAAAAATCTCAGCACACCCAAGAGAGGTGTTGGAAACTAAATGGTAGACCTCCAAACGAAAACACTAGTGATGGAAAGCAGGCACATATAGCCAACAACCCTGAGACTAATGAAATAAATCGGCACTCAGCTTTAGAAGGTAGTTGTTCACTGGCCTTCACAGGTATTTCTTCCTCCTTTGTTACTAATGTCTCAGACAAACGTTCTCCAAATTAGGTGGTTGATTCCGAAGCAACTGGTCATATCACCAGTTCATCTTATCTCGTTATATCATATACCCCTTGTCCTAGCTATAAAAAAAATAAGTATAGTCAATGCTTCAGTTATCACTGTAGCTGGAAAAGGAGACATAACATTGGGAAAGTCCTTGATACTTAAAAATATCCTTCATGTCCCTAAGTTATATGTAAATCTCATTTCTGTCCAAAAAGTCACCAAAGATTCCAAATGCCAAGTAACTTTCTTCCTTCATATTGTTTATTTCAGGAACAGAAGACGAAGGAGATATTGTTTGTTTTAGGAACAGAACACTAAGGAGATGATTGGACGTGCTAGTGAGAAAGGTGGCCCTTATTGTCTGGATTTCGCAATGGTAAAGATACAACTAAAAATTACTTATCTAGTTCATTCTTCTCTGAATTTATTATGTCCAATAAAGAGGAAGTATGGCTTTACCATAGTAGGTTAGGTCATCCGTCCTTCCATGTGATCAAAATGACGTTTCCATCTTCGTTTAAAGATTTGATTGTTGAGTCTTTTCATTGTGATGATTGTGAAATTGCAAAACACAAACGTGTTTCCTTTCTAATTAGTAACAAAAGATGTAAGACTTTTTTTTCTCTTATTCATAGTGACACCTTCTCCCGTTTCTAATATTTATGGTGCTAGATGGTTTGTGTCATTCATTGATGATTGTACAAAAGTAACGTGGATCTATTTGTTAAAGCAAAAATCAGATGTAAACCAAATTATTCCTACCTCTTTTAATTTGATTAAAACCCAAGTTGATGTGCCAATTAAAAAGATTCAGATCTAATAATGCCAAGGACTACTTCAATTAAAACCTCTGTCTTCTTCCAAAAAAAAAAGCGGAATTATTCATGAATCTTCATGTGTCGATACTTCTCAACAAAATGGAATGGGAGAGAAGAAACGGTCCATTACTTGACATTACTAGATCACTATTGCTTCACAAAAAGGTTCCAAAACAGTATTGAGGGAAGTTGTCCTAACTGTTGCACACCTTAGCAACAAAATACCATCAAGAATTCTGAACTTTTAAAGCCCCTTGATACTCTTACGAATTTCTTCCCGGATTTTGAAATTTCCAATAAATTGGTTCATAGAATCTTCGAGAGAGTTGCCTATGTTCATATTCATTCTCATAATAGAGGCAAATTAGATCCATGTGCTCTTAAGTGTGTTTTCATAAGATATTCTCCTACTCAAAAAGGCTACAATGTTATCAACCATCATCAAAGAAATTCTTTGCTTCAGCTGATATCCCATTTGATGAGAGTGAATCATTTTTTAATCATTCTTGCAATCAGGGGGCTCATTGAAGGGAGGGGAACCTCTAGACTTATCACTATTTGATTTGTCTATATATAGTCGTGCCAAATCCTTATCTGATTCATCATTTTTTTCAGTCACCCGAGTCTCTAAATCCGAATGAACCCACCGAGTCTCCTAATCTAGATATAGATAATGGAACTCGAGAAAATAATCTACCATTGCAGGTTTATTCAAGAAGAAAGAGGCTAACTGATCAAACAACTCAACTGCAATCATCTCCTCAAGTCACTGCTCCTACTATCCGTCCCGAACCTGAACCAAACTGATCATGAAGAAGCTACCCAACCTAATGACCTTGACCTTCCCATTGCACTTAGAAAAGGAACCAGAACTTGCACACAACACCCTTTGAGCCTTTCTGTGACATATCAAAACTTATCCCAAGTCATAAAGCTTTTACCTGTAACTTCCACACAATTCCTATCCCCAGAAATATGTCTGAAGCATTAGTAAACAAAGAGTGGGAGAAAGCTAAGAAGGTAGAAATGAAAGCGTTGGAGAAAAACAAAACTTGAGAAATTGTAGAATTACCAAAACGGAAAAAGTCGGTGGGTACAGATGAGATGGGTGTTTACTGTGAAACATAAGTCAGATGGGTCCATAGAAAGATTTAAAGCACGTTTGGTAGACAACGGTTTATACACAACCTATCGAGTTGATTATTTGGAGACTTTTGCCCCAGTGACAAAAATGAATACATTAAGAATCTTATTATCATTGGCTGCGAGTTTTAATTGGAACCTACAACAATTTGATGTGAAAAATGCATTTTTACATGGAGACTTAGATAAGGAGATCTATATGGAGGTACCCCCTGGTTTTGAAAGCAAGAAAGAAATGGTGTGTAAACTGAAGAAGGCACTCTACGGACTAAAGCAATCACCTCGTGCATGGTTAGGAAGATTTACAAAGGTCATAATCAACCTAGGGTATCGACAAAGTCAAGGAGACCACACCTTGTTCATAAGACACTCAAAAACAGGAAAGGTGACAGCATTATTAGTTTATAAAGATGACATCATAGTAACAGGTGATAGAAGATACAAAATCAAAATAATTGTTTACTCAAAGAATTCGACATCAAAAAGCTTGGGAAAGTAAAGTATTTTTTGAGAATCGATATGGCACACTAGAAACAAGGAATCTATATTTCCCAACAAAAGTATGTGTTTGATTTGCTGAAAGAAACAGAAAAGTTAGGGTGTAAACTAGTGGCTACACCAATTGAATATAATCATAGATTGTGCAATGCTCCAAAAAATTCATGATAGATTAAGGTTTGTATCAAAGGCTTGTAGGGTAATTGATCGATTATCCCATACAAGGCCGGACATTGCTTTTGTTGTGTTGTTAGCCAATTTATGCACGATCCTGGAGAAACACATCTTCAAGCGACAGCTTTTTGCAGTATATTAAAAGAACTCCAGGAAAAGGAATACTATTCAAAAGAGGAGTAGACATAGTTTTAGAGGCTTATACTGATGTTGATGCAGACTATGCTGGTTCATTAGTGGATCGAAGGGCATGTTTCGGGTATTGCACTTTCTTAGGAGGAAATTTGATGACTTGGAGGAGTAAAAAGCAAAATGAAGTAGCCAGATCACGTGCGGAATCTGAGTTTAGATCTATGGCTATGGGAGTTTGTGAGTTGTTATGGTAAAAGATAATCCTTGATGATTTGAAGACAAGATGGGAAGGACCTATGAGACTATATTGTGACAATAAATCAGCAATAAGAATAGCTCATATTCCTGTACAGCATGATCGTACTAGGCATATTGAGGTGGATAGACATTTCATTAAGGAGAAATTAGATAGTGGACTCATTTGTACGCCATTTGTATCTACAAAAGATCAAGTGGTCGATTCTTTAACAGAAGTACCGTCAAACAATATGTTTCAAGATCTAAGCAAGCTAGGAATGAAAGATATCCATTCACCCACTTGAGGGGGAATGTTGGTTGATGGAGAATTTCAAGGAAGATATTCATCATATCAAGATCTGATCCTCTAAGATCTTAGGATAATTGTAATCTAGAATATCATATCTATGATTCTTTCCCTTTATGTACAATATATGATTCAGTACAATCCCAAATTTCATGAGATTTAGGTGATTCTACTCCATGATCTCCTATGTATATAAAGCCATGTATATGACATAGAAACATATGAATGAAATTATTCAATCATCTTTTTCCACAACTATCATAATTAGTTTTAACCCGCTAATTTATGAATACTAAGATCAATTAGGGTTCTTAGCACTTGTTTGGAATTTGGGAATTTTATTCTCGAATTTCACATATCTTTCAGTTTCTGTCTTTAAGCTTTGTATTTTCACTTCCGCATTATTTTCTTGTTTTCTTCAAGTAACCTGATTCTTATCAAAATGCAAAAGCATACCTGTTGATCTGCTGTTTTCGCCAAAGCTGAGGTCATCAACAAACATCGCCTGCTCCTTCGGCGACTTGCCTCAACTCTTTCAGATAAAGCAGCATTCTTCCTCCATCCCAGAACATTTATTTGCTTGCTTCCATCATTTAGCAGCAAGTCTACCTCCTGTGTTCCCAGAAAAAGTAAGAAAAACAAATAGATTAAGTAACTATGAAGTGCATGACAAGAACTCCTCACAGTAGAAAAATGCCTTCCAGTAGGGAGCGTATAGCTGCAAAAGATAGATACCAGAATATTTACCTCATCATAGATATTCGCAAGTTTCTGCCAACTCTCCAAGCGTAGGAGATTGTAAATTAAATCATACTTTATGAGATTTGCATTTTGCTGCACAAATTCCTCCCCTTCTTTCGTCAGAACAAAGCCAGCCCATTTATCAGTTGCATTCATTTCTTCAGACTGAGCAAGAAGATAATACAAGTTGCTATAAACTTCCAGGTATTGCTCAGACCTGCAAACAACCAATGACAAAATCTGTTTGATTCCAAAGTACTAGTAAGTTCATTTGCCAAAGTGCTGATCCCACAAAAAACGTGTTTACCTTCCTTTTGATGATGCTTTCTGTTGTTCAAGGCTTCTGGGATCTGATAATAATATCTTTGTCATGTATTCAGGAAAGCCACTGGATCCTGCTTCCTCTGAGAGTTTGTCTTCACACATTTCACGTCCATCTAAGAACTTGTCTATTGCATTTCCAGCTAAAACATCATCTGGTGGTTGTGGAAAGTGCTTTCGTATAGCTCTAAGGACTCTTCGAAGTTTAATGAGCTCCGTTCTCTGAAGGACGAGCAAATTTGAGAGCTTTTAAAATAATATATTATACCTCACTTGGGGAAAAAGGGTTTGGAGGAAGGTTTGATAAATGGGATTCGAGAAAAAGAAGACACATAGCACTTACAGAAGAAGCTTTAGCATAAGGAAGTATATACTGAAAAACATCAGCACATTGTTCCTTAGTTTGGTAATCACCCCGGCTTGTGTTCTTATGCACACCTAGATCATCTTCATAAGATGCATCAGACCTTAGATTCAATCCATACAGGCAGTAAAAGCACTGATCTAAAGCATTATCAATGGCAACTTCAAGCTCCTCTTTTGCATCTTCAATTAGCTCAGTTCCATCTTCGACCAACTGATCCTTTGACTTTGCCGATCTAGGGTACATACCATCAGAGGCATCACCAACATTCTGACTGTTCTCCACTTTAGTTTTCTCAACCTCTACAGATTTACTGGCAGAAATAGCTTCTGCACTAATCCTCTCAACAGCATCTTTATCTGAAACGGTAGCTTCAGCCCTATCTACCAGACCTGCTTCCACATTTAGCTTCTCCAAATTTGATAAGTTTGATAACACTTTGATGTGGCTTTCATGAGAAAGTTGCTCAGACTTCTGAACATTATTATCATGGGGAGACTCTTCTTCACATTGAGACATTTCAGATTCTTTGCAAGCAGATTGAAAGTTAGACTTCAGTTTCATATCCAAGTTTAATAGGTGCTTTATTGCAAGTTTTAGAAATGCTCCTTCTTCCTCTTCACCAGTTGCATTTGCACAGCAGACACCAAACTCAGCAAGCATGTCATGGATAGACACGATCAACTCTGTCTGACATGACAAGGTAGAAGAGATCAGCTTGTTTCTAATGAAAGATTAAGATAGCAGACATTAATGTTGCAGCTGAAATTTGACAGTCTAAACCCTCTAAAGAAAGAAAGATGTCTCACTTGAGTTTTTATAGGAACATTTGGGATCAAGTGTTGGAGTTTACAAAATGCAATAGCCGCATCTACGAAGTACAAGCTTTCTCTTTGTTCCCTATGATCTGAAATTCCTGAAGCAGAAAATTTCTTACAAGAATATGTGTTGGCAACATTACACATAAACATCAGCAGCAACGACTGAATATCACCAATGACAGTCATCGGAACACCATTCTGCAAGGGAAAATGTATCAAATTCTGCAACATTAGCACAAAACTTACTTATCAAAAGAACATGCAGAAAAACTAAATTGGTTTCCGAAGATCATTGCTCATAAACTAAATAAACGTCATAATTTCTTGGAAAACCAGAATGTAAAGTACCAGTTTACATTTCTTCAAATATAATTGTCAACAAGAACATGGACCTCAATTGTATATATGAGCGAAGTTCAGGATGAGAAAAGTGCAAAATACAGGTAAGATGAGACGCATCCATTTCCAAGGGAATGTAGTATTAAATGGAGAGAGCAAGGAAATCACAAACAAATCGAAGAGAAAAAGAGGCAAGGCTTATAACTAGAGTGCACAGATGGCAAGTCAAATGTAATTAAACTTCCCAGTTTTTGTTTTTTGAGTAGACTTATCACTTTCTTTCCTTGGTGGACAAAGGATTTTGACCAAATGAAACACATGACAGACTATCATATTGGCATACTCTAACTTCTAATCTTACAAGAAGAAGCATCATAACCATAGAACTACGGTTGACTATCTAGTATGCAACGTCAAAACTATGACAAACAGGAGAAAGTTATGAACAAACAAGCATAATATGACTAAAGTTGGTCAAAACCCATAAGAAAGATGCTTCATTTGAGCTTTTGCAGTAGTATTTGCCTATTTGGGATCAAATTCTGAAGTTTACAGACTACATTATCTACATATTCGAACTATCAAATGTTGAAGTTTACAAAATGCATTATCTACATCTTCAAACTATCAAACTTCTCTTTGTTTACTTTGTTCTGCAGCTCCAGGTCCAGTCAGCTCTTTGAAAACTAGGTGATAGCATTTGTTAGATTAGGAATAAGACAGTATTTTTTTATCAGGTAAACAATTCATTTCATAAATCAAAAGGCCAAAATAGGCCGCATACAAGAAGTACACCAAAAAGTAAAGAACCGACAAAAACATATGGATCTCTACGAAAGACCCCCCAATCTTCTATACACCCGGGGACTACATCACTATAATCCATGGATGACCAGTGGAGTTCATAAAAGAAAGCAAAGAAAGGTCCGCAACAAAGTTGTCCCCTCTCTCCATATCTCTACGTACTGTTGGGTGCAGATAACATGCTTGTTCTATTTTACAGCAAAGATTGCATTTTTTGACAGAATTTTTCACGTTCAAATAATAGTTGCACCAACAATAAATAAGGGATCGGAGACTACTCCTCAACTGCCCAAAACTCATTTGTACCCTTCCAAAAGCCCTCCTATTTCTCTCTCTCCAAATGATCCACATTAAAGCCAGAGGAACAACATTCTAGGCCTTGCTCTTTCTCCTGCTTCTTCAAGCTTTCCAACAAAACAGCAAGTCCTTCACAGATCTTCACATCACCCAAGACATACCAAACCAACTAACATATCCCACCAAAGTCTGGTGGCCTAGGAATAGGGTTGTGTTAGGATCTTTGGAGAACGATCAAGTCACAAGACGATGAACAGAAAAGTCTGAATCAATTTATTTCGACTTTCCCTTGCCTTTGTTTGAATTCCTAGTCAGCCTATTTTGTAGATAAATTCAGCCAAAGGGAGGCTGAAACCTTAGAATTCAATAGAAGAGATAATTCAAATCTCTTTTTTTATTGAACCTATTCGTACGTATTATTCCTTATATCTCCCCTTAAATAGGAGTCTTATTACATCAATAGCAAGCCTAATCCTTATGAAACTAGGAAACATAAAACTATTCTATAATAATAAATAAAGCTACTTAAATATAAATATATAATAAACAAAACTACTTAAAATATAAATAAACAATAACCCTATTCCACGCTTGTGGTGAGGCCCTTCCCCGGACCCTGCACATAACGGGAGCTTTACTGCACCGGGCTGCCCTTTTATTTAATAACCCTATTCCACGCATAGCGGGAGCTTTAGTGCACCGGGCTGCCCTATTTTCCCTATTCCATGCAGCACAGCTTCCACGCATCCACAACGATTGTATAAAGACTACTACATGGAAAAGGATTATAATATAGTGTCTATAAATTGGGCGATGTAATAACATAGTTAATGCATTTTAGTAATATTTTTCCACTCTTTCACACATGGTATCACGGCCTTGGTGAGATAATAGCACGTGTGCAAGCATACTAGCACCTACCAAGAAAGAAAATTTCATTTCACTGTGCAATTTTCCGATGACCTAAGTAGTTGTCTGCACCTAAACCACTTTCTACCGGTAATCTATGAAAACTAATAACATCACAAGGCTTGAAAATCTCAGGCGAGAAAAGTCCAGCCAAAAACACCGAGATCATCAATAAAAGGTAGATTGATCAACTCCATAAACCGTTGCATGTAGCTAGTAATATCTTGAACCCATCACTCTATTATAATCGTGAGAATGATTTACTAAATAAGAGTATGATGGTGGGATTCCATACGTGCATTGCAAAGATGGTTGATAATGAAGATATGCAAGATAAAATAACCAATCAGATTAGCACTTACCAAAGTGCTAAGGGACTTTTTGAAATACCAACAGCCATAAGGCAAAGACACAAAAAGTCACCAAGTGAATGACTCCTACGTTCCAATTAAATTAACACTTCAAGTTATTTCTTTATAGTTGCTAATTTTGAATAATTACTTTATAATAGTTGAATGGTGGAGGCTCTATGGTTCAGAAAACTCCAAAGTTACAAAAGTTCGCCGTCAGAATTTTGGGTCTAACTTGTAGCTCATCTGAGTGTGAAAGAAACTGGAGCGTGTTCGAACACGTAAGAGTTAAAGGAAAGCTTTAGTATATTGAGATATGTATATTATATCTCAAATGCCTTGACTTTATACTTGTCAATATTTATTTGCAGATCCATACCAAGAAGAGGAATAGACCAACTCTAAAGCGCCTCAGTGCCTTGGTGTTCATAAAATACAACAGAACATTGAGGCGTCGTTACAATGCTCACAATGGACTTGATCCAATTAGCTTGGACAATATTGATGATGTCAATGAATGGCTAACTGGAATTGAGAATGCTGAAGATGAATCAATTTTTGATGGAGCTACTGACTTCACTTGGGTGTTGTTGCCGAGGCAGGTGAGGTTGATGAGCGTCGTTATGGTTTAAGCGGGAGTACTTCGAGCTCACATAACAAGGAAAAAGAAGTTGCTACTTCAAGAGGAGATGAGAAGATAAGGAATTTGAAGATCAAGAACATTATGATGATCATAGAGGAATAAAGATTTGGACAATCTTGATGAACTAGAAGAGTTTTAGATTGAAACATTATTAATTTAGATTTGTTTTTTCTTCCTTTTTTTAATTTGTTTTTCTATTTTATTTAACTGTTCTATTTGCGATTGTGTTTCAGTGATCAAACCTGTGAGTTTGGTGTTTCATTTAAACTTTTGCTAATATATATCGTCTTCATTGTTGATTGTATAGTTGTTGTGGTCTTTTCACTTATGATTTACTGTTTGGATGCTCTATTAGGTCTTTTTTCTTTTAAATTGTGCTTCACTACAATGATGTGGTCGTATCGCTTCACGCATCGCGTAATGCGTGATGCGGAGCCTTGTCGCTTTTTTCTGCGTCATGCTTCTTTGAACACTAGTGATAAGGATGCTGAGATGGATGTGTGGGTTTACTAGGAGAGATATAACTAGAAATGAGGATATTCATAAAAAAAGTGAGAGTGACTTCGGTGGAGGACAAGATGCAGGAAGAGGGGTTAAGATGATTTAGACATGTGATGGGGAGATACACGGATGCCTAAGTGCGGAGGTGTGAGAGATTGACTATGGATGGATTCAGGAGAGGTAGATGTAGACCAAAGAAATATTGGGAAGAGGTGATTAGACGGGACATGGCGTAGTTGCAGCTTACCAGGACATGAACTTATTAGATAGGAAGGTGTGGAGGACGCGAATTAGCATAAAAGGTTAGTAGATAGGAGCATACCCATGCTAGTAGGTAAGAGTGTTGTCCTTACCCGTAGTCTTAGTGTTACGCTTGTAGTTTCTTGTTCTTAGATTTTTGTTGATATTTGTTATAGGTAAATCAATTGTAATATTATTTTGTGGCAGTATTGTTCTATTACTATCCGTTGTTTCGTTACTCTCTATTGCTTCTTGTACTTCTATTACGTTTTTTTACTAAACTGTCTTTTGTCTTGAGCTGGGAGTCTTTCGAAAACAGCCTTTCTACCTCATCTCTGAGGTAGAAGTACAAACTGTGTACACCCTACCCTTCCTAGGCCCCACTCCACTTTGTGGGAATATATTGGTATATTGTTGTATCTACATCTTCCAATGTGATTCGACTCAAATTTTGCCTTCTTGGAGGTCGCCCACCTGTCCCGACACCACCCATCTTGATTTTAGAATTTCTCGACAACCAGATATACGTTCCTGCACTGCCAGTCAATTTTCAAGCCACTGTCAGTCAGATTTCAGGCAACTTTCAAGTCAGATTTTAGGCCACTTTGAGTTTTCAGCTCTTATCTTTATTTCAAATCTTCTTTTGAACTTTTCGGCAGCCTTCTCCATCATATTTTCTGATTATGTCTTTCGGCTTTGAAAATTTTGGGTTCCAAAATATGGGAGTCGGACATTCAAGTCCTATAAATACTTTAGAACCCTTAATGAGAGGATCAGAAAATCAAACATCCCAATCTATGGAAAGTCGACTAGGAGGTTATTTTGACCGATCTCGACCTAAGTGTAGGCCTTTACTACCTTACCTCTGCTAAATCCTTCATAGCATGTAACTTACAGATCCTCCGGACTTAGTCCACCAACGTCTAGGACTGGGGGTGGGAGTTCAGCTCTTCAGTTTGGTTCTTTCAACTTTCACTTCGGTTGGGTTTTCAATAGTGTACACTGAATACCAAACCAAACTACTTTGGTTGTGTTCGGTTCAATTGTGTTTTTTAAATTCAGTTCTTCAGTTTTTTATGAAAAATTTCAACAATAGGAAGCAATAAATAACCTCACGAATAAATTAAAAGAAGAAAGTCCAACTATATTGTCCCAATGAAAAGATGACAATGTAGACTTGTTTGATTTAAAATACCGAAAAACTGGAATATAATTATTGCTTTTATTAATAAAATCTCATTTACTGAAGACAATTTTAACATATTTGTTTTTTATCTTGAAACTACTTAGCATATTTGTTTTTGAACTTATGTTATTAATGCAAAACATATTTGTTTTTACTATTTATTTTGGTGAGGTGTTTCTGAAGATAATTTTGACATTTTAAAGATTTCTGTCACCTTTAGTATTCTAGTTGAGAACATTTTTAGTGTAAAAATTTTGTTGCTAAAAAAAACAAAAAAGAAAAACTTTGACTTTTCGGTGCACCAAAGTACCGAACCAAAATATATACAATCAAAAAACTGAAATAAAGAACCAAATTTGTTTGGTTCGATTTTTCAATAGTTATGTGTAATGACCCTCTAGGTCATTGTCCTCCTTTTTATTTTTTATCTACGTTTAGAGCTTTTTAAAGCTACTCCAAGTCATTTATGACTTGCTGGGACTGATAGTGCGGTTCCCAAGCAGTTATTTGGTATTTATATTAATTTCCTTGTGTTGGAGTTCTGAAGTTGTGAAAATGATCTTTCGCCAAAACTTCAGGTAAAACGGCATCAGATGGCAATTCTGACATTTCGTTAGCTCCGAAATGAGGATTTTAGGCTAGGAGAACCTTTGATTCGTGTCCCGAGGCTTCCAGGCTCGTGTTGGGCTGTTGGTTGGAAATTGGTAAAAATGAAACAGTGGGTTCGGGCCCACATTTTATCGAAATGGCCTCTTAGAAAAGGGGATAGAGCGTTATGTAAAGACTGTAAAGTCATACCTAGCGAGAATCTCTCGACTCAACATAGGTTGGTGGTGATGGACTTGGTTATCAATAAGGGCAAAAAGAAGAGAAGTGGGGAGGCACGGCCCAGGATTAAGTGGGGTAGCTTGACTTTGGCTAGTGCTTTGGAGATGGAAGAGAAGTTGAAGAGTAAGGGGGCTTGGGAGAGTAGAGGGGGTGTGGATAATATGTGGGAGACGACTGCCAGTTGCATTAGGGAGACCGCTAGAGAGGTGTTGGGTGTCTCGAGAGGTCGATCTGGCAAACATCGAGGAGACTGGTGGTGGAACGAAGAGGTCAAGAGAAAGGTGGAGTCTAAGAAGGTGGCTTATGCTAAGTTGGTTGGGAGCAAGGATGATGAGGAAAGGCAGAAAAATAAGGAGGAGTATAAGGTAGCTAGAAGAGAGGCTAAGTTAGCGATTACGACGGCTAAGACAGCAGCTTTTGAGAGTTTGTATGTAGCTTTAGAGGAGAAAGGCACAGATAAGAAGTTGTATAGGATGGCCAAGGCCAGAGAGCGGAGGGCTCGTGACCCTGACCAAGTGAAGTGCATCAAAGGAGAGGATGGTATAGTGTTGGTTGAGGATGCCCTCATTAGGGAGAGGTGGCAGTCCTATTTTCATAAACTTTTGAACGACGAGGGGGACAAAGGTTCTGTGTTGGGAGACTTAGAGATATCTGAGGAGGGTCGCGATTATAGTTCTTGTAGGAGTATTGAGGTTGAGGAGGTCAAAGGAGCTATTCGCAGGATGCGGCGGGGTAGGGCGACGGGGCCAGACGAGATTCCAGTAGATTTTTGGAAGAGCACTAGCGGGGCAGGTCTGGAGTGGTTGACAAGGTTGTTTAACATTATTTTTAGAGCTGCTAAGATGCCTGAAGCGTGGAGGTGGAGCACGATGATTCCAGTGTATAAGAACAAGGGAGACATTCAGAGTTGTAACAACTATAGAGGTATTAAGTTGTTGAATCATACTATGAAGGTTTGGGAAAGGGTGGTAGAGTTGAGGATGAGGAGGATCGTGACGATCTCTGAGAATCAGTTCGGTTTCATGCCTGGTCGCTCGACCACTGAGGTCATTCACCTTGTGAGGAGATTAGTGGAGCAGTTTCGAGAGAGGAAGAAGGACTTGCACATGGTGTTTATTGATCTAGAGAACGCATATGACAGAGTTCCTAGGGAGATTCTGTGGAGGTGCTTGGAGGCTAGAGGGGTCCCCATGGCGTACACTAGGTCGATTCAAGATATGTATGATGGTGTGAAGACTCGTGTGAGGACGGTAGGTGGAGATTCGGAGCACTTCACAGTTTTGATTGGGTTGCACCAGGGATCGACTCTTAGCCCGTTTCTATTTGCCTTGGTGATGGATGTTTTGACGCGACATATTCAAGGGGAGGTGCCTTGGTGTATGTTATTTGCAGATGATGTGGTTCTAATCGACGAGACTCGAGGTAGAGTTAATGATAAGTTGGAGATTTGGAGACGGACGCTTGAATCTAAAGGTTTTCGGTTAAGTAGAACCAAGACGGAGTACTTGGAGTGTAAGTTCAGTGATATGTCGCAAGAAGATGGAGTGGTTGTGAAGCTAGACTCTCAGGCCATCCAGAAGAGGGAGAGTTTCAAGTATTTGGGGTCCATAATTCAGGGTAATAGTGAGATTGACGAGGATGTCACACATCGTATTGGGGTAGGGTGGCTGAAGTGGAGGCTCGCTTCGGGAGTTCTTTATGATAAGAAGGTGCCCCCGAAGCTTAAAGGTAAGTTCTACAGAGTGGTAGTCCGGACGGCTATGTTGTATGGAGCGGAGTGTTGGCCAGTTAAGAACTCCCACATCCAAAAGGTGAAGGTGGAAGAGATGCAATGGTGCGATGGATGTGTGAACATACCAGGAAAGATAGGGTGAGGAATGAGATTATTCAGGAGAAGGTGGGAGTTACCTCGGTAGAGGATAAGTTGCGAGAAATGAGGGTACGTTGGTTCGGGCATGTGATGAGGAGGGGCCCTGATGCTCCAGTGCGGAGGTGTGAGACTCTGGCTATGGATGGTTTTAGGCGGGCTAGAGGTAGACCGAAGAAATATTGGAGGGAGGTGATTAGGCATGATATGGAGCAATTACAGCTTACAGAGAACATGACCCTTGATAGGAAGGTGCGGAGGACGCGGATTAGGGTAGAGGGTTAGAGGGTGGGAGCACGACGGTAGTAATAGGGGAGTGCACCTTAGGGTCTGGAGTTTCTGGTTCGTAGTATTGTAGCTGTAGTTTTTGGGGCTAGTGGTGTTGGCTTCTTTGCATCCCGTACTAGTTTATTACGCACTTATCTTTTGTGTTTGTTATACTGTTAGTTTGTTTTGTGTACCATACTAGTTTATATGCGCTTACTTTTTGTATTGGTTATACTGTTATTGGTCCTAAGCCGGGGGTCTATCGGAAACAGCCTCTCTACTTCTCTTGAGGTAGTGGTATGGTCTGCGTACACTCTACCCTCCCCAGACCCCACTAGGTGGGAATACACTAGGTATGTTGTTGTTGTTGGCCTCTGCTGAAAATTTTGATGGTTCCGCAGAGTTCAGAATGCCATTTTTGGTAGGGTAGCATATTTCATTTGCGTGCATGGGGTTCCGAATGAATTCCGAGCACTAAATCGAAGTTTTTAAACTTGGCTGAAAAATCTAGTGTAAAGCATCTGGTGCAGCAGCCTTAGCAACCTTTTGTCGCCTAAGCGATGCCGCCTTAGTGGTTGCTGATGATGTCAACATCACCCCCCCTAGTGACGCTATTGTTGCCTAAGCGAAGCCGCCTTAGCGACCACTCCAGAGCTGGTACTTATATACTTGTTCTTCATGAGTTTTTTGCCATGTCTAAATATAGAGCTCTCCATTAAAGCATCTTGGGAGCTTGAAAATCCGTGTGGATCATCAAATTGAAGCCTAGGTCACTGGGTTCTCATTCCTCTATCCTTTTCTTGTCATAAATATGTAAGTTCCTGGCTTTGATTTTCGTTAGTTCTCTAGTTTAAGTTCTTGTTTTCTTGGACTTCTTGGGGTTGTTGTTAAGCTCATATTGTGCGCAATTTTGGAGCACGTGATCCTTGAGATGAGATGGACCTAATGACGGATCCAATTTCTGATTCCGCGGCGGGCTCCACTAGCCTATTTTTGACCCAATTTTCAACCCAAAGTTCTATATAGCGATATAGGTATAGTTATTCTCGTCTTGATGTCTAGATTACTATTTTGATAGCGTGACAGCGGTTGAAGGCTTCTCAGAAGGAAAATTCTCCAAATAAGTGGATTGTGAGCGCGTTCTTCGGCGTCCAAGTAGGCTACGACTTACCTACCTTTAGAATTTGCTCATTATAGTGTGATAATTTGTTAATTGTTGGTGGGGAAATGTGGCTAGAGTAATATTTTAGGTATTTATGATTCTTATAGCCGGTTAAGGGGCTTTAGAGTAGATTCTGCCTTTAAATCCTTAGGGCAGTTAGTTGGTTCCCCTTGCTTCCCCTGTAGGACTTGACTTAGCATACCGAGGACCTTTTGGGTTTGGACTTAGATGTCTTAATCTAGGTTTGGGTAGTTGTTTGCCTTAGATTGACGGAGCTTGTAGCCAGCATATCGCCCTTCCTAAAGTAAATTACCTTAGGATAGTGTTTCTTCCTGCTATAGATGACTATAAATCACCTAGGTTGCGTACTAGTGGCCTGATTATCAGTATTGGGTTGGCTTGTTCACTCTGTTGTAATTGTTTGATTCGGTATCTTTGGCATTTTAGCATTTTGGCCTTAAAACATTGTTTTCAACTCGACAATGGTATTTTGAAATATTTTTAACGAATTTGGTTTTCTAAAAAAAAAAATAGACTATTTAAACTAGGTTCAAGTCCAAACTCTTGATTTTACTACTTATGACATATTTAGTTTCGGTTCGAGCTCGACACCCGATTTTACTGCTTATTATATATTTAGTCTCGGTTCAAATCCGGCATGTATTGTTATTGACTTCTGGTTGAGAATCTAGTTCGAGTCTAGGCATTGTTTATGCGTACGGCTGAAGGAGGAGTACACGGTACATTCATTGCATATTATGGCTTACTTTTACGGTACTTACTATTGTATTTGGGTTATGTTAGTATTATCGTTTTTGCATGTACAATGCTTATGGGGGCTTAGTTGGATTTGTTTTTCGTTGCGTGTACCTTCTGCGCTTGTGGGGACCCAATAAGGTTTACAGCTAGGCGCTTATTTACATTTTCCGAGTTATTTACATATGACTCTCGTGTTTACCTAGGTTTAGCCTGTTACTCTCTTTTTGACCCCTCTTTTATTACCTTTAACATATATTCGCACTTTATTATGCTTTTACTTTAATTGAGCTCTGTCGGTCTATGATGCCTACAGAGTACCACGTGTTTTGGTACTCATACTACCCTTATGCATCCTTTTAGCTGATGCAGATCTTAGTACGAGTCAGCGCCGTTCACGTCACCCTTGAGCAGAGTTGTTTATCAAAGATAAGGGTGAGCTTTCAGCGTCCGAGGTTGATCCATATATCCCTCTCTTTTGGGATTAGTCTTATTTTGTATCTTTCAGAGACTATTTTGTACATATTGCACTTGTCTAGTACTCCTTATTTAGTGGTTCTTAAACTAGCTTTACCAGGTCCTGGGAAACTCGTGGACCTGGGGAAACTCGTTTTGTACATTTTTACTCTTTCCCCTCCCTATATGTGTATGTATGCTCTGTTTCCTTTCGGTTTATTTACTATTTTCACCATGTTTTCCCTTCTGTCCGTTTGCCCGTAACTCGCCATTTCGGGTTATGGCGTGGCTTACCTACTGGTGGGTTATTGTAGATGCCATCATAACTTGAGTTTTTGGGTCGTGAGATTATGCCCACCCCTATTTAGGAGATTCGAATTTATTCAAACTACAAAAGACGGTGCCTAATACGTCTAGTTTGTCCACATTAGATTGCAAATCGTGTCAACTTGAGAATCCAAACTACTTGATATTTGAGGTCCTAGTAGAGTCTATTAAACCGTAGAATTTGGTTATTTAATCAGTTTCATTGATGTTATTCAAGATGTATTTGGATTTTCTTATTGAAAGATTGCTCTGAATTGTTTTTATATTCAAGAGTTTTTGTTTTGGAATGCTTATCCTCCTAGTTTCAGCAGTTTATGATTCACCAAGGAACTATTATCATACATCTTGTATGTACACCTCCTAGCTGAGAGAAAAAATGGGCACCTCACTGAAACTGCTCGCACTTTTCTCATTCAATCCCATGTTCCGATGTGTTTTGGGGGCGATGCAATTCTCACATCTTTCTACTTAATGAATCCTCATCTTCCCTACAGAATCAAATTCCTTGTTCCGTAATCTCTCCTCAGTCAACTCTATACGCTCTTTTCCTCGTGTTTTTGGGAGCAATGTTATCAAAAGCAAAAAGCATAAAAAAATTCCAAGATCTGTTGGGGTTTTAAGTGCAAATGAAGTATGGGAATCAATTGTTAACTTTGTAACAAAAAACATGGGATTTAATAAAAAAAGACACAAAGGGAGAAAAATGCAAATATATATATATTTAGTCCAAGACTAATAATTATAAGCATGAATGATAAATATATAAATAAAGAAATTGAAAAAAAAAATACGATAAAGTGAAATATCAATTGTTTAGTATCACCTCTTTAGAAGAGGCTCATTGGAAAGAAATGTATGTCTTTAGAACCTTGATGACAACACTGAAATGCACATTAAGCGACGCGAAGTGCTCACCACATTCTGAGCTTGCTTTATGACTTAAGCGTGCCTTGACAACACAGTTTGGGAGCACATGTTTTATTCATGACTTGGTCATCGAGAAAGATAAATTAGCATCTTATGCTCTCAAATGTGTTTTTCTAGGTTATTCTCATGTTCAGAAAGGGTATCATCGTTATTCACCTAATCTTCGTCAATATTTTATGTTAGTCGATATCACATTTTGAGTTTCGACCTTACTTTTACATCATCTGATCTTCCTAATATTTTTGAGGTCTAACCTATATCAACTTTTGAGGACTCTATTGTTACTTCTACATCTCCAGCCACAGTGCCACCACTCCTGACTTATCATCATCGTTTATGCCACCCATACAATTCACGTCTTGCACTAGACCATGCACCTACCATGGGCTTGTCTCTTCCTAGTCAACTGATTGCACTTAGAAAAGGTATACGATCCACTCGTAATTTATACTATTAAAGTTATCACCCCATTATGTCTTTGTATCATCGTTGTCCTTTGTTTTCATCCCAAGTCTATAGGTGAAGCATTTCCTCATCCAAGATGGCGACAGGCCATATTTTACAATATGTTTGCTTTACATATAAGTGGTACTTGGGAGCTTGTTCCTCTTCCTTCAGGTAAATCAATTGTTGATTGTCATTGGGTTTATGCAGTCAAAGTTGGTCCAAATGGCTAAGTTGATCGACTTAAGACTTGCCTTGTTACCAAGGGGTATACTTAAATATTTGGGCTTGATTACAGCGGTACTTTCTCTTCAGTGGCTAAAATAGCATATGTCAATCTTGTTTTATCCATGGTTGGTATCCGCCATTGGCCTCTTTATCAATTGGACATTAAGAATGTTTTTTCTTTATGGTGACCTTAAGGTCCAAGTTTACATGAAGCAAACACCGGATTTGTTGCTTGGGGGAGTCTAGTATTAGCCTTGTATGTCAATTGTGTTGGTCGTTATATGTCTGAAACAATCTCTCCTCAAGTCTAATTTGGAAAGTTTAGCACAATAATTCAAGAGTTTGGCATGACTCGTAGTGAAGTTGATCACTCTGTCTTATCAACATTTTGCTCCAGTGTATTTATTTGGTGGTTTAGTGTTGACAATATTGTTATCCTCTGCAATGATCAAGATTGTATCGCTAATTTAAAGCAACATCTCTTTCCACACTCCAAACTAAAGACCTCGATATATCGAATTCTTTGGGGTCGTTTGGTGTGAGGTATAAGGGATAAATAGTCCAGGATTGGTTTGAAGTATTAGTTAGTACCGAGATTATTTATCCCACCATTTACACCATAATGATGGGATTAGTTATCCCATATACATGGTGGGATAACTAATCCCGGGTTATTCCAGGATAACTGATCCCGGGATATAATCCCGGGATAACTCTTTCCCAACCAAACGACCCCTTTAGGTATTAACTGGATCAAATATTGAATTTCACAACACTTATTGACACTTCTATGGATCCAAATGCTATACTCTTGCCGGGAGGGCGGAGCCGATCAATGATCCTTAAGATATAAGAGGCTACCTGGTAAGTTGAATTATCGTATTGGAGAAAGGTAGGTGAAATAGAGACTCACTTCTGGGTATGTACGACGGGGGTTGATTATAATATTGCTCATTGTATTGGAGCAGGGTAGGTGAAATGAAGGCTCATATCCGGGTATTGTACGATAAGAATGTGTCATGGCGTAAGGGTAAGGTTAGGCCAACTTTGTTGTGTAGGGCGGAGTGTTGGTCTGTCAAGAACATGCACTTTCATAAGATGAGTATAGGAGAGATGAGGATACTCATATGGATCTGTGGACATACTACGAGAGATATGAACATAAATGAAGTAATACGGGACAAGGTGGGAGTGCCCCCAGCACACAAGATGATGAAAGCGAGCTTGAGATAGTTTGGACACATAAAGAGGAGGTGTGCATATGTGCTAGTAAGGAGATGTGAGAGGTTAGCTATAATGGGAATCAGGAGAGGCAAAGGTAGGCCGAAGAAGAACTAGGGGGAGTGATTAGACAGGATATGGCACAGGTCCAGATTACTAAGAAATGACCATAGATAAGGAAGGTGTGGAGGGCGAAGATTAGGGTAGAAAGTTAGTAAATAGCCCGGTGTTGTCGCCCTTTAGATAGGAGAGACGAGGGCATGGACTAGCCCCATCTCCTCATAGCCTTGCTAGTAGTAGTATCTAGTAATCACATAGTTTCCTATGCTCCAAGGTGTTCTATAATATGTTGCTTCACTTGCATTCTTTCTATTTTGATATTTTTTGTTGTCATATTTTTCTTGCAACCTTATTTCGATTACCTTCTCATTTGAGTCGAGTTTCTATTGGAAACAACCTCTCTACCCTATAAAGGTAGGGGTAAGGACTGTGTACATCCTACCCTCCTAAGACCACACTTCTGGGACTACACTGGGTATGTTGTTGTGGTTGTTGTTTCTCTCAGTGGTCCTTGTATGAGTTAAATCTATAACAAGCTCGGTACATATGACTTATATGCACCAGCTTGAGGGGCAGTGTTAGATTCGAACTAGGAATAAGATTTTAGGCTCTCCTACATGGAAAAGGATTGTAGTGTCTATAAATAGGACAGCGAAATAATGTAGTTAATGCATCTTAATGTTTTCCCACGCTTCCTCACAACATTAATAAACATAAGCATCATGGGAAAAGGCTATCACTACAATAATAATTATAAGCACAATGCATAATACTCTAATCTTCTAGTAGAATTACTTGCCAACTGAATAGCCAAAAACTATGGGACAAAGTTGCAAAGATCAATGATGTACTTTAACACTTTCTTTATAACAGTGATGTCAGGCTTGCTCGCACCTCGACTATTCCACTGGGTACCTGGTGCCTTCCTCTAGCACAAGTACCGGGTGCCTGCTACCTCCCACCGAGGTACGGCCTAACTTTGTCCGCCAAGACTTACGCAAATGGGAAGAAATCACCTAGTCTTTTCTTACCTCAGCTTCCCTCCAATACTACACTTAACACTATCAGCATAATTCACAAACCGAAAAACATAACACCATTGAACAAATCAAACCTTACATATTTCGTGATTGAAATCCTAGAAACACCCGTAAGACCTCACAAAAAGCATTGTACTCTCAACCGTATGTAAAGCTTTAAAGTAAGCTAAATGCAGCATGCAAATGTTCAACTACATGTGAAGAGGCGAGGACAACATTACAATGATAGCCCAGTGAAATTAGTTGAGGTGCGCGGAAGTTGGCCCAGACACAATGGTTATCAAAAAACAAAAAAAGATTACAATGATAGCATTACATATTTCTAGTGCCCCCGATACATGAGGTCAACACCCCTAGCTCACTGATAGTGAAGAACTTGTCATAAGCCAGTCTTTTAATCTTCTTTTGTTTTGCTTTTTTCTTTTTTTGTGGGGGGGGGGGGGGAGGGGGGTTGCTCCAGCTTGGCACCAGGAAAAGCTGATGACCTGTTCATTTTTAATACCTCCAATAAAAAGTTCATTCTAGGGAGAATCTTTGTAGTTCAATTGGTTGGTTACTTAACTTCCACATTGGTTCCCCATCTTGCAATCTTCTCCCTCATTTCCCCTTCCCTTCCCGCTACATATAATTAAAAAAAATGTAAAAAAAGGTTCATTCTGTGTATGTTTTGTCTAAGATTCTCTACCTGAATGCAGGATTTTTTTCACATCACATCACAAAGAAATTATTGTTCACCTCAATATTGATAGTGATTTAGCTTTCATTAAAAAAGAAATCAAAGATCAACGCATCTGCAATAATGAAGAAAAGACGGCCAAAAAAAGATTAAGATAAGACTGAATTACAGAGTTTTCAGAAGAGTTCGTGATGCTTTTTATCCTTGAGGCACACTGAGATATTGCTTTCACTTCTTGAGCAGCCAAGTTCCAGAAGTCACTTGGGATTTCCTTTGACTCTGTGTCAGAGATAGATAACAATTTTGAACCTTTCATCTGGTTAGAAGATTGATTCTCTTCCTCACTAACAGCAGTAATGAGCATCTGCAACTTCCTTTTGTGGCAATTTAAATATACCTCAATGTCCAATGGCTCTGTCTCCTCACATCCTTTTATTAAAATATCTAAGGCAGACAGTTCAATTGAAGTTAGCCCTCTCCCTGTATGATTGGTGACACATGATGATTCAGCACAGTCCTCTTTTGAGGAAAAGAGAAGAGGAGCAAGTGTCTTTACACACTCAGAGTGCAGATTTTTCTCAACTAACTGATGGATACCATCCTTCATTAGAAAATCAACCTCCAATAGATGAATCTCATGGAGGATTCTATTGACAGTCAGCCTCTTATGAGATTTTAAGTGGGACAAGAAAACGAAGTCACACTTGCTTTCCATATTTGTTAAATGCTCCACTGAAATAGAGAACTCTTCTCGCGCTCTCGCTTTGTCACCATCTGATAGAGACAATTGCCCACTTAACCAAAAAAAACGAACCCAAAACCCATGATCTTTACTAAATGGATATTCACTATGACCATTACCCTGACAATGCTCCCTCGTTGAAGAACTTTCTTTCCTACCAATAACGTGGAATGGATATTCCAAAGCAACGCATTCAATTATTTTGCACACATGATATGAAGCCTCTGACAAAAAGCTAGATTTTTTTGATGTGTCCGAAGAACACAAACCAAAATCATAACATAACTCAGCAAGAAACAGATTGCACTCAGGACTCCTCTCCTGGCCCCAAAACCTTATCACCTTCTCCAGATCTACAAATTTAGACATGCCGTCCTGATACAAAATGCCTCGCCTGGCAACTTCTTCCAGGAGCATGTAACCCAAGTGGTATGCACCGTGATTTCTCGTCGTTTTCAGGACAAATCCAACAACATCACTACACTCTGTGACAGGTGAATTAGGAAGATCCTCAGCTTGGTCTGCAAGTCCTGCCTGATTCACAAGATAGGGTCCAAGAAATTGCATTACAACTTTAGCGAGGTCCCTGCTGGTCTCAAAATCTAACTCTTCTTTGTCTGGTTTACGGCTTCTGAGCCTTTCCAGGCGGCTGCTACGCCTTTCTTGATGGTGTTCTCCACAAATACTTGATTCATTTTCTCTACTAACACTACCTTTCTCAGACCTGTAATCCCCGATGCAAATGCTTTCAGCAGCTGTGGAGGGTGAAGTATCTTTCCTTCCTGAAGGGTCCTTAAATTTTCCTGGTATGCTGGGCAATTTAATGATTACTCTAACGTCACCAGATACGCCATTCCCTAGTCCAAGTTCAGAACTAGATTCAATTGATGGATGTAAAATTTTCAAAAGTTCACTGACCAGGGCTGTCCAGGAAGCTTGTGGAAGGCAGAACTCCAAATTTTGCTTCAATTTTTTGGAAACGGGTTCCTCATCAAGGTCAAAACCTGCAGCTTTTCTCTTCTCTGGGAATTGCAGCCGCATATGTTTAGCTTCTAGCTTGTCTATCCCTCTTGGGGCAAATGAAATTGGTTCAGACTCTTCAATAGTTCTTTTAACAAGCAAAGCTCGAGAATGGGAAGGCCAGTGTCTTAAAATTAGTTCAGCGACCGAAAGGCAGGCAACCTCATCGCCTATAGCAATAAGTACTTCTAAAAGTTTCTCCATGCAATTCCCTGCACGTTAGTTAAGAAGAAGCAAAGGCTGAAGTTATAGAAAGATGACCTCTGGCATAAGGTGAATATGGAGGCTCTTTAACAGTAAAGGCATGTAACAGGAAAAGCTTATAAAAGGAAGCTTATAAGAACTTAAGCATGACATAAAATGCTTACAGTTATTGGGACTGCAGTATAACCCTTGTTCAAAAGCCCAGCGGGAAATGCTCAACATTCCTATTGAGCATGCTAAAGTTCCCAGCTTATTCCAGACAACAGAATCTTTATTATCAATCTCTACAGCTTGAAGATAACATTGCAAAGCATCTTTGTAGTAAGGAGAACCTTGTTGTAGAAAAACAGTGGCAAGATTTTTCAGAGCCAAATATCTGCAGAAATGTGAATTACAGTAACATATATGTTTATAAAAGTAAGTTTGTCACTAGAAGAGGAGAAGGGTTGAGGGTTGGCCCATTATCCACCAAGTTTAGAACTGTGTTCGATATCCCTCTCAAGGCTTTCTCAGTTACAACAACATATCCAGTGTAGTCCACAAAGTGGGGTCTGGGGAGGGTACAGCGTATGCAGACCTTACCCCAAACTCAAAAGTAAAGAGGTTGTTTCCGATAGACCGTCCGCTCAAGAAAAACAGTCAAAGCAGTTCAGAAGGAAGTGCCACGACCAATCATATTACAGGTACTATTGCACAAATTAGGGGTGAACTTCATGCTAAAATCTTTGAGAAGTGCCAAGGCCCCTATTTTGAGTATTTGGTTTATGTTGCAAACTATAAAAGTGTTGCATCTTTATCAATAGATTAAGCAGGTCACAAAATTCAATATGGTGACAAAGCAAGATACGGTCCACATTTCAAGTCTCATCACCACCTATCAACAGAAATATTTCCATGTGAGTGGTCCAAATAAACGAACTGGTCAGCACATGATGAGCTGTTATAGACCTAATTTTAAAAAAATAATTTAAGGGTCTCTTGCAACAGTTTAACCTTTTAGATGAGGCAATATAAATTCGTTCTATTGGCTTTACAAGATGTATTGTACCAGAGATATCTTCACTAGCTACAACTCTTTTTTAATAACTGAGAAATACCTGAGACTCAGTAGCGCACGGTTAATATAGCCACTACATATTTTAATTAGTATTGTTTTTAATACAGCCACTACATTTAAAAAAAGAGAGAGAGAGAGAGAGAGAGACAACTTGGCTTGTTGGTCTTAATGCTCCATTAACAACTCTTTACTTCATCATGGACTGCGTACACTTTACCCTCCCCAGACCCCACTTTGTGGGAATACACCGGGTATGTTGTTGTTGTATTGTTTTTACACAATTTAAATCTGATTCTCCTTACATCTGAATTTTATGACACTATCCATTTTGGAACATCCGAAAATGTTTGACAATATTTTATTTACTCAATTGCTAAACTACTCAAGTTTTCAACTTTGACATGTTCTTTTGTCTATCGAACTAGCTTTTCACTTATTACTAAAATATTTTATTCTGCTGTCACTAATATGATATATAAGTTAAATTTCCTCACTTCCACCAGGAAAGTTCAAACCCCATAAATCCCCCTTCCTCCTCCTTATGCAACTCTAACGTTTCTTTGCTAGAAAAAAAAACATATAAGTCAAATTAGATATCTTGAACTCAGTGTCCTGATTTCTACCTTCACATAAAAAGGGACGAAAGAAATATATCTTTGTGGAAGTTCCATGTTTTAAAGTGTGTGACCATCTTATCTAAAAGCTTAAACAGATAGAGAGACCACACTTTTTATTGACTTAAATTTGTCTTCAACAAGCCCCCTCACATTCTTCTTGAAGTGTGTGAAAATTCATTTTTCTTTTAAATAATTGGTAATGAAAAGACTTGAACCCAAGGCACCTGGAGATTGTGATACCATGTCAAAGTGTGCGATTGTTTCATCTAACAGTTTAAAATGTTAGACAAATGGCACTTTTTATTAACTTAATTTTTTTCTTCAACATGCATAAAAGTGCACCAATTTTCTAAAATCAGACGCTCAAACTGGTCCTTCTATAACATTATGCTCTTTTAGACAGAGGCGGATCCAGGATCCAAACTCTCCGGGTGCCAAGTAAACTTAACAATGGGATGCGGAGAGAGGTGGCCGGTGAGGCTGAGGCCGTGACCTTTGTCGGCGATGCCAAAAACTCCGGCGGTAGCAGCAGCAAAGACCAAAAAAGCAGAGAGCAATGATGATTTGAGAATTGGGATTTGGGAGAAATGGTTTTTTTTTTTTTTAATTTGAGGAGAGAGAATAAATTATGCACTTTTTAATACAAATATTAACTACTAATATTTGAAAATAAAAGAAAAATTCAATATAATTACTATTAATACATATATAAAAAAGGGTTGCCAACTAGTAGTAGTTATTTGTGGCTTCACTTCAGCCTAAAATTAAGGGAAAAAGTAAGGTTGCCAGCCGAGCAAATGTGACACTTTGCCACTCGGACCAAACAACACTTCAGTCTTGGAGGTGGCATGTTAATTATTTGACTATATCCGTGTATATATATGTATATAGAGAGAGAGCTTCCGTCGAAGTTTGCGGGTGGCGTGGCACCCTCAACTCTCTTAATAGATCCGCCCCTGCTTTTAGATATCTTTAAGATCTTCAATTAAATATAGTCTAGCACTAACAATAATGCGAAATTTCGACTACCAATGACAGAGGGAAAGAGCAATAAATGGGCTTCAGTTTTAAATGAAAGGGAAAATTATATAGAGAATGTTCTAAAGACAGCAAGAAGAGATGGTAGTTCATTAGCTACTCTAGATTACTAGAGAAGTAGTAGCCAGGAACAAGCAAGTACGAGAAGAAATTACAACAAAATCAGAACCAGAAGTTCGAGTAAGAAGTTAGGCCTCAATCACACCTGAGCTGCAAAAGATGACCATCACTAGAATTACTATCCACCTATAATGAAAATACAAAAATAACCATTAGTAAGGACGTGGCAGAAAAGATGGTGATTCCAAGGTAACTATCAGCATGTACCTGTGAATTTGCAACCAGAGGATCCTTTAATACAGACTCCAAAAGCTCACGAGCCTTTTTGTAGTCTTTAGCATCCAGTTTCAAAAGTCCTTCATGGTAAGTTTGTGATAAATGAAATTCCTGCAAAACCCAAATCACAAATCCATAGTAAAAAGCGAGAAATCAAAATAGTTCCTCTCTGCTTTCTCTTCATCAAAGTAAAACAATAAAACTTGTAGAAAAGTATCATCCATATAAGAAACAAGTGATCACAATATTGCACGCAGAGTATAGAATCGCCAAATATTAAGGAAGAGGGAAAAGAAAAAAAGAGAGATAATTGCACGCAAGGGTGTGAAAATGAAGTGGGTCGAGCACCATGAGGTCTCAAGTCTCAGGTTCAAATCCAGCGGAGACAAAACACTAGATGATTTCTTCCCATTTGTTCTAGACTTGGTGGATAGAGTTACCGAGTTTGATGCTGGTGGGCAGTGGTAGGTATCCCGTAGAATTAGTGGAGATGAAATGTATTATAATGTTTAAAAGCAACTAGCTTTCTCAAATTTAAAATGCTTCATAAAGGAATATATAATCAATTAAACATTCAGTGGGAAAAAGGGCTTTTTTTTTGTTTTTATTAGGGTACTGAAAGCAAGAACAAGAACACAACTGCAGAAGTTTGTTTGTATACCTGGGCTTCTTTGGTAGGGGCTAAAGGTTCCCACTGGCTTATTGATTCTGTATCGTTGATGGCCGCAATCGAAAACTGAAACCCAAAAGCATAAAAACAGTTGAATAATGATCAATAGATATACAGCGACCAGTTAATTTTGTTTGAATTGTTCATAGCTTACCATTATCGCAACAACTATGAGCCCGGTTAAACTCTACTCATGGATTTTCGCCATTCAAGAGTCCCGAGAAAATTGAAGGAGAGAAAATTTGGCTAACAGCCTTTTTCAATGATCAAAATGGTGTACTTTTATTTTGAGAAAAATGAGTCCAAAGACCTCAAGTCTTCAATTAAAAAAAAAGAAGTGGGTCCCACAACTTGTCCATGTTAAGTGCCTTGAACAACTGTATTTGTTGTCTCAACAACTTCGCACAGTTGTTGAACAACTTCTCCCAATTATCGAACAACTTCACTTAGTTATTGAACAACTTAGCACAGTTATTGAACAATTTTAATACTTGTTGAACATCTAGGAGAAGTTATTGGAACGAAAAAAACTTTTAAGAAAAATTCTCTCCCACCTAATTTAAAAAACTTGAAGGACCTCACTTAATTGGACAACTTGTTTGTCCCTTTTAATTCAAAGTCCCTTTTATTTTCTCATTTTAAAATAAAATAAAATAATAACTTTAAAAAAAATGTTATAAAATAAAATCAAACTATCAAATTTAAGGAAATGAGAGAACCTTAATAGTACATTTGTTATTACTTTGATGTCTCAATAAAATGTATAAATGGTGGCTATTTATAGACACCAAACTTAGTTTCTAAGCTTGTCAAACTTGACCTCAAGTTGGCAAGTTGGCCAACTATTTTAGGTTTTCAAATCCAAATTTAACAAGGAATGTTTTGGTCCTCAAATCCAACTTGACTACTATCTCTAATATTTCACACATATACATGTTACATGATATCATCCATATAATATAACACTCCTCCTTGGATGTCAATTAAGAAATAATGTGTCTCATTAAAATCTTACTAGGAAAAACCAATGGAAAAAAGCCCAGAGAAGGAAAAAAGAATACACATATCTTGTAATATGCCTTTAGTGTTGCCTCATTAAAAACCTTACCAAGAAAACCCGTTTGGGACAAAACCTTGGTTAAGAAAAAAAAAGTACAACGCGTATTTTACTCCCTTGATGGGAACTTCAGTTTAATGACTTGAATCTTTGCATCCCGATCTTGTACATTATCTTCTTGAAAGTTGTAGTTGAAAGAGACTTGATGAATAAATCAGTTAGATTGCCACTCGAACGAATCTGTTGAACATTAATATTATCATTCTTTTATAGCTCATATGTATAAAAAAACCTTGATGAAGTGTGCTTCGTTCTATCTCCTTTTAATGAATCCTCCTTGAAGATATGCTATGCATGTTGCATTATCTTCGTATAAAATTATGGGTACATTGTCACATTTCAAACAATATTTTTCTCGAATGAGATGTATTATGGACCTCAACCATACATATTCTCGGCTTACTTCATGAATAACTATTAGCTCAACATGATTTGATGAAGTGCTAGATAAACCGCTTGTATATCTCCAAGATATGGCAGTAACCTCACATGTCAACACATTGCATGTTTGAGATAGCATGATCAACAAGATCAGGACTGCAATCTTTAGAATAAAATAAGATCATGTGTTTGATCCCATTTCGATGTCTCCTAGTAGGAGCGAAATTATACCTTGCTAACAAATTAACCAAAAAGGGCAATATCAGGTCTTGTAGTATTTGCAAGATACATTAGTACATCAATTGCACTAAGATATTGTACTGCATAACCAATTCAATTCAGTATATTTCTCATGTCAGCAAATAATCTACTGTTTTTGAAAACTCTCCAAGAGTTTCAATAATTTTCAAGTTATAGATTTATGCAATATAAGGATTATAGATAAGTTTCCCAGAAACTTTTATATTTTCAAACATTTTGAATTCTTAAACAAGTTTTCATGTAAATTTTGTCAAGTGACAATATTCAACATTTTATCTGTGACATTTTCAAGTGTCTGGACTGCAAATCAAATAAGTGTTATGCTTATCAAGATGCATCATTTCATGTCACTTGATAAATGTTTCTACGTCAGCATGCTTAAATTAACGTAGAATTCGGATCCTCATAATCTTTTACTATATTGCGCTAATATTGTATCAAAGATATCATTGACGTTTCTCATTTTGTATTGGTTCATAATGCGTCATAACATTTTGAGATTTCATCACTTCATTATTTTCAGGTACCTAAACCTCTCATAAGGTTTCATGAGTGTTATGTCGTAGGCTCTTCAAGAGCATATTGTATTCTTATTATGATTATTTGCTCCTTATTATTTTCAAGAATTATTTCTTTTGTAACCGATTGGTCTACCACGCTTTACGTATGTATAGACTTTGTCCTTTAGGGACACAAAATAGGTGCACTTACAACTTAATATGCGATGCTTTCGGCATTTAACTTGGATTGTTTTTTGAATGAGGATCTGATGATAATTCCTCACATATTTCTTAGTTGCTTACAATCTCCCCCTTATGTTAGAAAAACTAGCATATGTGCTTCATCTTCTTTGAGGAATTCATCGTTGTGCATCATAGTATATTCATTAATCATATACCGCATATCAAAACTATTAGATAGAATAGTTGGTTCCTGACCTTGAACCAATTGAGAGGGAAAAAATAATCATAATTTATTGGTCTAATGCATACAAGTGCTATTGTATTATATTTCAGACCAACACATAAAGCTTTGTTCTCATTAGTAATGGTTTAGCTATTTATCAAAGGCATTCAATGTCAAATCATCATCATCAAGATGAATTGTCTTGATTACACAATCTGCAAATTATGTTCTTAACTCAGTTTTATTGAGCAAACAACTTTATGAATTTCAAACTACAGGTTGACAATAAATGTACATGTGATCATCTTATTGATGCATCATTTCAACATATCACATGATAGGTGAACGGACCCTTATTCACCTTTTATACTTTTCAGATTTTAAGGGATCCAATCCCAAAATTAGTTAGTCCAACCAACTTATCATGAGAACAAGCAACATTAAAAGTAATGAAGAATTTTCTAATTCTTCAATATATGCTCAATACTCAGTATGCACATATTTGAGATGTCGCAATCGTTCATGTCAATTTATGAACGTTTATTCTAGCAAACTCCAAGTTTACCATGACAAGTACCTTTTACTCTAGTAAATTTCAGATTTACTATTACATGAATAAATTTCAGATTTACTATTTTAGAAGTAGGTTTCAAAATAACTCTTTTCAGTTATTCTGCCTCATTCGGAGGTGGGTTGTGATACTATCACAATCAAGTGCACGTTTGTTTTAAAACAATCGAAATCCTCATTTTTCAACAATAAAATATAATCATGCCCTAAGTCTATCAATTTTGATAACTTATAACCTCTTTCATGATATTACTACTTTAGGAGAAAATCTAGGCATATATATAATAAAGAGAATTTTTCTCTAACATATCTTATAGTCATAATAAGAGTGTGAAAATTTTATCACTTTTGATGATTATTATCATATTGTCCCTTCACGCTTATTTTCGTGCATTCAATCATTTGTCTTCTTTCGGATATATTATGCACTGCTATCACATTCCTTTCAAGAATGGAGTAAGTTGTCAACTTTCAGATTCATCATGTATTGCTACCATATTCACTTCATGGAATAGAGCATATCAATGAGATATGTTTCATGACTTTTCATGAAATACACATTATTTTGCCTTAGTCATCATTATATCCTCAATATGGTACATTGAGATTCAAACTCAATATCTTATCCATATAAAGACATCTTAGACATAAATCGATGGGACTTTGAACCCAATATCTTATCATCATGGTGCATTGAAACTTTTAATCTAATGTCTTACCCTCTTAATGAGATGAGACTTAAATCCATCATCATATCTTTTAACAATATTGTTCTTCATGAACAAATTTAAAGCATAAGTAGTTCCAAACCAATTATTTTTCCTCAAATCCAACAATAATTATATCATCAGAAGCAAAAGACAAATAAGGAATTACTAACCTTAAAATTATTTTTAGGTCTATAATCTCACCTTGTTTGACAGAGTCTCGTGCTGATAGTGTGTTATAAAATAAAGATAAAATGTCAATATCAAACTTAAAGAAATGAGAGAACTTTAGTAGTACATTTGTTACTACTTTGATATCTCAATAAAATGTACAAATGGTGGCTATTTATAGACACCAAACTTAGTTTCTTAGCTTGCCAAACTTGACTTCAAGTTGGCAAGTTGGCCAACTATTTTAGGTTTCCAAATCCAAATTGAACGAGGAATGTTTTGATCTTCAAATTCAACTTGACTACTAACTATTATCTCTAATATTTCACACACATACATGTTACATGACATCCATATTATATAACAAAAAAACTATAATAACATATTAAAAACTATAAAAGCTACTTATTTACAAATATAATTAAAACATAAAATCCTAACTTATTTTTTCAATTTCAAATCTTTTTTTTCCTCTCTCTTACTTTTTTTCTCCTCTATTATTACTAAAAACTCATTATTTCTTCAACTTTCTCCTTTTTGAAGCTAGCATTTTATTCCTAAACATTCTGTCTTTCAAATTTGTAAGTTTTCTACTCTCTTTTAATTTTAGTCCATTTTTTCAAAAAGAAAAAAAATTGTGTGTATATATATAATTGATGGATCAATAATCGATCTGTCCATATATCCGTTGGATTGATAATTGATTTATCTAGTATCAGTCGGATCGATAATCGATCTGTTCATATATCAATCGGATCAATAATAGATCTGTCCATCGTAAATGAGATTTTGAACTAATTTGTAAAATGTGTAAAAGATTTCGGTGGGAGGGGTTTTGTTTAAATTCTGTAAGTTGGTGATTTGTGGACTAATTTGTAACTTTTAAAAGTTGTAAATAAATTTATATCACAAATAATATTTTTTTCAAAAGTGGTCCCTAAAAAATAAAACTTATAATCTATTTAATTAAAAAGTAAACCTGAATAGGTCATTTATAAAAAAAAAAACTATTTAAGTATGCGTTTGGCCATCAAAAAAATTTCACCTTTTGTTCAAAAAATTATTTAAAAAAGTGAAAATAGTAGTGTAAACTTATTTTTACTTTGTTCACTCTTATTTGTCGTAAAATATCTCTCTCTCTCTCTCTCTCTCACACACACACACATATATATAAAGGAGAAACTATAACATGCTGATATGACATGTCTCATCGACAAGAGATGTTATTTATCTTTTTTCTTGTTTTTTGGACTTTTATTCTTATTTAAATCAATTATTTTATCGTAGAATTAAGTAATTACTTAATTTATTACAATTAAATATTTTATTAATGAAGGAATTTATAACAAAAACTCTTCACATATCAATTAAGAGGAGTAATTATTCATAACTCACATCTCTTTAAATTACACTCTTAGTCAAATTATTTATCTATTTTTTTCACCTTTTTCTAATTATAAAATGACAATATTTCTTTTAATTTTTTTAATTATCAAATGACAATATCTTTTAATATTGTAAGTATTTTTAGAGATGCTATTTGTCTTTTTTCTTGCTTTTTGGCCTTTTTTCTTATTTAAATCAACTATTTTATTATAAAACTAGGGAAATTAGTCGCGCTTCGCGCGGTGTTAAAAATTAATTATTTTATTTGATCAATTTTATATTCACTTTAGATTTATTATCTAATCGTAATATTATAACTTGTTATAATTATGTTATGAAGAATGTTTTGTTCCATAAAAGAAAAAAAATTTAACAATTTAACATTTTTTAAATGATGGATAATATATTCTTTATCAATAAATTAAAATATATTTTCTAATAACAAATTTGTTTCATTTCTATTGCGTATTCAATAAAGTTGAGATTTTAATTTGAAATAATGTACTTATGTGTGCTTATAAATGTATTAAGATGGTAAGATAATTTCCTTCTCATTATATATATGTATATATATATATAAACAATTTCAATAGCATAAATCTCTTTAAGTCGTCTGCACTATATACAAATTAACTTCATATTACAACTACCTTAATGTGCATATTGCGATTCGCATTATAAAAAAATCATGAAAGTTCATAGTATAGAAGTTACATATAAAGAACATACACATGAACACTCACACACATACACCTATTTTTCTACGTTAATTGTAAGAAAATAGACAAAAAAAGAAATAAAAAAATTAGTATACAATTTTTTAAGCTCTTGTTCGATAGCCTCTTTGACAAACGATCAACCTTCAAAAGTCTATAAAATTTACAATAGTAAAAAAAATCATGAAATTCATATTATAGAAGTTACATATAGAGAACATAGTCATGAACACTCACACACGCACATACCTATTGCTTTTATGTTAACCATAAGAAAATGGACGAAAAATAAATACAAAATTAGTATATAATTTTTTAAACTATTGTTTGATAGCCTTTTTGACAAGCGATCAACCTTCAAAAGTCTATAAAATTTACAATAATCAAAAAATCATGAAAGTTCATATTATAGAATTTACATATATAGGACATACTCATAAACACTGACACACACACACCTAATTTTTTTACATTAACCATAAGAAAAAACACGAAAAAGAAATACAAAATTAGTGTACAAAATTTTTAAGTTCTTGTTCGATAGCCTCTTTGACAAACAATCAGCCTTCAAATGTCTTC
Organism: Capsicum pubescens; assembly: GCA_030864215.1. Lineage (NCBI taxonomy): Eukaryota > Viridiplantae > Streptophyta > Magnoliopsida > Solanales > Solanaceae > Capsicum > Capsicum pubescens. Next base: position 176,975,334 of record CM061545.1, on the reverse strand, counting down.
TTAATAAGCTTGAATTTAATGCTATAAATAATAATATAAAGAACACTATTTTAGATATAAAACAAAAAGGATATTCTTGAGTATGGATTTCGTGAAACAAAATATTATGACTTTATATAGATGAAAATGGAGGAACATCATAAGTTATCTTAAATTTTATAATTAAATAATTGGAGGTTATGAATATGAAAATTTAAAAGTCATGAAGCTAGTGATGTTATTAAGAGTAGATTTTTTTTAAAATTATATAGAGATATAAATTTTACTTAATACAAATCAATTACATTAATTATAAAGGAAGATAAAGACAATTAACAAAATATTTAGAGTTTGAAAATAAAAAAATAAAAAAGGAGAGAAAAAAAATGGTCTTCTTGAACTTAACTAATTGAAGGTTATGAATATGAAAGGCTTAAGAGTTATGGACATTACTAGTAGAATTGATTAATTGAATGTATACACTCTTAAGTATATAAATATATTTTTATGTGAATTTTCATCAATTACGGATTTTCAGTCTTCTAAAAGTTTGAGTTTTATATAATATATTCTATAAGTGAAACAGTAATTTCTTTTTTCTTAAAAGAAAGTAGAGAAAAAAAAAGATTCCATAAAATTGAATTTATTTTCATGCCTAGTTTTAGTAAGTTTTAAACTTGTTTATTATTTATATATATAACACAAATCTAATTATATGAATCTCATATTTTTTATCTTATTTTATCCTTTTCATTTCTCTTTAAACTATAAAATGTGAAAAATCAAAAACTACAATTTAACGAATCAATAAACAACTTTCTTATGAATTAAATGTCATTTAAAAATTATAAACTAATGTTACATTCTCATATTTTATCAAAAGATTTACTAAAATTGATGTACATAATTGCGGAAGGATCCATAGATACTTTCGTAAGTAGCACACATATATGTTTGCCTCTTTCCTTTGCTTTTACTTTAGAAAATAAACACTCTGGTCTAGACACGCACATAAAAAATTGACATCACCAACGAAAAAAATCAGAAAAATAGTTAACTAAATTAATATAAACTTTTGAAAATGTTATATTGTGAATTGAAGAGGAAATAAGAACTATCACACATATAAATATAATTTCTCTCAAAAGAATTTTAAACAGTAATAGTTAGATTCTTGTCATCTCAATATCTTACTTCATTTGTATGTCAATCGAGCCTTAAAAGAGTCAGAAAAAAACAAACTAAGTGTAGCATGAAACGAAAAAGGACAACTAAATTGTTAACTAAAAGTGTTAAGAGCAGTTGGAGATGTTATATTGTGAATTGAAGAGGAAAGAAGAACTATCACACATATAAATATAATTTCTCTCAAAAGAATTTTAAACATTAATAGTTAGATTCTTGTCATCTCAATATCCTACTTCATTTGTATGTCAATTGAGCCTTAAAAGAGTCAGAAAAAAAAACTAACTATAGCATGAAATGAGAAAGGACAACTAAATTGTTAACTAAAAGTGCTAAGAGCAGTTGGAGATGAAATTTAATAAATCGAAAATATAAAAAATATTGCACTTTGAACTATATCTTGGCCGGTGAGACTTTTCTTTTGTTGCTATATACTATGTCTCATACCCACGGTGAGATAAGGACAAGAAAAACAGTCATGATAGTAATCTTCTTTTCATTTACAATTAAAATTTTAATGAGATTAAGATTAAAAGAAATACAAGATTGCAAAAAATTAATTAATGGGCACATAACATAAAAGAAAATTGTTCTAATAAAGTAATACATAACTCTTTACAAAAATATAAAAATGTACGAAGTTTATTAATAGACGATGCACAACATAAAAGAAATCTACTCTAAAAAAATAAATAAAGCTTAGAGGAGTGACTTTCAAAATGCATATACCTTTTAAGAAACAATTGTCATTAGACTTTTTCAAGAAACAATTGTCATTGTTTCACACTATTTAAAGAAAAAATTGTTATTTGATTTTTTAATGCAAAATTAAATAATTGGAGGTTATGAATATAAAAGTCTTTAGAGTTATGAATTTTACTAATATTAATTAAGAGTGTAATTTATTATGAACATAAAGAGATGTGAGTTATGAAAATAATTAAAAAAAAAATAATTTAAAAAAATGAAAGAAAAACTCCAAAAAAGGAGAAAAAAGATAAATAGAATCTTTGGCTAAAGAGAGGTGCCACATAGGCATATTTATAATCCTCCTTTATATATATATATATATTGATTAAGTAGATTACGTAATGTATTATAATTAAATATTTTATTAATGAAGAAACATTTATAACAAAAAATATTTCTTATTTAAATCAATTATTTTATTATAGAATTAAGTAAATTACATAATTTATTACAATTAAAGAGGAGTAATTATTCATAACTCACACCTCTTTAAATTACACTCTTAATAAATTTATTTATTTATTTTCACCCTTTTCTAATTATAAAATGACAATATTTTTTTAAAAAAAATTAATTATAAAATGACAATATCTTTTAATATTGTAAGTATTTTTTGGGATGCTATTTATCTCTTTTCTTGCTTTTTGGCCTTTTTTCTTATTTAAATCAACTATTTTATTATAAAATTAAGTAGATTACGTAATTTATTATAATTAAATATTTTATTAATGAAGAAACATTTATAACAAAAATTCTTCACCTATCAATTGTAAGGAGTAATTATTTATAATTCACATCTCTTTAACTTATACTAGTCACCAATAGATTGTGCAAGGCACGGGCCCGACGAATATTTTTTTGAAATTTATTTTAATTATTGTAATTTATAATATTTTTTAAAATACATAACAATTTTTGTAATAAATATTTTAAGTTATTACCTATTGTAATTTATAATACTTTTTATGTAATTTTCAAATAGTATATATCGCTCTTGTTGTCCATATTTTTGTGGCATTGATAGTCAATTATATGTTTTAAATAGTTTAAGTTTTATATTATTGTGATGTATGATATTTTTTCTTCTATTTCAATTTAAGTGTCATGATGCTTAGATGAACACAATAATTAATTATGGGTGATATAGTAAATTTACGTGTTTTAATGACTCACAACAACTAATTAGAAGTGATATAGCAAAATTACTATAAAAATAACTGTGAATTTTTTTTGATCAGCTTATCATTTTATATCTATTTTACCCTTTTATCAAATATTATTAATTGACACAATGCTTAAATGGTCATAATAATTAATTAGGAGCGACATAGTAAAATCACGATTGAAACAGCGAAGCTGACACTTCTAATTAGAAGTGATATAACAAAATTACTACACAAAAATACTTTCAAAAAAAAAATTAAATAGATCTCATATAAAATGTCAACTAAATTTAACATTAAATATTATTAATTTTTTAATGCTTAGATGACTTTATAATAATTTTATAATAATTAATTAGACATGATTTAATAAAATTACGGAGGAAGCAGCTTATGAAGTAGGCACGAAAAGCAGGCATGTTGACGGAGACCTGCCTGCTCCTCCCACCCCATTCCCTTTTATTAGATATAATATTCTTAATTTATTTATTTTCATTTTTTTCTAATTATAAAATGATAATATCTTTCAATATTTTAAGTATTTTATTATTATTTAAATATATTTACAATGAGCAATTACACATGATTCACACCTTTAATTTTACCTTAATAATATTGATAACTCCCATAATTCTCATGTCCATAACCCCAAACTTTAATTTGTAAGTTATCATGTCTTATGGTATTCTATTACTTTGCCTAATATAAATTTATATTTAGTTTCATGAAGACTCTCATTTATCTTATGTTCTCTTCCAAGTTTTAGTTTTTTGATTTGTTTTTCTTTTCTTCTTTCTTCATTTGGGTAAATTTAATGTTTTATGCATCTCAAATTTTTTCACTGTTACTACATAATTTCTTTCTTCATTCGTTTTTTACCATATCCATTGTTCTTGCTCTTTTTTATTTTCTATTTCATTAATTTTAGTTAGATATCTTATGCTATTGACCTTTGTATTTTAGATATGTATCTAAGGCTTTTTTAGAAAAAAATTAGAAATGCTAAAATTACAATATTAATTATTACTATTTTTGTCTTTATTTTCTATTCTATTAATTTTAATTGGATATGTTATGTTAGTGATTTTCGTTTAAGACTTCTCCTAATTGAATGATTAAAATCTGAAATAGTAAAGTATTTGAATTGTGATTTTGTGGGTTTTTTTTGTGATAGTTGTGGTGTTTGGGTTATCTTTCACTTGATTTGTACGTGAATTTGTTGAATTTGAGTTATTTTATTTTTGAAGATATCATCAAAATTATTTGGCAAGTGAATTTTTAATTTTATTAGGAGTGATAAATTATTGTCTTTTATTAAACATGAAACTAAGTGTTAAATGAATTTGATTTGGAATCTAATTTATTTGAATTTGAAGATTGAAAAAAATATTAAAATTTCATGTATCTAATTTTTTTTTTAAATACCGCGCGGTCAAATTTACTAGTTTCAAAAATAATCCAATTTTATTCATAGTTAAACACAACACCAACTCCAATTCTAAAAAAATATTATTTTCATGATCAAACGGGACCTAAGTTTTGATGACATTGACTAAAGGTAAAGGTTAAAAGCCCATTAAAAAAAATTGATTAAGCTAGTTGGGATCAAATTAATATTTTTAAAACATGATAATTTTTTTCAAAATATAAATCAACCCACAACTCCAATTTAATATGTAACAAAAATAAGAGACAAATTAATTATTTTCCATCATCAGTCATCAGTTTTCAAAAAAATGCCCAAACGTTTCCTTCTCTCAACTCAACTCTCCCCCAATAGATTGCCTCAAACAAGACAGCAGATCGATATTGTTGCCATATTTGGCGACTATCAGTTGTTTGAGAATCCACATTCGACTTCTTCGTCCTTCCTTCTTCCCTTGTAGTCGTTACTTTCCCTCTCTTCGTGGGTAAAGACTTTTATATTTGTTGGTTTTAAAAAAATTAGGGTCTTTTAGTTAATGAAGGAAAAAAAGAACTTTAGTTGTATTCTCTTCAAGTATGGGTTAACAATTTTGAGTTTCGATGCTCAAAAGATAAAGTTGAACTTAAGAAATCTTAATTTGTGGTATTTATTCTCTTAATATGGTGGTTGATGTAAATGTGATATCTTTTCTAAGTGAAATATGATTTTTTTTATTGTTGTTATTGTTTTTGTTCTTGAACATTGATGTAAAAATAGTGAAACTTGAACTTTGACTTTTTTGGAGATATTTGTTGTGACAATTTTGTCTTGTTGTTTGTGTTGTTGTATTGAATCACTTCACTTGGTATTTGTTGGTGGTGTTGGTGGGGATTGTTGGTATTGTTGGTGTTGTTTGTGTTTTAGGTATGTTCTTAGTGTTCTTAGTTTTGTTGGTGTTGTTGGCGGTGTTGTTGGTGTTCTTGATTTTCTTCATTTTATTGGTGTTGTTAGTGTTGGTGTTAGTGGTGGTGTTGATTTTCTTGGTTTTGTTGATGTTGGTGGTGTTAGTGTATTGGCAAAAACATAAACATGAATATTATTTAAGTGGTGATATAGCTTGATGTTGTTGTTGGTGGTGTTCTTGGTGTATGATATAGCATGGTGGTGGTGGTGTTCTTGTTGATATATAGTGTGTTTGGTATGAAAAAATGTTTTCCAATTTTTTCTTGTTAGGTTGGCTTAAATGTTTTCCAAATCAACTTAATTTTCTCAAATTTAAGGAAAATGACTTTTCTTCAAAAAGTAAGAAAAACATTTTTCAAACTCTCTTTCAACCTCACTCTCAAGCTGAAATATTCATACAACTCTCAAAATCACCCACCCTTATCCCGACCCCCAATCCCCTACCAACCCAACCCCTATAACCCGCCATCCAGAAAAAATATTTTAAACTTTTTCTTACCCCCGACCCCTTATCATTCCCCCTCCAAAAAAATATTTTATTTTATTTTATAAAAATTCAATTTTTTTCTTATCCCACCCCCATTCGCCCCCCCACTCTACCAGCCCCCCCCCAAAAAAAAAAAAAAAAAAAAATTTTTAAAATAATTTCTTTTCTTATCCCACCCCCTAATATCCCCCCTCCCCTCCAAAAAGATATTTTTAAAATTTATTTTTTAAAAAATTTGAAACTTTTTTCTTACCTCACCCCTATCACCTATTCCGCCTCACCCTCTTACCCTATTTGTTCTTATTATTTTTTGTTAAATACATATAAATACTTTTAGAAAATATTTTTCTACTTGCATAACAAATACAAGAATATAAATGGGAAACAACTTATTTTTTTAGAAAAAAAATATTTTCCTCCTTATACTGAACACACCCTAAAAAAAATTCGGGGTAAAAAATTATTTTCTAAAAAGTATTTTTCACTCTTTAGCTAAACATTAAAATGTATTTTATGAAAAATATTCTTTCATTCACCAACCAAACATTAAAAATATTTTCCACTCACCAATCAAACATAAGAAAATAAGTAAGAAACTAACTTGTTTTTCATAAAAATATTTTCCTTCATACATACCCATAATGTCACCCAACAAATGTGTAATATGTTGCAAAGAATAAAAATCTGTTGGAACATATTAAGCACATCATATGTCGGTTTACTGGTTTGATTTCTTCCAACAGATGACCCGTCTGTTGCAACAGATGAGTCATCTATTGGAAGAAATCAAACCAGTTGCACGACCTGTTTTAATTTCTTCCAGCAGATAAGTTATTTATTATTGTTGCAACAAATGAGTCTTTTGTTAAAAGTATCTTTGTACTGTGTTGTATTTATTAAATTTACTATTACCTTTTTTAATGATGCACCAATCAATTGTAATCTTTTTGTTTCTTTTATTTGTAAATAAAAAATGTCTCTAAGAAAAAAAGAGTGGATCAACTTCTGACAAAGCAACTAAAATAGCTAAATTACAAACACCAATAGAAGAACTTACTGAACAAGCTCTTTCACAAACAAATGAAGTATTACCATCTGTAGATGTACAAAAAAGGAATAAAGATATGGAAAGAGATATTGAAGAATATACCGAGAGAGAATCATTTGAATGATCTAGTGATAATATAGAAAATGAAGGTGACAGAGATGAAGAAGAGTTTCTAGGGAAGGAAGATTAAAATATAAATGAGGAAGAAGATGGAGATAATGAGGTTGGAGATGATGAAGAAAGTCATAGATGAGATGAAGAAGAAGGTGATGATGAAGAGGAAAAAAAAAGTGAGAAAGAAAATAAGGAGGAAGAAGATGAATCTGAAGTGGAAAATGAAAGAGAGGATGAAAAGAAAAGAGTTGATGATAATATTAATGATTATGTTGTGATATCGTTGATCGATCGTAAACGTAGATAAAAAATTTAGCATGATCTTCTCAAAACTTTTAGTATTGATGATTTTCAAGTTGGGATGCATATAAATAACCCTACAGATTAATTGGTGATTTTGTTGTTAAATTTGTAATGGGTAAAATTTTTAATGGTTTTAGGAATATATTAAGGGATGAAAAATTTGAGGATTACTTTAAGTCCAACTTTTTTGGATACTTTCTTGATCTGTCGGAGGATAACAATTAACGCTTGCAAATGAATACGGTGTATGATCTTCTTAAGTACAGGATCAAGCATAAGGGTGATGATGATGAAACATTAAAGGATGTGGACAAGAAGATGGATGAGATTTGTATAAACTATTGTGGCATGTTGGATTGTTTTGGCATAAAGGAATTTGTCATAGTGACTAGCATGAAATTCCATCCTCGATCTGAACCTCTTTCCCGTAATAACACCCTTAAAAGCCAAAGGCGAGCAGGATACCAAAATCAGCCAAGGCATAAAAAAAAGGCAAGACACTAATTAAGCCACCCACCAAAACCAAAAAAAGCAAAGAAAAAACAAATGAGTTGTTGGCTATTGTTAGACCAAGCTACAAATCCAGGCAATTAATAGTTTATCTCCAGAATTAAAGGTTTTTGAAGAAGCACAAGGAGTCATTGTGCTTAGTTTGATTTGTGCATTCCATTTTATGGGCCAGAGACACCAGCTAAGTCATAAAACCTAAATTGTTGGTACTTGCTTAGGATTTGGAGGCATTTAACAATTATCCATGGGGATATGAAAACTATTTCGACTATCAAATATTTATAGACAAGGATATCTCCAAATATGATCAACTTATATGACTTTCTTTGGGCTTTTATGATAAACTTCATCCCTGTTTCTTTAGTGTTTCATTTATTTATATTGTTGGATAATTATTCTGACTTTTTTGCATCATGTTTACATTTTCAGGCTTGAATATTTAAAGTCATTCCTCACCTCCGGCAGCAGGTGAAGGACTACTCGAAAGAGGTTTCTCATCCAAGGATCCTTAGGTGGTTATCTGCCACGAACAACTCAAGGATGAATCTCTTTGATCTCCTCAGCCCTGTCGATGATGTAGCAAGTTTTCTTTTAAATAGAATAATTTCACTCAAGTTAACAAGTTAACACATTACAACAAATAACTCATTTATTGCGACAGATTAACCATTTATTTGCAATAGATGACTTATCTGTTGCCAATCTCTGCAAATTATAGGTTGATTTTAATATATATCTACTTTTATTTATAGATTGTGCATTCATGAATTGTACCTACTGAGCAAGATTTGAAGATATCTGGCATTTTTACTCTAGATATTATCAAAACAAAATCAGACCCAAAGGTGAACTTGATAAAGAAAGAATTAGTTGGAGCAACAGTCATCAAAAGAAAAGAAGTTAGTGAAGGTCAGCTTATTCTTAATGAGCCTGTTGCTGAGGTTTTTGGTGATGTTGCAATAAATTTAGGTGTTGGTGTTAATATTGGTGTTGGTGATGGTGGTGGTGGTGCTGGTGATAGTGTTGGTAATGTTGGTGTCAAAGATGGTGATGAACATATTGATGATGCTCATGAAAATTTATTTAAAAAATATTTGATCATGATGATAGTCATACTAGTGATGACTGTGGTGGATTCACCCCTTTCAGTGGGCATACCACCTCTTTTGGTCCCTCTTCAAGTTTATGTTCTGCTTGCAAATGTCAAGAATACAAAGACAAACATAACAACTTGATTAAAAACATTAATGATCTGACTGTTGTTGTTAAGGAATTTACATCTAAGAGGGGGGTCATACCATTAAGGGAGTTGATAGATACATTCACTCCATTGGAGGTTACGAGGAGGAAAAAAATAATTTCCAAGGTACCACCAGATATTAAATCAAGAAAAACTGCAACTCTTCTTTCTTCCACTGTTGAGCAAATTCAAGGGGCCACGGGAGTGCAGGGATAACTAAAGAAGGTACATATCTATAAGTTGGTGAAAGCCACCAAGAAGCCTAAGTTGAACACACTGATGAAATCCAAAAAGGTTCTAGAAGTCTACTACATTCATAAATTTAGGCTAAAAGACTTCAAGAACATGACAAATATGGAGCAGTAGTAAAAAGACTGGTAAGTTACTTTTTCTAACCTTCTATCTATTCAATTTATAATCTTCTAAGTCATCTGTTGTAATAGATTACCCATTTGTTATATTAGTTTACAATAAATTGAGTAATCCGTTAACAGGTTCAAAGAATTTATAAAACAGATTACCCATCTGTGCAAGATGAGTCATCTATTTTTAGCATATGGGCCATCTGTTGTATCTTTTTAATTTTTATTAAGTTACAAACTTATTTAAATTATATTCTTATATCAGTATGTTGATGAAATTTTTAACTCATGTGGGAGAGGCACCTTAAATTCACTGAGTACTATGATCTCAGGATAGGATCATGTACCTCAATTTCTATAGTAACTTCTTAAGTAGGTACAACAAGCTCAACAAAAAAGTGACAACTCCCGATGGTAGAAAAATTGAGGAGATACTTGCTAAGTTTGAATAGAATGAGGACATGATTGATTACTGTAGATGAAAAAGGCCATATTCAGGTGCTATAGATTGGACTAGGGCAAAGAGGATTCTTGCAATGATGAACTTGAAGAATAAACATTTTGTGACCGTTGAGATCATCATGAATGAGTAAGTCATGAATGTTTACGACTACAACATACCATTTGCATGAAGTCTTTGTTGGGATTGTTTTCAAAATCATTGAAGCAAAGTGGCATAATGAACACTTGTTAGAAAAGTTGCTCAATGAACGATGGACTTTTGAAGGTCGAAAACATGACCTTTCCAAAAATGAGACTGGTGACGTGTGCGGATCGTACTCATTTGTATTTATTGAGCATTTAAAAATCCATATTGGTATGACACCTCCAAGGACTTTATTGAATGACAACATAGTGGCAAGAATGCAAAAGGTTTGGGCTGCTGGGTAGCATGTAAAAGTTTGGAGCTCTGATGTGGGATGCAGTTTGTTTGACTTATATGAATGTGTAACAATATTGGTGATGACAATATTTTATTTTTAGTAGTTTAATTAATTATATTATGTAATTATTGATGACAATAGTTTAATATTTTTTAATTGATGTCCCTTTATTTTATCATGGATTCTATTTTATCCTTAGATTAGAAACATATAAATTATTACTAAAAATAGATTACTAAGTTCAAATATTGCAACAAATGCATTATCCATTGCATTAAATGACTCATCTGTTGGAAATAATCAAACATATATAGGCATCTATTGTAATGAAACAGATGACTCATCTGTTCGAAATAGATGTAGACATCTGTTGCAATAAATGGATTATCTATTACAATAGATATCTCATCCGTTTGAAATAATCAAATAAATATAAACATTTGTTGCAATGCAACAGATGACTTGTTTTTTGAAAATAATTAAATAAATATAGACATCTATTACAACAGATAACTAACCTATTACAATAAATGACTCATCTATTGAAAATTATCAAACAGATGTAGACATCTATTGCAATGCAATAGATGACCCATATGTTGGAAATAATCAAGCAGTTATAGATATTTGTTGCAAAATATAACTAACATACTGCAACGGAATACTCATCTGCTGGAAATTATCAAACAAATGTAGGCATTTGTTATAATACAATAGATGACTCGTTTGTTGGAAATAATCAATCAGATATACATATTTGTCATAACAGATGACTAACCTCTTGCAACGGATGACTCATCTGTTGGAAATTATCAAACAAATATAGACATTTTTTGCAACAGAAGACTAACATGTTACAACCGATGACTCATTTGTTGAAAATTATCAAACAGATGTAGGCAGTTGTTCCAACAGATGACTAACCTATTGCAACAAAATGCCTATTTATTGGAAATTATCAAACATATATAGACATTTATTGCAATAGGTTATACACTTATTTGATTATGTAATTATTGTGTAATTGTTGTGATTGTAATTGAATTTATAAATTGAAAGCTAATTAAAGTTAAATCAATTTGTTATTGCTAATCATGATTTAATATGAAGCATTTCACATCAAATTAGTCAATTGATTACTCTATTTAGGACGAATACACTTAGTTGATCATGTAATTACTATGTAATTATTGTGATTGTATTTGAACTTATAAATTAAAAGCTAATTGTAGTTAAATCAATTTATTTATTACTAATCATGATTTGATATGAAGCATTTCACATCAATTTGTCAATTGATAACTCTGTTTAAGACGAATATACTTAGTTGATCATGTAATTCATTGAGATTATAATTGAACTTATAAACTGAAAGCCAATTATAGTTAAATAAATTTGTTTATTAATAATCACAGTTTAATATGAAACATTTCACATCAAATTAGTCAATTGATCACTCTATTTAGGATGAATACATTTAGTTGATCATGTAATTATTGTAATTGTAATTGAACTTATAAACTAAAAGCTAATTATAGTTAGATCAATTTGTTTATTACTAATCTTGGTTTAATATGAAGCATTTCATATCAAATTAGTCAGTTGATCACTCTATTTAGGACGAATACACTTAGTTGATCATGTAATTACTATGTAATTATGGTGATTGGATTTGAACTTATAAATTAAAAGCTAATTGTAGTTAAATCAATTTATTTTTTATCATGGTTTAATATGAAATATTTCACATCAAATTAGTCAATTGATCACTCTATTTAGGTCGAATACATTTAGTTGATCATATAACTAAATTGAAAGCTAATCTATATCTATATCTATATATGTAATAAAGCAAAGAAGTTCGCCTAAAATTAAGCCAAGTGGCATATTGGAAACTAGCCACTTGGTATTTTAGCAACAAGAATATATTTTATTGGCAACAGAATTTATTTTGGTGATTATTTTGGTGAATAACCAATTAGTAATCAAGCAACTTATATGGAAAAAATTACTATGACCAAAAAGTCATTCCAAAATAAAAATCTATATATGTAATAAAGAAAAGAAGTTAGCCTAAAATTAAGCCAAGTGACATATTGGGAATTAGCCACTTGGTATTTTAGTAAGAAGAATCTACTTTGTTGGCACCAAATTTATTTTAGTGATTATTTTGGTGAATAACCAATTAGTAATCAAGCAACTTATATGGAAAAAATTACTATGACCAAAAAGTCATTCCAAAATAAAAAAATATTTCAATAGAGATGTCATTCCTTTAAATATGTGAACAATTAATTTAAACAACATAAATAATAATATTATAAAAAGTAAATATTTATAATTTTACTACAATTGAGTAAATCAAGAAAATATTACAAAAAATCAATTAGTAAACAGTAATCATGTAACTTATATGAATAAGATTATAATAATCAAAAAGTCATTTCAAAATAATTTTTTTTTTTTATGAAAAATATGTTATCCCTCAAAAAATATACACAATAAATTTAAATAATAATATTATTTAATTTTTTTATGATTTCACTACAATTTAGTAAATCAAGAAAGTATTTAAAAAAAAGCAATTAGAGAATAAATAATTAATAATCAAGTAACTTGTACGAAAAATATTATTATGACAAATGAATCCTTCCAAAATTAAAAATATTATGAAAAAGATGGCATCACTCAAAATGGGTATATAATTAATTTAAATAACAATATTATATAAAAAAGAACATTTATGATTCGATTACAATTGACTAAATCAAGAAATATCAATTAAGAGAATAACCAATTAGTAATCAAACAAATTATATGGAAAAAATAAATAATCAAAGAGTTATTCCAAAATTAAAACTATTATGAAAAAAATGTGATCACTTAAATGGTAACTTTGGGCTATAAAATGGAAGAAATTTATTTTAATATATTTCAAGTAATTTTATTTAAAAAATATGCATTCATATTTATTGGAAGATTTTTTCATTCGATATATTTTAAGTAATCTATATTTAAAACAATATGCATTCATATTTAATGAAAGGATTTTCATAATTAAAAATAACTATCAATGAGTAATCACACTATCATTCTATATTAGGAAATGAATAAATGATAGTCTTGAATTTAAAAAGAGGGTAGATTGAAAATAAATAAATATTTTTTTTTTTTAAATGAATATTACTACACAGAAAAGATTGCATAATATTTATCGAAAATAACTACTAAAATTACATAGTCCTAATTAATATTTGAAGTCAAATAAAATTTTGCCTTACAAAGTTATTCTTTAATTGACCAATTATATAACCTTATATATGTCTGTAAGAATAGTTTCGGATTTTAAAATAATCAAATTTAATAAAGATACTTCATGGTGAACAAAAATTAACTAAAAAAGATTAAATTATCTATAATCTATCTATAATATATTAAAAGTGTGAAGACCCTTAGAAAAGTGATTTGAACTTTTTGCCCTTCATTAAAAGTTTGTGCAATAGACAAAATTATCTTTTTACTTATTTCCTCCAATTATTATATCATTATATTTATAATATTTAAAATAAAGAAGTCCTAAATCTAATGAAAGAAAACCTCAAATTGAAAAAAAAATGAGTTTTTGTTGGAAAACTCCTAATATTTAGGATTTTTTAGTGTGAGTTTTATTTTTGGCCAACTTGACAAAATCTACCTTATTTCAATTAGCTAAAAGGTTTGATTTTTGGGGGTAATTTGATTTAGGTAAGAAGTTATAATATTTAATACTTTTAAATTAATTAGAATTTTACCTTAAGCAAAGAAGAATTTCTGTAATTCTATTTAAGTAGCATCCGTTATTTCTATGTTTTTAAATATTTAAGAATAGTCTTTTAATAATTTTCTCGATATTTATGACTTTAAAATCAACTAAATATCTTAATTTTTCCTTATTTGAGTCGTGTAATGTGATGTATTTATAGAAAATAATAATAATAATAATAAATAGCAAATTAATTCTTTCTAATTATTTTAGGTAAATTTTTTATCGCTTTTGATTTCTTTTATGTTTTAGACTCTTTATTTATATAGAGAGAATAAAATTATTCCCCAACGTGTTTTGTCCATAGTGGCAAATTTTTTTACTTCAAGGTCTACTAGCACCCATTGATTAGCAACAACAATGTTCCACAGTTGGTTTTCGTGATTTAGCACGTGTTTTTACTCACAATTTTATCTTCTTCTTTTTTAAAATCATGAATAATTTTGATATTTTGTTATGATTATTGAAGTCTTAACTTTTAGCTCTGTTTCAATGTTTTCTTCATTATTGTGTTATGGTGCAGTGGTTATGAACACGGAGATGATGGGCAGCACTACAATTTATAAAGATTTGAATGCCCAAATAGTGGGCGAATTTCTCCCAAAGAAGTTAATTATTAACATCGTTAGTCGGAAAAGCCTTTGTATATGACATTGGCTTTCTTGATTCGTAGTTGTCTTATTATGGTCTTTACTTAAAGGTTAACGTCGAAATCATTTATATTATTTATTTACCATAAGTGAAGGCACTCTTTCAATATCAACTTTGATGGGATCGAAACTTTTATTGGAACATTTGACTCCTTTTTGAATATTACAACATATAATCTCACTATTCAAATCTTTATAAAACTATTCATTACATTCTTATTATTTACTTACAAATTTAAAAAAATTGATACTTTTAAAATTTTTCTTATTCTAACGTTTTTATATTTATTTCAAGACTTTTCAAATCTTTTTAGAATCAAATTTAGTTAATTTAAAATTATTAAACTAATGAAAAAAGTATTTAGTTATCATTAATTCTAATTACTTTTAATAATAAAAAGGTTTTACCATAAATATATTTAGTTAATTTTCAACTCTTAAATATTAGGAAAATAATGGAAAGATGATTTTGTCTAAAGCAAAGACGTTTAATGAAAGACAAAAAGTTCAAACGACATTTCTAAGGCCCTTCACACTTTTAATATATTATTATATAGATTGATTATAGATTATAGATAGATATAGATTATGGAATATAGATTGTAAATTATAGATTATAGAATATAGATTATAGATCATAGATTGTAGATTATAGATATGTGTATTATTTTTGTGAAAAATCTTTATTTGTTACTAATGCATACATGAATAATAAAAGATGTTAGATGACCTTGCTTTGATTGGTAGTCCTTATAACGAACATAGTTTTGATGAGTAACTTGTCTAAATTACAATTTTCTTTTAATAATGAAGTAACTTTGTGCTAACACAATACCGTATCACTTATCACTTATTATTCTTTTTCTACTTATCACTTATCAATTTATTGGTTGTTTCATTCATAGTGGTACTACTTATGTTAAGATGTTTTAAATTGTCATTTATTATTTTTCTTAAATTTAAAATTTAAAATCTATTAAAATTTTAATTATTATTAATTTTTTTTCTTATTTGAACCATATTGAAACTCATAATAGGTAGCATTTTGAAATCAACTACTCCAAGTTAAAAAATTCTTTCTGAATGTTGTTTAAAATTTTTATTTACTGCTTTTTAAAATGCTGAAACTCCTAATTGTAGCAATTTGAAATCAATTAAAAAATTTTATTTCTAAATATTGTTTAAAATGGTTAACATCTTTAGTTAAAATACACGTGCAACGTACGTATCCTAAAATATATTAACTAGACTCCTAAAATATATGGGACTCCTAAAATATATGAAAGAAAAATCAATAATATTTTTTTTGTACTAATCAATTAGAAAAATATTCCTAAAATAGGATAGAAAAATACTCCTAAAATAGGACTCTATTAAATAAATACTTTTAGAAATATTGAGATGCACGTTAAACTACTGAAGAAATCGGTTTACTAATTGAAAAAATATGATGTTCATCTAACTTGATTCGGTTGCACTTTGAGAATTTTTTTAGTTAAACGTTAGGTTTAATTGTATTGTATTTATATCTCTATTTTGAGAATTTTTTGTGTAAATGTTAAGTTTAATTGTATTATTTTGATATTTCTATTATCGTATTATTTTTTTATAGTTCACATGTGGTAGATGAGTGTCAGGAGGCTTTGAGAAATTTTTTGTGTAAAAGTTAGATTTAATTATATTGTTTTGATGTCTCTATCATCGTATTTTTTTTTTCAATTTACAGGTGGTAAATGAATGTCAATCGGCTTTGACAAATCTTTTTGGTAAATGTTAGGTTTAATTAAATAAATCTCCAAAATATGTTGAATTTAATTATTATATTCATCTTTATTATTTAAATAAATATCCTATCTAGTGCAATGTTTGAACTCAGTAAAGTGAGGTACACCTAAACTAGTCTTATATTAAAATTCAAAAGTTCAGGCCAATAAAATGAATTAGTAATAAATATTTCTTAATAATAAGAATATCAATAAGAATTTATAATAATTTTTAAATGATGAAATGTAGGTGTGAGTTGCTAACAAATTAGAATATATGCAATTGAGTATTACCATAAAATAAATATTTATATGACAAAAAGTATTTATGATTTCATTCAGTGTAATCAATTAAGGAAGCATGACAAAATTTATTGAGAAATATAAATAGAAAATGAATAATTAATTAACAATTATATACATATATATGAAAAAAATATTGTAACAACTGCAATTAATTTAAAAGTTCTAATGCCATAACAATAAAATCAATTAGTAAATAGTAATCATGTAACTTATATGAATAAGATTATAATAATCAAAAAATCATTTAAAAATAAAAAAATATTAATCTCATTTGCACTTGCAGTATGGGTACCGACCCCTCGTGGATGGTGGTCGAGGAAGAGGAAATTACGGTAGAAGCCAAAGTCAAAACACTAGAGAAAGAGGATCCTCATCTTCATCTTATGCTTCAAGCTCTTCGAATTTCCCTGTATTACAAAGAGGAAATATGAGTTTGATAAATATGAAAATACAACATATTACAGAACCACCATCTTCAAAAACTTAGAATATAAGCCCTTCAATATGTTTGGATGATATTCCAGAATATCATCCTTTATATGAACAAATACAATCCTATATATCTGCCAAAAAGACTGATTCATTTGTAGCAATTGCTTCAGTCAATATTGCAGATAGGCCCAATAATGAAAAGCTCGAAGAAAGGGAATTGATACTCCTTGTTGAAAACTCTCAAATATGCAAACAGGAGGATCCATAGAGATTACTCCAAAAATATTTATTAACACATCTCTATTTTGCAGGAGAATCATTTAAAACAAGAGCTTATTATGAAAATATTTTAGTTGCCACTGGTAGCGCAGAAATAGAACATCATCAATTGGCCGAAGCAACGACTGAATATGTTGATTACAATTGACTAAATCAAGAAAGTATCAAGAAATATCAATTAAAAGAATAACCAATTAGTAATCAAACAACTTATATGAAAAAAATATAATAATCAAAGAGTTATTCCAAAATAAAAAATATTATGAAAAAGATGTGATCACTCAAATGGTAACTTTGGACAAAAAAATGGAAGAAATTTATTTCAATATATTTCATTTTGTTTAAAAAATATGCATTCATATTTATTGGAAGAATTTTCATTCGATATATTTTAAGTAATCTATATTTAAAACAATATGCATTCATATTTAGTGAAAGAATTTTCATAATTAAAAATAACTATCAATGAGCAATTACACTATCATTCTATATTAGGAAATGAATAAATGATAGTCTTGAATTTAAAGGGAGGGTAAATTGAAAATAAATAAATATTGATTTTTTTTAAAATGAATATTACTACACAAAAAAAATTGCATAGTAGTAGTATTAAGCTCCGTATTACTAATACTTATATCTATTATACGTTGAAATCTAGATATTATTATTAGACGCTGAAATATTTGTAATACATGAGTTAGAACACCTAAAGATTAAAAAAAAAATACCTTAATAAACTAAGCGCACATAGTAATTCTTATATAATTGTTTGTTGCATTACTATTTTTATATTTTTTTAATAATCAAGAAATTCACAAGGGGGCCAACTCATAGAATTAACCGCCACCTTCGAAATATAGTGTGTTAGTCATTTTTATCCTTTTTCATCTAATTAAATACCAGGTTTAAGTGAGCATGACACAGGACTCAAACCTCTTAACTTAAGCACAAGTTCTTGAACTTTTTCTACTTTGAACTAAAACACTCTTGCAACTATTTTTACATTATTATTCCCTGGAAAAATCGCTTATGAAGGGGAAAATGTTCTAATACATCTCTAGTGTTTGTGATTCCTCCTATGTATACTTTTCGTTTACCTTTCACTACACACAAATGCCAATCGTAATCTTTCCTCTCAAATATGCTTCTACTAATAGTTTTCGATTCTACCTCGAAATAATTGGTTTGATTGGCTGATACAGTGGAAACAATTAAGGGTATATATATTTGGACTCCTTTATAATTTAGGAATATATTTGAACATTTCAATTGCTCTAGAGCATGGTATAAATTTCTATATATTCTCTTATTATATAAGAGCGAGTTGGCCTGCTCTCCGTCGACATGCCTGCTTCAGCTGCTTGCTTCGTAATTTTACTATATCATCTCTAATTAATTATTATAAGTTATTTACATATTAACAAATTAATAATATTTAATAAAAAATAAAATAGACATTTATGATATGTCTGTTTCAGCTGTTTCAATCATAATTTTACTAAATACCACTCTAATTAATCATTATAATTCATCTAAATATTTAAAAATATATATATTTGATAAACAAGGTGAAATAAATATAAGATGATAAGTTAACTCTCGATGTTTTAAATTAACTTCACGTCTAATATGAGGCCCACTTAATTTTTTTCACAAGTATTTTTTATAATAGTTTTGTTATATCACTTCTAATTAGTTGTTGTGAGTCATTTAAGACATGTTTGTTTCGTTGTATCAATCGTGATTTTACTATATCACCTCTAATTAATTATTATGGTCTAAGCATTATGCCACTTAAATTGAAATATAAACAAAAGATTTATAAATCACAATAATTAAAAACTTAGATTATTTAAAAAATGTAATTGACTATCAATGCCACAAATGTTTTGACAAGGAGAGTAATATATATTATTTAAAAATTACATAAAAGGTATTATAAATTACAATAGTTAACAACTTAAAATAGCTAAAAAAATTAATTTGTTATATATTTTGAAAAAATACGTAAAAAATATTATAAATTATAATAATTAACAACTTTAAAATTTTAAAAAATATAAAATATTTGATTGACTCTCAAAATTATATCAATGCCACTTAAATTGGAATAGAAGAAAAGTATTATAAATCACAATAATTAGAAACTTAAATTATTTTAAAAATATAATTGACTATTAACGCCACAAAAATTTGGACAAGGAGAGTAACATGGGGTTTTTGGCCACAGGTGACAAAAGAGTTTTAAAATGAGGTGTAGGTGACACAAGTCTTAATTATTAGGTGGAGGTGCCAATTACTTTATTATGGATTAAGAAAGTTGGAAAAGTTTTAAAATAACCCACAAGTTTTTAAATTTACACTTTGATCCAAATGTTAGCCTATATAACGAAAAACAGAGGGAAAAAAGGTATCTTTCTCTCTTCTCACCCATTGTTGTTTTCTCTCTCGTAGCGATTTTTGTTGTTCTTTGTTGTTCTTTGTTGTTGCTGCTTCATTCATCATCTTCTGCTTTACTATCATTATCTTCTACTTCATTATCATCTTTATCTTATTTTTGTTGACCATTTGTTGTTGTTGTTATCGCTACTATTGCTATTTGGCCAATTTCTTAGGTCAAATTTTGTTTCGAACATCACTTTCCACTTTGACATTACTTCATAGGAGACGTTGATAAGTCAAATTATGATTTTTAGTTGAATTTGTCATCTGGGTAACTGCTATTGTGCTGTTGTTTTCCAACAATGGATAGAACCCAGTCATGAATCTAACATTAGATCTATCTGTTTAAACAGATAAATCATCTGTTGTGATAGATGAGACATCTGTTTCAACTGAAGACCGATATGTTGGATTCATGTTTAAACAGATGGGTCATCTGTTGCAACATTTGGCATATCTATTGTAACAGATTATTTACCTGTTGTAACAGAACCTGAACTCGATTCCAACATCTATTACAACAAATTAATAACCTGTTACAACAGGTAAGTCATCTGTCGCAACAGGTTAATTATCTGTTGCAACTATCACTTATCTGTTGGAATCAACTTCAAAGGTGATTTAGTTGTAACATCAATCCTAACAGGCGCTTTATCTGTTGCAATAGATATTCAGGAGCGTAACATGAATACCAATAGGTAAGAATCTGTTGCGACTCATCACTTACCTGTTGCAACAGATAACACATCTGTTGGGATTCATTCATGGCACTATGAAATTACTATCAACTTTTTTTAACAAATGACTTTATTTAGGAACCACTAATGGAGGGATCAATAACAATAGGGGTGGATTGTCATGGTTAATGAGTCGAGAAGAGCAATCGATATGTATGGCATTAGAAGGAGGGTAAATGCTAGAGACGCTAGCTATGACAGTCCAAAGTGATGTTTCATATGATGATTTTATGAACTTAATCATCAGCTTTTATGGACTGAATTGTCAACCGGAAGAATTACAATCAGCTACATGCACAGCTCCTTTGAAAATCAAAGGGTACTGTCTTTTAAGATAACTGATCAGGTTCGGTTGCATGCTTATCTAAGTGATTCAACTAGGCCGGTGTTAAGGATGTATATGGTTGAAAAGACGAGAGAGAATGAGAACCAGAACATAGAAGAAGAAAAAGAAAAAGAAAATGAAGACTTCTTTGATGATAGGTTGGATGATCTAGACATGAATATTCCAGATGATGATCAAACACCTACGCCCGTTGATGCGACCAATACGATGTGCAGTTCTTCTCAATCGACACAGTCTGAAAATCTTTAAGACGATGGGATCGGATTTTTTATTGGAATGTCATTCAAGGACAAGAATGAACTATCTAACACTTTGTTTATTTCTTTCTTGAAAAAATATTTCAGAATAAAGAAGGTGATTAATTCGAGCAGTGTCTTTTGCTTCAAATGTGCTAATTTGAACTGTAAGTGGTGGTTGAGAGTGGTGAAGTATGCAAGTTCTGACAGATTCGTCATTCATAAACATAAAAAACATCACACATGTGGTTCAGAGCACATCTCTGGCCAAAATTCTCATGCCATGGTAAAGGTCCTCGATGAATATTTCAAGAGTAGTTTCCCCAATGACAAAGGCCCTTCAACAAGGCTTATGACCAATCAACTCCTTACAGATTTGGGTGTCCTGGTCAGTTATTGGAAGGTATATGCGACAATGGGGATTGCCAAGGACCTGATTAGGGGGACACTCAAGCATGGGTATGAAGTCTTGGATGATTACCGTTACATGATTGAGTCCACAAATCCCGGAAGTAAGACGACATTGTATCTGGATGAAAACAGAAGGTTCAAGTTCTTTTTTGTATCCTATGGTGCTTGAATTCAAGGTTTTAGACATTTGAGAAAAGGCATAGCCGTCGACGGTACCTTCTTGAGGAGCAGGTATAATGGAGTTCTGCTAGCGGAGGTGGCGCAGGATGCGGAGAATCACATCTTTCCTGTCGCTTTTTATGTAACGGACAAGGAATGTGATGCCTCTTATGGATTTTTTTTTGAACAACTGTGACGCTGCGTCAAAGATACAGAAGAGTTGTGTTTTGTATCGGATAGGCATCCAAGTATTCCAAAGATGGGTTCACTTTTCTTCACTTCAGCTTACTTTGGTTGTTGCATCAGGCATCTTGGAGAGAACATTCGAAACAACTATCACAACGAAAGGGTTGCCACCCTTTTTTATAGAGAAACTAAAATATATAGTAGAGAGGAGTTTTTAGACCATTTCAATCAAATAACAGATGTGAATCCCAAGGTAGCAGAATTTCTCGCATGTGTCAATTTCGAGAGATGGAGCCGGGCATTCTGTCCAGCAAATAGGTACATTCTTATGAATTTAATGTCTTGTTTAATTTACAAGTTTAGTATGATGTCGTACTAAGTGATTCTTTTCTATAGGTACAATATTATGACATCAAACATATCTGAATCGGTGAATTCATTATTTGGCGATGAAAGAGAATTTTCCATCAAGGTTATATTTGAAAAAATAAGCGAGAACTATAGCCATTTTTTTAACGAAAGGTATGTGCAGTTCAAGTGCCTGGAAAAAAGGACCCGATTTGTTCTCAAAATCGAAAAGAAAATATCAACAAACATCAGTTTGGGGAGTAGGTTATTCTCTCATAAAATAGCAGATTACAAATTCAGTATCACCGGTCATGGTGATGCTGCCACGGTCGATCTTCAAACAAGATCTTGTACGTGTAGAGTTTTTGACTTGGACAAAATACCTTATCCATATGCTATGGCAGCCCTTCGAGCTCAATACGACCATAAATATGGACCTAAAGTTTACGAGCACTCCTCTCAATATTATTTGGTGAAAAAATATAAAATGACATATAGTGTGCATATTACTCCGGTGCCTCCCAAAGAATCTTGGGTTGTTCCAGTAGAGCTTATGGAGAGATTAATACCTCCTCCATTTATTGACCCGAGCACTATCAAATCGGGAAGAAAGCCATATAAAAGGAGGCGTGGAGTTGGAGAATCATTTTCATCAAGAAGGAAAAAGTGCTCCATATGTAAGTGCGCTGGCCACAAAAGAACTACATGCCCAAATCATAATCCACCATGATCGTTGTAATTGCAGAAACTCGTGTTGTTGTTTGTTTGTTTGTTGTGAAATTTTATATTTCGAAGGTTGCGGTTAATTCTATGAGTTGGTATCCAAGTGAATTTCTTGATTATTAAAAAAAATATAAAAATAGTAATGCAACAAACAATTATATAAGAATTACTATGTGTGCTTAGTTTATTAAGGTATTTTTTTTAATCTTTAGTTGTTCTAACTCATGCATTACAAATATTTCAGCGTCTAATAATAGTATCTAAATTTCAACGTATAATAGATATAAGTATTAGTTATACAGAGCTTAATACGGAACTCTCTTCCAGCAGCAACAACAACAGTAGTACTAATACTAATAATAGTAAAGGAAGAAAGTTTAACATATGATTAAGCAAGTGACAATATAATAAAGAATGTAAACTGAGGATAGTGTGTGCTGGGTCGGGATGATTGGGCAGATTTGATCTAATTTTAAGAATATAATGAATTAATTAAATAATATGTATATTAATAATTATAAATTCTAAACGGAAGATATGGGGGACAATAGGATAAAATTGTAAATTGTTCTTTATAGTGAACTCCTTAAATTGCAAAAAATATAATAAGAAAAATATGAAACATAAAAGTTTTGTTTTTTGCAATTATATGATTGTTATTACTTATATAGATTTGGTTAGAGATGGGAAAGGAAAAATATTAACAACCTAATATCTTTAAATTGTGAATAATATTAATATAATAAAAAAAATATGAAACATAACGTTGTTTATAATTACATGATTATTTTTTCATATAGATTTTGGGGGGTGGGGGGAGGTAGAATTTTTTATTTTGAAAGAAAATAAGTTAACGTTGGGAGTGAGGATTAGAGATAGAGGTAGAGGTGGGGGTAATGGGAGGGGTAGGGGAGGGAATCAACAAAGGTTGTGGTGGAATGATAAGTAATCCTTCATCTTTAACTAGAGGTCTCGGGTTCGAGCCTTCTTGGGTACGAAGTCACCTTTCTTAGGAAACACTTTACCTTCCAATGTGGGATTTTCTCACGCAAACTTGAATTTAATCGGTCTCTCGATTACTGGATATCGAATGAAAAATATAAAAAAAAGTAGGGGCAGGAGGTAGATCCCCCCCCCCAATATTTTATTGAGAAACAATATGATAGTTGAGTTTTTCTTAAGGTAATTTGATTAACATGCTCAAAAGAGACATTTTGAAATGATCCACCCTGGGGCCTTGTCGTAATGGGCGTCCCAAGTTAGACTAGGATCGGAGACCACCACCGTTACCCAACCCAACCTCCAACCGCCTACCCTGAGTTGGCTGAATTCTGAGCATTTAACAAGATAATGTAATAGCTCACATAAAAACTCTGGATAAGATCACAACCGTGACCGACCCAATCGAGTCCAGCCATCTCATACCAATAATCCAACCATGCCAAACCATACCAAAATAAGGGCCATAAACCAGTCCATAACCAAAGATGTTCTAAAACATAATATAGTTTATCCCGAAATGAAATATGACGGAACAATGAGAAATTATGTCCGATGATGCCAGCCTCTCTACTTACTCCAATATCAAGGCTGATACTTATACCGATCCTGCACATTCAGACCCATAGAAGTACTACAAAGCCTCTAACCAAAGGAGTAATGTAATTCGGTTGGGACATACCCCCAACCATAGCCAAAACAAATATCAAAATAAAATCAAAGTGTCTAGAAATATCCATAACATGAAATGGAGCCTTCCAAAAGGATAAAAGCTCACCACTTCAGTCCAAATGTTGTTCTCGAGTCAATCACTATGTAGGAGGAATAAAATGACCGGTTTCTGTATAGCGTGGGTATACAGCCCCAGTAGACGGGGTTAGCGAGTGATCACTAGTATGATTTCAGGGTAAGGATAAAATAATACCATTTATAAAACCAAGTAAAATCATAAATATGCACACAACCATACATATATATATAACCATGCCGGGAAAAGGGATCGGGTTTAGCAAGACTTAAAACCTTTACCTGGGCTGTGTGGCTTTGCTGTCCTAAACCACCTACGGGCTATGTGGGTTCAACTTCCCTTGCTGAAAGGGCCCCAGTGTGTATAGCAGCACGACCAGGGAAGAAACCCTTGGGATGACTAGTACATCCCCCAAATATAGTGTGACATCATGCACATGGCTACCAAGACCAACCTCATATCGGCAAATATGAGTTTCCAGTTTTGGTCCCCCTGGCACCTCCACCTTCCACGACTTTGCTACACATCCCGACATTATTTTTCAATTAAAACAAATTTCCAAATAACCAAATCATTATCCATTTATTAACTAAGGCCGTTTATATTGGTATCGTCATATCAACCCTTACTTGCAAGTATCATCCATAGCCAACCATTTATTGGTTTAAGGGGACTTTTAAGTGCTTTTTTATTTACCATATTAAACTACTTAGGGGATTTCATGTACCCCTCAAGCATAACTATTAGCCATTTACCATTTCAAGCCATTTAAACCATGAATAATTCATTTACCAAGTTTTAAAACAAACAAGAGTTCCATTAAAAGAGTCAATGAAATGAACATGTCTTTATAATCATTTTGTCAAACACATTGGAGGCATAATATGACCAAATCCAATTCCAATTACCATTAAACCATTCCCATGCAATCCAATTATCCAAAACCACCATTAATGCCTTATAAAAACATAATTAAACTCATGGGAAACTAAAACCAACCATTTAATATCAAAACCCCCAAATCATATTTGAAAACCAAGATCGTACAATCAATGAAATTATGAAAACATTCATAAAAGCCATGCCTCTAGTTAGAATTAACAATGAGGGAAGAGAACATGCCTTAAACCAATATGATGAAGGAAAAAAATCTCCAAGACAATCCCCAAATTGATCCTTTTGTTGAAACCTTAGCTTCCCTTGCCCAAAAGCTCTTGAGAGAATTATGATGTGTTTAGAAGAGTTTCTAAGTGTTAATGGATGGAATAATAGGGTAGATAACCTCCCAAGTAGGTTATAAGTTGTGGGACCCTATTAGGATAAGTGGGGAAATATCTAGAATACCCCTACTTAAGTTGTACCAAAAATCCTGTTACAAGGGTACGACTGTCCCACACGAGTCATACCCCCGATACGATTGTTATCTTTCACTCGTATCCTAGCCTCAACCCTTGGATCCAATACCGTCCAGCATACAACTCATCCAACCAAGTCGTATCAACAACATACAATCTGTACCCTTCATCCATACTCCTGGCAGATTTAAACCCAAGAAAGATTTAGACACAGTCCACCATACGATTCCTGGGTACGACTCGTACCCTCGCTTACGACTCATGGTTAGCCACTTGTACTCAGATCCAACCTTAGTAATCAAGCCTAAGATCAAGTTAAGGAACCAAATGATCCGTAACCACCAATACGACTCATACCCCTAAGTTTTATCCATTCTAGTAATCAAAATCTATCCCACCAACCAACACTGGTCAGTATACGACTGGACCTTACTATCCGTACCCCAATATACAGATCGTACCCATGAGTCGTATTGGGTCCAGAGATTTGAATTCCAGTTAATTTTCTTAGATCCAACAACTAGGGTGTTTCAGTCTCCCCTACTAGGAACATTTATCTCCGAATGAAGGACAAGGTCGGGGTAACCACACACACTAGTAATTTGCATTATCAAATATATTCCCAATCTTTTACAAAGTTTGAAAACAAAGAGGCAAAGATATTAATCTTTCCTTTAACAAACTCTAAAAGTAAAGATGTGTTGAAGACACATACCTTCCGCAAGAATCCCAGGAGAAGAAAACAAATGCGGATATTTGGACTTCATGTCATCTTTCACTTCCCATGTAGCTTCTTCCACTTTATGGTTCCACCAAAGAACCTTAACCGAAGCCACATTCTTGGTCCGCAACCGACGAACTTACCTATCCAAGATCTCAATCGGGACTTCTTCATAAGACAAAGAATCACTGATACCCAATCCTTCCAAAGGAATAACCGAAGTAGGATCACTAATACACTTCGTCAACATGGAAACATGAAAGACCGGATGAACTAAGCTCAAGCTACAAGAAAACTCCAACTCATAAGCCACATTACCAACGCACCAAAAAATCTCATAAGGACCCACATACCGAGAACTGAGCTTTCCCTTCTTGCCAAACTGCACTACTCCCTTCATGGGAGATACCTTGAGGAAAACCTTATCCCCAGCCTTAAACTCCATGTTTCTATGCCTAACATCCGCGTAGGACTTTTGGAGACTATGGGAAACCTTAAGCCTATCTCGAATCACCTTCACCTTCTCCATAGCTTGGTAAACCAAGTCGGGACAAAACATGTCTACCTCACCAAGCTCGAGCAAACCAATAGGAGATCTACACCTCTTACCATATAATGCCTCAAAAGAGGCCATACCAATACTGGTATGATAGCTATTGTTGTAAGCAAATTCCACCAAAGGTAGATGCTCAACCCAATTACGACCATAATCAATCACATAGGCCCGAAGCATATCCTCCAGTGTCTGAATAGTTCTCTCTGCTTGCCCATCCATCTGTGGATGAAAAGTAGTACTCAGACTCACCTTAGTCCCCAACCCTCTCTTAAAAGACCACCATAAGTGAGACATAAATCGCGTACCACGATCATAAATAATCTAAACAAGCATTCCATGTAGCTTCACAATATCCTAAAGATACAACTTCGTATAATCTTCCACCAAGAAGGTAGTCCGTACTGGCAAAAAGTGCACAAACTTAGTCATTCTATCCATGACCCAAATTGAATCATACTGATTCGGAGATCGAGGAAAGCCGGTAACAAAGTCCATATTGATCACTTTCCACTTTCATTCGGGAAAATCAATTTGTTGTTACAACCCTCCTGGCCTCATGTGCTCAACCTTAACCTGTTGACACACCACACACTTGGCCATAAAATCAGCCACATCCTCTCTTCATGCCATTCCACCAACAGATCTTTTTGAGATCATGATACATTTTAGTCGAGCCGGGATGAACAACATAGCGCGATTCATATGCCTCATTCAAAATCCTTTGTCGCATCCGTCGACATCAAGAACACACAACCTCCCTTGGTACCGTAAAGTACCATCCCCACTTATCTCAAACACCACCACCTTTTGCCCACCAACGTCACTCTTGATTTTTATCATGATAAGATCTAGCACTTGTTTCTCCTTAATCTCCGTACCAAGAGACGATCAAACCACTTCTTGAACCACCACAGCACCATCCTTAGAGTCCAAGAGGCAAACTCTAAGATTATCTAAACGGTGAATATCCTTCACTAATTCACATTTTTCTTACTTCACATGGGCCAAACTCCCCATGGATAACCTGCTAAGAGAATCAACAACCACATTAGCCTTACCTGGGTGATAGTGAAGACTCATATCATAATCCTTGAGAATCTCAAGCCATCTCCTCTGTCCGCGATTAAGCTCTTTCTAGGTGAACACATACTTTAGACTCTTATGATCAGAAAAGATCACGTGAACACCATACAAATAATGCCGCCATATTTTCAAAGCAAACACAACCGCCAACAATACTAAATCATGAGTAGGATAATTCTTCTCATGTACCTTCAACTGCCTGGAAGCATAGACAATCACCTTCCCATGACGCATCTACACAGAACCAAGTCCTACCCGAGATGCATCACAATAAACCACGAATCCATCATTGCCTTTTGGCAAAGTCAGAATTGGAGCCGAAGTTAACTTATCCTTCAACTTCTCAAAACTCCCTTCACAAGCATCAGACCAAGAAAACTTAACCTTCTTCTAAGTTAACTTAGTCAAAGAAGCAACTATCGATGAAAACTTTCCACAAACCACCTATAATACCCGGCTAAACCCAAGAAGCTCTGACTATCGAATGGAGTCATGGGCCTAGGCCACCTCTTTACTACAACAACCTTTTGCGGATCCACCATGATCCCTTCACTAGAAGTAATATAACCCAAAAAAGTTACAACGTTCAACCAAAACTCACACTTGGAGAACTTGGCATACAATTGTTGTTCCTTTAAAGTTTGCAACACCACACAAAAATGATTAGCATGATCCACGTCACTCTTCGAATAAACCAAAATGCCATCAATAGACACAATAATAAAGAGATCTAAATCCTGATAAAAAAACTCTGTTCATCAGATCTATAAATGCCTCTGGAGTATTAGTCAACCCAAATGACATTACCAAAAACTCAAAGTACCAATATCGAGTATGAAAAGCCGTGTTAGGGATATCCATCTCCCTAATCTTTAGTTGATGGTACCCAGACCAAAGATCTATCTTAGAAAAGAACTTGGCATCTTGTAACCGGTTAAACAAATTATCTATCCTTGGAAGAGGATACTTGTTCTTGACCGTCACCTTGTTCAGCTGCCTATAGTCAATGTTCATTCGAAGGGTACCATCTTTTTTGCGCACAAACAACACCGGTGCACCCTAAGGAGACATACTAGGACAAATAAACCCCTTATCTAGATATCCTTAAGTTGCTTCTTGAGTTCCCTTAACTCGTCCAGACCTATTCTATATGGAGGAATAATAATTGGACGAGTGTACGGAACTAGATCAATACCAAACTCTACTTCACTATTCGGAGGAACACCAAGAAGATCATCTGGAAAGACCTCTTGAAACTCATTAACCATTGGAACCAATTGGAAAGAAGGATCTTCTGAATAAGAATCTTTAATCCAGACCATGTGATAAAGACAACCTTTTCGAGATCATCCTCCAAGCTCTAAGATAAGAAATAAATCACCCCCTAGGTGCTAGAGAAATACCCTCTCACTCCATAACTGGCTCACTAGGGAACCTAAAGATAACCATACGGGTTCGACAATCCAAGGACGCGTAATAAGAGTGTAACTAGTCCATCCCCAGAATTACATTAAAATTCACCATATCTAACTCAAACTGATCCACCAAGGTATGCTTGCAACCAATAGATACCACACACCTCCTATAGACTCTCTTAGCAATAATCGAGTCACCCACTGGAGTAGAAACAAAAAAAAGATTCAAAATTACTTTCGAATCAAAACCAATACAACCACATAAGGAGTCACGTAGGAGATATCAGACCTCGGATCAAACAAATAATATATGTCACGAGAGAAAAGCTGTAACGTACCAATAACGATATTAGGTGATGCCTCGGGTTCCTGTCGGGACGCCAAAGCATACAACCTATTCCAACTAATACTAAAACGAGGAGCAGTAACAGAAGTAGATGCAACACCACTAAATGTAGGAGCAGAAGATGAAGCCACATGAATGTTATTCGCCCCCGTAGCAACCTTATTAACCAGACAATCCCTAAGCCGATGGCCTATCTGGCCATACTTAAAGTATTTGTCCTTTCGTTTATCACAATAACCCCGATGAGGACGACCACAGAACCGATATGGAGGACATAAAGAAATTGACTGACCTCCGCTTGCCTGGGATTGGGCACCCTGCACCCGAAAATTGTCACCACCATGATAGCGCCATTGCCCGACTGGTAAGGAGCACTAGTAGAAGAGTAGGCACCAGAAATCCCCCACTTCTTTTTTTGCCACTTTCCATCATCTCAACCACCCTGAGACTGATCACCTCTTTGGTCATAAAACCTGCTCCTCTTACCCTTCCTATCCCCAAACTCCGTCTGTTTTCTTTTCTCATCCTCCACTTGCTGCATATAAACAGTCAACCTAGAGATGTCCATATCCTTAATAAGCAAGACAGTCTTGCTCTCCAAAATCAAATCCCGATTCAACCTAGAAGCAAACTTCCTCATCCATGCCCACATGTCAGTTACTAAATCAGGATCATACCTTAATAATTAATGAAATTTCAAGGAATATTCCTTGGCAGACATTCTCCCCTACTTGAGGTTCACAAACTTCTCCATCTTTGTTTTCCTCAACTCTTGGGGAAAGAAACAATCCAGAAAAGCTCCAGAGAAAACATCCCATAAGGATGACTCCTCCACATATCCTCTATCCCTATCCCACTCTTCATACCACTAATATACAACCTCTTTGAGCTGATAAGATGCAAAGTTTACCCCCTCCACATTGGTAGCCTGCATCACCCAAAATATCTTTTCAATTTCATCTAAGAAGCCCTGTGTATCCTTCTCCACCCGCATTTCAGAAAAATTGGGAGGACTCATCTTTATAAATTGGCCAACCCTTGTGGTCTCAGAGGACAAAGAACCAGACATACCCCGCTCAGCCTGAGCAACAACCAATTTTGCAAAGCATGAATAGACTGACAGAATTCCGCATTAGTCACCTTGCCTTGAGGAGGACTAGTAGCAACTGGTAGAACTCCAGAACTATCATGGATAAGACCAGGAGATCGAAGATGAACCCCAGAAGTAGGATGTACCCCTTCAACATTATCCCCAAATGGGTTAGAAAAATTTCCTTATGTTTAGATCTACGAGGCATGATATGAAAGACGAACAAACAAGGATTAGAGAAGATTCTAGGACTGAGACTCCAAACTTAAAAATAAGATACCAAGAAAGAAAAATATTCCTAAATGCCTCTTAGTCTCTTCCTTATGAGTGTGGCGCGCTACACCCTCCTAAAAGAGACTCTATTCGGCACGACTTTATGGATTCCCAATTGACCATGAATCTGGGCTCTGATACCAACTTCACATAACCCGCCTTAAGGCTTTATCGTAATGGGCATCCCAAGTACGACCAGGACCGGAGACCATCCCCGTTACCCAACCCAACCTCCAGCCGCCTGCCCTGAGTTGACTGAATTATGAGCATGTAATAAGATAGTGTAACAACTCACATAAAAACTCTGGGATAAGATCATAACCGTGATCGACCCAATCGAGTCCAACCATCCCATACCAATAATTCGACTTTACCAAACCATGCCAAAATAAGGGCCATAAACCAGGCCATAACCAAAGATGTTCTAAAACATAATATAGTTAATCCCAAAATAAAATATGACGGAAGAGTGAGAAATTAAGTTTGATGATGCCAGCCTCCCAACTTATTCCAATTCCAAGGATGACATCTATACCAATCCCGCCCATTCCAACCCTTAGAAGTACCACAAAGCCTCTAACCAAAAGAGTAATGGAATTCGATCGGGACATTCCCCCAACCATAACCAAAACTGATATAAAAAAATCAAAGTGTCTAGAAATATCAATAACATGAAATGTAACTTTTCGAAAGGATGGAAACTTACCACTTCAGTCCAAATATTATCCCCGAGTCAATCACTACGTAGGAGAAGTAAAACGGCTGATTCCTGCATAGCGTGTGTATACAATCGCCAGTAGACGGGGTCAACGAGTGACCGTTAGAATGATCTCAGGGTACGGATAAAATAATGCCATTTATAAAACCAAGTAAAATCATCCATATGCACACAACCATACACACACACACACACACACACATATATATATATATATATACATAGCCATGCTGGGAAAAGGGACTGGGTTTATCATGCCTTTAAAACCTATACCTGGGTTGTGTAGCTTTGCCGTTCTTAACCACCGACAGGCTATATGGGTTCAGCTCCCCCTGCTGAAAGAGCCCCAGTGCGTGTAGCCTTATGACCAGGGATGAAACCCTTGGGATGACTAGTACATCCCCAAATATAGTGTGACATCATGTACACGGTCACCAAGACCAACCTCGTATCGGTAAATATGAGTTTCCAATTTTGGTCCCCCCAGGACCTTCACTTTCCATGGATTTGCTACACATCCCGCCATTATTGCCCAATTAAACCAATTTCCAAATGTTTAAACCATTATCCATTTATTAACCACGACCATTCATATTGGTATCGTCATACAAATTCTTACTTGCAAGTATCATCCATAGTCAACCATTTATAGGCCAATTATCAATAATAATCATGACAATTAATGTGACATCTTTTGAATTTTAAAATTTAAATAAATTTATATTTAAAGTATTTTTTGCATATATTCTTAAAATATTTTAAATTATCAATAATTATGATTTATTATTCAAATATATAATTTTATTACAAAAATTTAATTCACGATCAAAATTAAACTCTACAAATATATAAATTGATACAGAGTGTGAAAAATAAAATTCGATGGGCCTATATTACTCTTTGTCAGATAACACGGACTCAGTATATGTTATTTTTTTTATCTCAATTTATGCGACACAAATATAATTTAGATAATCAATCATACTTTTAATATATTTTTAGACATTTTAAGCTGTTAACTATTATCATAATTTTTTTTTTCAGTTTTCAAATAAAATATGTTACTCTCCATATCCAAATTTTTGTGGCATTGATAGTCAATTATATTTTTAAAATAATTTAAGTTTTTAATTATTATGATTTATAATACTTTTCTTCTATTCCAATTTAAGTGTCATTGATATAATTTCGAGAGTCAATCAAATATTTTATATCTTTTAAAAATTTTAAGTTGTTAATTATTGTGATTTATAATATTTTATACGTATTTTTTTGAAATATATAACAAATTATTTTTTTTAGATATTTTAAGCTGTTAACTATTGTAATTTATAATATCTTTTATTTAATTTTCAAATAATATATATTTCTCTCCTTGTAAAAAAATTTGTGGCATTGATAGTCAATTAGATTTATTAAAATAATCTAAGTTTTTAATTATTGTGATTAATAAAACTTTTGTTTATATTTCAATTTAAGTGGCATAATGCTTAGACCATAATAATTAATTAGAGGTGATATAGTAAAATCACGATTGAAACAACAAATAAAACATGTCTTAAATGACTCACAACAACTAATTAGAAGTGATATAACAAAATTATTATAAAAAATACTTGTGAATTTTTTTTAAGTGGGCCTCATATAAGACCTGAAGTTAATTTAAAACATCGAGAGTTAACTTATCATTTTATATATATTTTACCTTTTTTTTTATTAAATATACATTTTTTAATATTTAGATGAATTATAATAATTAATTGAAGTGGTATTTAGTAAAATTATGATTGAAGCAGCTGAAGCAGACATGTCATAAATGTCTATTTTTTTTATTCATTAGATATTATTTATTTGTTAATATGTAAATAGCTTAAAATAATTAATTAGAGGTGATATAGTAAAATTACGAAGCAAACGGCTGAAGAAGGCATGTCGATGGAGAGCAGCCTACTTCAGCCGCCCAACTCGCTCTTATATAATAAGAGAATATATAGAAATTTATAACACTCTCTTGAGAAATTGAAATGTTCAAATATATTCCTAAATTATAATGAAGTCCAAATATATATACCCTTAATTGCTTCTATTGTATCAGCCAATCAAACCAATTATTTCAAGGTGGAATCGAAAACTATTAGTAGAAGCATATTTGAGAGAAAAGATAACGATTGACATTCGTGCGTAGTGAAAGGTAAACGAAAAGTATACATAGGAGGAATCATAAACACTAGAGATGTATTAGAATCTTTCCCCCTTCATAAGCGGTTTTTTCAGGGACTAATAATGTAAAAATAGCTGCAAGCATGTTTTAGTTCAAAGTAGAAAAAGTTCAAGAACTTGAGCTTAAGTTAAGAGGTTTGAGTCCCGTGTCATGCTCACTTAAACCTGGTATTTAATTAAGTGAAAAAGGATAAAAATGACTAACCTACTATATTTTGAAGTTTGCGGTTAATTCTGTGAGTTGGCCCCCAAGTAAATTTCTTGATTATTAAAAAAATATAAAAATAGTAATGCAACAAACAATTATATAAGAATTACTATTTGTGCCTAGTTTTTTAAGGTATTTTTTTAATCCTTAGTTGTTCTAACTCATGTATTACAAATATTTCAGCGTCTAATAATAGTATCTAAATTTCAACGGATAATAGATATAAGTATTAGTAATACAGAACTTAATACGGAACTTTCTTCCAGCAGCCAAAGCAGTAGTAGTATTAATACTAATAATAGTAAAGGAAGAAGGTTTAACATATGATCAAGCAAATGACAATATAATAGAAAATGTATACCGAGGATAGGGGGTGGGCTCGGTTGGGAGGAATTGATCTAATTTTAAGAATATAATGAATTAATAAAATAATATGTATATTACTAATTATAAATTCTAAACGGAAGATATAGGGGACAATAGGATAAAAATGTAAATTGTTCTTCATAGTGAACTCCTTAAATTGTAAAAAATATAATAAGAAAAATATGAAACATAAAAGTTTTTTTTTTTACAATTACATGATTGTTTTTACTTATATAGATTTGGTTAGAGATGGGAAAAGAAAAAATATTAACAACCTAATATCTTTAAGTTGTGAATAATTTTAATATAATAAAAGAATATGAAACATAAAGTTGTTTATAATTACATGATTATTTTTTCATATAGATTTTGAAGGGGGGTGGAGGGACGGGGTAGGGTCGGGGGTAGAATTTTTTATTTTGAAAGAAAATAAGTTGACGTTGGGAGTGGGGGTTGGATCTAGAGGTAGAGGTGGCGGTAAGGGGAGGGGTAGGGGAGGGAATCAACAAGCGTTGTGGTGGAATAATAAGTACTCCTTCATCCTTAACTAGAGGTCTCGGGTTCGAGCCTTCTTGGGTACGGAGTCACCTTTCTTAGGAAGCATTTTACCTTCTAATGTGGGACTTTCTGACACAAACTAAAATTTAATCGATCTCTCGAGTACTAGATATCGAATGAAAAATATAAAAAAAAAAGGTAGAGGCAGGAGGTAGATCCCCCCCCCTATTTTGTTGATAAATAATATGATAGTTAAGTTTTTCTAAAGGTAATTTGATTTAACGTGCTCAAAAGAGACATTTTGACATGACCCGCCCTGGGGCCTTGTCGTAATGGGCGTCCCAAGTCTGACCAGGATCGGAGACCACCCCCGTTACCTAGCCCAACCTCCAGCCGTCTACCCTGAGTTGGCTGAATTCCGAATTTGTAACAAGATAATGTAATAGCTCATATAATGACTCTGGATAAGATCACAACCGTGACCGACCCAATCGAGTCCAACCATCCCATACCAATAATCCAACCATACCAAAACAAGGGCCATAAACCGATCTATAACCAAAGATGTTCTAAAACATAATATAGTTTATCCCCAAATAAAATATGACGGAACAGTGAGAAATTATGTTCGATGATGCCAGCCTCTCAACTTATTCCAATACCAAGGCTGACACTTTTACCGATCCTGCCCATTCCAATCCATAGAAGTACCACAAAGCCTCTAACCAAATGAGTAATGTAATTTGGTTGGGACATGCCCCCAACCATAGCCAAAACTAATATCAAAATAAAATCAAAGTGTCTAGAAATATCCATAACATGAAATGGAGCCTTCCAAAATAATGAAAGCTTACCACTTCAGTCCAAATGTTGTCCCCGAGTTAAACACTATGTAGGAGGAGTAGAACGATCGGTTCCTGCATAGCGTGGGTATACATCCCCAGTAGACGGGGTTAGCGAGTGACCGCTAGCATGATTTTAGGGTAAGGATAAAATAATGTCATTTATAAAACCAAGTAAAATCATCCATATTCACACAACCATACATATATACATATAACTATGCCGGGAAAAGGGACCGGGTTTAGCAAGCCTTTAAAACCTTTACCCTGGGTAATGTAGCTTTGCTGCCTAAACCACCTACGAGCTACATGGGTTCAGCTCTCCCTGCTGAAAGGGCCCCAGTGCTTGTAGCCGTACGACCAGGAAAGAAACCCTTGGGATGACTAGAACATCCCCCAAATATAGTGTGACATCATGCATACGCTCACCAAGCCAACCTTATTTCAGCAAATATGAGTTTCCATTTTTGGTCCCCCCGCACCTCCACCTTCCACAACTTTGCTACACATCCCGCCATTATTGCCCAATTAAAACCAATTTCCATATAACCAAACCATTATCTATTAATTAACCAAGGCTGTTTATATTGGTGTCATCATACCAACCCTTACTTGCAAGTATCATCCATAGCCAACCATTTATAGGTTTAAGGGGACTTTTAAGTGCCCTTTTATTTTCCATATTAAACCACTTTGGGGTATTTCATGTACCCCTCAAGCATAACCATTGGCCATTTACCATTTCAAGCCATTTAAACTATGCATAATTCATTTACCATGTTTTAAAACAAGTAAGAGTTCCATTAAAAATAGTCAATGCAATGAACATATCTTTATAAGCATTTTGTCAAACACATTGGAGACATAATATGACCAAATCCAATTTCAATTACCATTAAACCATTCCCATGCAATCCAATTATCCAAAACCACCGTTAATGCATATAAAAGCATAATTAAACCCATGGGAAACCAAAACCAACCATTTAATATCAAAAACCCCAAATCATATTTGAAAACCAAGATCGTACAATACATGAAATCATGAAACATTCATAAAATATATGTATTTAGTTAGAATTAACAATGAGGGAAGAGAACATGTCTTAAACCAAGATGATGACAGAAAGAAATCAGCAAGACAAGCCCCAAATTGATCCTTTAGTTGAAATCCTAGATTTCCTTGCCTAAAAGCTCTTGAGAGAATTATAGAGTGTTTAGAAGAGTTTCTAAGTGTTAGTGGATGGAATAATAGGGTAAATAACCTCCCAAGTAGGTTAGAAGTCATGGGACCCTATTAGGATAAGTGAAAAAATATCCAGAATACCCCCACTTAAGTTGCACCAAAAATCCTGTCACAGGGGTACGACTGACCCACACGAGTCGTACCCTTCAATACCATTGTAATATCCACTAGTATCCTAGACTTAACCCTTGGATTCAACACCGTACAGCATATGAATCATCCAACCAATTTGTATTAGCAACATACAATCCGTACCCTTCATCCGTACCCCTGACAGATTTAAAACCAAGGAAGATTTAGACACCGTCCACCATACGAGTCTTGGGTACGTTTCGTACCCTGGCTTACGACTCATGGTGAGCTACTTGTACTCAGATCCAACCTAAGTAACCTAGCCTAAGATCAAGTTAAGGAACCAAACGATCCGTAACCACCAATACGACTCGTAGCCCTAAGTCGTATCCATTCCAGTAACCAAAATCCATCTCACCAACCAACACTAGTCAGTATACGACTGGTCCTTACCATCCTTACCCCAACATACGACTCGTACCCATGAGTCGTATTGGGTCCAGAGATCAAAATTTCAGGAAATTTTCTAAGGTCCAGCAACTAGGGTGTTTTACATTTTAATATAAAACTATAAAAAAAATTACTTTATTATTATTCGTGAATCGCATGGGTACGTATACTAGTTATAGTTAAATAAATTTGTTTACTACTTATCATGGTTTAATCTGAAGCATTTTACATCAAATTAGTCAATTGATCACTCTATTTAGGATGAATATACTTAGTTGATCATGCAATTACTATCTAATTCATTGAGATTGTAATTGAACTTATAAATTAAAATCTAATTATAGTTAAATCAATTTATTTTTTACTTATCATGGTTTAATATGACATATTTCACATCAAATTAGTCAATTGATCACTTTATTTAGGACGAATACACTTAGTTGATCATGTAATTACTATGTAAGTATGATTGTAATTGATTTTATAAATTAAAAGCTAATTCTAGTTAAATTAATTAATTTATTTATAATCATGGTTTAATATGAAGTATTTCACATCAAATTAGTCAAACAGATATAGATATCTGTTGCTACCGATGACTAGCCTGTTGCAACATCTGACTCATCTATTGAAAATTATCAAACAGATATAGACATCTCATGCAACATATGAGTCATATATTGCAACAGATGGGTCATTTGTTGCAATAAATGGGTCATCTTTTAGAAATAACCCAACCACTAGCAAGAGTGTTTTGATTCATTTCAACATATAACCCATCAGTTGTAATAAATGAGTCATCTGTTGAAAATATTTTTGTATTGTGTTGTATTTATTAAATTTTCTATTACCTTTTTTTTAATTGATGCACAAATAAATTGTAATTTTTTTAGGTTATAATTAAACTTATTAATTGAAAGCTAATTATTGTTAAATAACTTCGTTTGTTACTGGCCATAGTTTAATATGAAGCATTTCACATTAAACCTATGTAAATATTATTGCAAATAATCAAACACATCTTTCATTTGTTACAATAATTGTGCATATCTGTTTGATTATTTTCAACAAATGAGTCATTTGTTGCAATAGATATAACATATGTTGTAAAGAAGTTGTTCCCACGCATACAAAAGTTTTTGGATCATAAGCAAAAATATATTTTATATAATAAATAACATACATTACCAACTAAAACGAGTTATAATTATCAAGTTCATAACTAAACCAACAACAAGTCTATTTACTATTACAATAATTATGGAGTATTTCAATCCGTACGTGTAGTTCTTTTGTGGCCAATCGTCATACATATGAAACACTTATTTTTTCTTGTTGGAAATGATTCCCCAACTCCACGCCTCCTCTTCATTCACGACTCATTCATACTCAAACATTACACCGTCAAGATGTGATTCTCTGCATCATGTGCCACCGTCAATAACAAAACTCATTCATACTTGCTTTGCAGGAATGTCCCATTGACGGTTGTTCAAAATCAAGAATTCAAGATGCATAGGCTACAAAAAAGTACATGAAACTTCCATTTTCATAAACCTACAATGCCATCTTATTTTCTGGATTTGTGGACTCAAACATATAATGGTACACATCAAGCACTGCATACCCATGCTCATGTATTCCCTAACCAAAGACTTTGCAATTTTCATGCCCTTATAAATCTTCTAATAAATCACCTTACAACCTAATTCTGTACAGAGTTAGTTTTCCATATCTCTTGTAGACAGGATTTTGCCATCGGGGAAGCTGTTTTTGAATTATTTATCGATGACCTTTATCGTGGCATACGAATTATAGTTCTTAATATGTTCTGAACCATATGTGTGATACTTTTCATAAGTTCTAATGCAGAATCTATCAGAATTTTTGAATTTCACATCCCTCAACCACCAATTTCACTTTGAATGTGCACATCTAAAATAATAGAAAATAAGCGAATTAATCACCTTCTTGAGTTTGAAATCTTTTTTCAAGCAAGCAATATGAAATGAAGTGACTAGTTCTTCCTTGTTCTTGAATGTTATTTCCTCATAAGAAACTGTTTCATCATCTTGAAAATTGCTCGTCTGTGTTAATTTAGAATTGTCCACTATATTGCTTGCAACAATGGGCGTAAGTGTTTGGTCCTCCTACACTTCATCTCCATTCTCATTATCTGAAATATTCATGCCCACACCATCCAATTCATCATTTAATATATCTTGTTGGTCCTGTTCTACATTTTGATTCTCTATAGGTTTTTCAACCACGCACACTCTTAAAATGGGCCTAGCTGCATCACTCAGATAAGCACGCAAACGAACCTAATCTCTTATATTAAAAGGTAGGTCCCTCTGATTTTCAAAAGAGTTGTGTATACAACTGATGATAAGATCTTTCGATTGACAATTTAGTCCATAATAGTTGATGATTAAATTCACAAAATCATCATACAAAATATCTCTTTGGATTGTTATCGCTATCATCCCTAACATTCATTATCCTTCCAATGCCAGATAAATCTATTGTTCTTCTCGATCCATTCACCATGATAATCAACTCCCATTGTTATTGATTCCTACATTAATGACACCTAAAGAAATTTGTTAAAATAGTTAATAATAATAGTATAGTAAAATTAATAATGATAGTATAGTAAAAATTAATAATGATAGTATAGTACATACAATAAAAAATTATATGCACTATCATTATCATTGTCCCAACAAATGAGCCACCTGTTGGATTCAGCTTCAGGTTCTATCCCAGTGCTGTAACATAAATCCAACAGATGAGTCATCTATTGCAACAGATGACTCATTTGTTGGATTTAACTCCAAGTTCTATCACAATGCTGGAGCATGAATCCAACAGATGACTCATCGGTTAGATTCAACTCCAAGTTCTATCGTAGTGTTATAACATGAATCCAACAGATGACTTATCTGTTGCAGTAGATGACTTACCTGTTGGAACTACTCTAACCGTAATGAAAACAATCCAACAGTTGTTGTAAATGAATACATCAACTGTTGGATAAACTATTGAAAATTGTTGAAAAAATAGAAAATATACCCAGATGAGAAACTAAGCTAAAAATCATTATTTTACTTACCAAAATCACATATGAAGTAATGCCTAGTGATATACGAAGAAAATTTGATAAAAAAATTTGGTCCAGTAGCAGCAATAGCGACAAAAATAACAACAATGATACGACAAACAGTTAAATAAGAAGAAGATGATGAACAAGAAGAAGAAGAAAAAGATGATGATGAAGAAGAAGAAAAGCAGCAACAACAATGAACAACAATAATAGAGAAAAGCAGAAAAAGCAAAAATAGCAAAGAGAGAGAAAACAAGAGCAGTAGTCGCATCTCCCTCCCCTCTCCCTCCATTTTTAGTTATTAGGAGTCATTTGGTATGCGGTATTAAAGTAAATAATCCCGAAATAAAACTTTTAATCCATTGTTTGGTTGTCAATATTCGGGATAACTTATTTCGAGACTAATAAATAGTACCGGAATAAGTTATCCACACATATGGTGGTATTACTATCCCAACACAATTTATCTTTGGTATAAAATTATAAAATGACAAAATACCCTCAAACCCTATGATTTTCATTTCACATACACACACACATATATATATATGCTTGGAGTCCGAGTATATTTCAGTTCAAAGAAAGAAATGATAGATCATGGTATTATTTCAGTTCAATGTATATTTTCATTTCATTCACACACATATATATTTTTTATTTATGAATATATTATACGTTAAATTTTATTTGAATATTTATTATGTTTATTTATATATTTTGATTTCTCTAAAAAATAATAAAGATGTCGACTCCATTGTTAAATTATATATTTAAAATTAAATAGTTTTTAATCACTTGAAAATTGATATTGTATATATCAATTAAAATAAATTTTAATATTCTATATTATATGAGTGATATGTGTTTAAATGAAGTGACATAAACAACAAATCATCTTTTACTTTAACAAACTTAAGTTGAAAGTTTTTATTTCAAACTAAATAATATGTATTAAGATTTTTTTAAAACACACACGGCATAATCATCGGAAAGCACACGCAAAAAAATTAAAGCTAAATAAGATGGAAGTTTTATTTTTAAAATACACACGATATAATCATGAAAATGCACACACACACAAAAATTAAGCTAAATAAGATGAAAGGTTTTATTTTTTTAGAACAAATATTTAAAACTTGAAAAGAAATTATATATATAAAAAAGTTAAATAAGATGGAGGGTATTTTTGTAATCAATTAATTTATTCTTAGAAATTATACCATACATATTACTTTGAATACAACAAATCAAACACTCAATAAAAAATAATCCCAGCTAGGGGTGTTCATGGGTCGGTTTGGATCGGTTAGTGGTTAAAACCATAATCAAAACTAATTTAGTCAGTTTTTGAATTTCTAAAACCAAATCAAACCACAAAAAGAAAATAACCGTCGGTTTGATTTTTGTTGGTTTGGATCGGTTTTTCGGTTATTGACTAGTCTACTCCGACCATCTCTAGAATAAACTCCTTTTTTTAACCCATAGAAAAGAGTATCACATTGAATAATTTCTCATGAAATATTTGTACAATGATGGACAAATGACGCTATAAACTCTTAAAAATCAGAACAAACACATTAAACAAAACCAACATTGAGAAGAAAAGTACCAGTTTTGTATTGTAGGCACTAAGATTATCCAAAAACATACAAACACATACATGTACATTGTAAAATAGAGCTTTGTATTCTGTTGTAGTGTACTGCAAGAAGAGAGAGAGTTGGGCAAATTTGAATTATCTGTTTACTTTAAAGACTAGCTAGGTGAGCTAATCATATAGGGAAACGATTGAATATACAAGGAGACATAAAACTACCATTTGAACCAGGGACTATGATAACTCGTATTGTGAAAGGTGAAGTAGAAAAAGTGAGGTAGGGACCGTAGGGTTAACTTATTAGTAATAGTAGGTAGAGTTAGGCTTGGGTTTGGTGCTTTAGGCAATTAGGCTAAAGTATTGGTTGGGCTAGACATAGATTAACATTTAGTTTTAGATTAAATTTAATAAAATATTTATATTTTATTTATAAATTATATATAAATAATTATAATATATATATATATATATATAATTTATCGGTTCGGTTTGGTTATTTTTCTGATTTTTTTTAAGTAAACATAACCAAATCAAATAGCATCCGTTTTTTAAAATTTAAAATCAAACCTAACTAAACCAAATCAAACGGCGATTTTTTTAATCAGTTTAGTTCGGTTTACGGTTCGTTTTGTTTTTAACCAAACCCATGAACACCCTTAATCCCAACATAACTAATTTCAGTATAACTTATCCCATCATAACTAATCCCAGGATAACTTATATTCACACCAAACAACCCCTTAGGGTTTTATATTGGGCCAAAATGTAAAGT
This sequence comes from Capsicum pubescens, assembly GCA_030864215.1. Taxonomy (NCBI): domain Eukaryota; kingdom Viridiplantae; phylum Streptophyta; class Magnoliopsida; order Solanales; family Solanaceae; genus Capsicum; species Capsicum pubescens. Next base: position 176,931,440 of record CM061545.1, on the reverse strand, counting down.
TAAAAACCTGAGTGCAATTCTCACACATGAATCAAAATTTCTTAATTTATTATTTAATTTTTGTCACCCATACTCAATAATTAATACAAGTCACCTATACGTCATTTTAAAACTTTTTAGTCACCCTTAAGGGTCGTTTGGTTTGAAAACAAGTTATACCAGGATTAATTATGTTGGGATAAATTATGATGGAATAAGTTATACTGGGATTAGTTATGCTGGGATTATTTTTTATTGAGTGTTTGGTTTGTTGTATTCAAAGTAACATGCATGGTATAATTTCTAGGAATAAATTGATTGATTACCAAAATACCCTCCATCTTATTTAACTTTATATATATATATATATATATTTCTTTTTAAGCTTTAAATATTCATTCTTAAAATTTTTATTATTTTTTAGAGAAATTAAAATATATAAATAAACATAATTTATATATTTTACAACCATTTTGAACGGTAAACAGTTCAAAATTTATTTATTTATGAATATATTATACGTTAATTAAACATAATTTATGTATGTGTGAGAATATATTACGTTATATATTAGGTTATATATAATTAAATTATATATAATTAACATAATTTAACATAATATATTATAATTAAATATATTAACATAATATATATATATAATTAAACATAATTAACGTATATATATTCATAATATTATATGTTATATATTACGTAATTACATTATATATTATGTAATATATTATATTCATAATTAATGAATATATTAGACGTTAATTAAACATAATTTATGAATATGTTATACGTTATTCATAATATATATTAATGTCCCTAATATATTATACTGTTCATAATATATATTATACGTTCAAAACATAATTATTATACAGTTTGCCAGTTTACGTTAATTATTCTTATATATATATAATTTATTTATGAATATATTATACGTTAATTAAACATAATTTATTATTTATAAATATATATAAAATATATATATGTGTGTGTGTGTGAGAGTGAGAGAGAGAGAGAGAAATGAAAATGAGGGTATTTTTGTCCTTGTATAATTTTATACCAAAGAAAAATAATCTTGGAATTATTATCCCACCATTTGGGTGGATAACTTATCCCGGGACTAATTATTAGTCCCGGGATAAGTTATCCCAAATATTTACAACCAAACGAGTGAGTTACATTTTTATCCCGGGATTATTATTTTATCTCGGGATTATTGACTCTAGTCCCACAAACCAAACGGCCCCTTAATTCATTGTGTGAAACTGAAGTTCACTGTAATTTCAGCGTTCACTGTAATTTCAACTTAAATGAATACTCTTCCAACTATATTTTTCATACAGAAATATTATTGTAGAAAATTTCCTTTCCAAAATTTGCAACGTTAACATTTACAGGTATGTACTCTTTCAATATTTTTAATTATTAATTTTTCTATTTATTATTATATCAAGTTTTTTTCTTCTATGTCCTATAGGTATGACATTGATTCATTAGTCTGGTGTGATTTTCATCTCTAATATAATTTTTTTTTTGTGATTTGCATTCTATTTTTTTAAAAAATATTTTTTGTTTTTACTGAACTTTTTGTAAAATAATAAACCACTTTTTCAAACAAAATTATAAGAACAAAATTGAAATACAAATAATAGGGAAATTTTAGTAGCACAATGTTGGTGAACGTTCAATACTCATTTAGAAAGAGAGGTTTCATTATTTTATGAGAAAATTTAGAGGTTAGGGTGCAAAGCATAAAAATTAATAGGATAGGATGTAAATCACCAAAAAATATTATGTTAAAGGTGCAAAAATTCAGTGGATTCAGACCATCTCCAACCTTGCAAAATTTTTTATGATGGGTGAGGCTCAACCAAAAAGTTGTGTGAGGCTCCTCTCTTTGCTTGAAACGTGAAATTATGGGTCCCACATTAACTTTTCTCTCACATTTACACTTCTTTATTTGAATTTGTCATTTTCCTATACTATAAAATATTTTCTATGAGTTTCTATCGTATTTTTTCACCCAAAACATGTTTCTGATTCAATTTCATTGATGTATAATTTTAATCCGAATTTAAGTTAGGAGTAAAATCTTCATGTACATTGTTCTTTTTAGACCTCACTTGCAAAATCACACTAGATATATTACTGTTGTATATATGAAATGCATATGCATGCGTTTTGAGCTAGTTAAGATAAAACGGTTGGAAAGACAATATTGGCTTAACTCAATTCCATAAAACATAATTTATAAATCATATTTCTAAAATACAATTTAAAAATTTCATGCTGAAATGTAATATATTAAACACAATTATTGAATAATTTATGCCTTTTGCAAAATAATCATTCTTAAATGATGTAATGAATGGTTAAATGTTATTTCATAAATTCACTAATTATCGCTTATATGTTTTTTGTCATTTGCAAAATTCGTAAAATTTTGTAATATTAGTGGTCAGTTATCAGCTTCTTTTCATAGAATATTGTATTAGTTAATATGGATGTCCACTACTTTTTTTTATAATGTATAGTTAATCATCCACTACTTTCACCATTACTGAAACACCATGGATTTTGGCCCTTGAAAATTTCCGAGCTTTGAGCTCCGTGTCCTAGTAACGACTCACTATACGAGTTGTATGGTGTGAGTACGGGTTAGGTGACCCTAGTCGTTAGGTGTCCAGTGGATGGTGGATGGGTTTCAATTTTGGTAACGACTTGGTGGTACGAGTCGTTAGGGGTGGTGACGGGTTGTTTGGTCAAACCTTTTTCAAATCAGTAACTTAGTAACTAGACCTAGCTCTGAGTATGAGTGGCTCACTAAGAGTCGTGAGGATAGGTTACGAGTGGTAAGGGTAAGAAGTATGTTGCCTAGTGTTCAATTTCTTTGGTTTCTGCCCTGGGTACGACTAGACCATACGAGTCATATGGTCAGGTCATGATTGGGGGTCATGGAGTCGTATGGTGGATAGTGTATGGGTGTTCAACTCACTGTTTTGGTAATGACTCAAAGGTACGAGTCATATTGGTGGTCACGAGTCACTGGGTCAACTCATAACCACCTGCAATATTTTTACAGTTTTAAGTTGGGGGTATTCTGGACATTTCCCCTTTTAACTCCCTTTGAGGCCACAACTTAAAACACCCATTTGGACTTCATAACATACTATTCCCAATACAACACTCTCAAATTCTCTCTTCAAGCAAAGGTTAGGGTTTTATCAAGATAATCAATTAAGGCTTTCAAGAGTGTTTTTTCTTCGTATTTCTTGGAGTCTAAGACATATGACTCTTCTCTCATTGTTATTTTACTAAAGGCATATGTTTTAATGTATGATTTTTATGGTATTGTTATGGTTTTGAAATAAAGATTGGGGATTTTGGTTGTTCATGGATGAATATTGTTACTCATGGTTTAATTATGGTTAACCTTATTTTTAGTTATGGTTTTGCACATGTGGGTGCATGGGGATGGTGATTTAATAGAGGGGTCATGGTTGAGCCCCAAATTGGATGATTTTGGTTTTGATAATGGCATGCCCTCAACCTGTTTGTGAAATTGTCAAAGAGAATAATTTTGTCACACACTTTAACTATTCTTGGAACTCTTTCATTGCATGAATGGTAAATAAAACCTGAATTAATTTTGGTTGGTTTCATATAGTTTTGGAAAGGCCTTGGTGGCCATTGTTTGATTATAAATGATTTTGGTTTAATTGGAAACGATGAAGTCTAATTTGGTTCAATGGTTTATATGGCATAAGGTAATAGACTTGCAAGCTCTAATTTTGGTATGACGATACCAATGGTTAATGCCTAATTAAAAGACTCTTTGGTAAATGGTTGAAAATGTGTAAATGGTTTAAATATGGGCTTAAAGGGGGTTGAACAACAATGCCGTGAAAAGTGAGGGGTCTCAGGGGAACCGACACTGGAAACTCATATTTGTCGATGTGAGGGTGGTCTTGGTGACCGTGTGCATGATGTCATACTTTATATTTTGAATGTACTAGTCATCTAGGTTTCTTTCTCCGGTCGTGCGACTAACACGCACTAGGGCCCTTTCAGCAGGGGGAGCTGAACCCATATAGCCCGTGGGTGGTTTTAGGACGGTAGAGCTACACAACCCAGTTTAAATTTTTAAATGCATGCTAAACCTTGTTCCCTATCCCGGCACGATATATATGTATATATGATATTGCATACGGTTATTTGATTTGGTTTTGAATTAATGGTATTATCTTATCTTTATTCTTGAGTTACATGCTAACATTTATGCCGCTAATCATCTTCGGGAGCTGTATCCCCACGCGATGCATAATCGACCATACTATCATTCCTCTTGCTTAGTGACTTGGATTCAGGGATAACTTTGAGTCAAATTGAAGTGGTGTGCTTCTATACTTCAAAAGACTCCATTTCATGCTATAGACTTCTTTTCATTATTATTATTTCTTTGGTTTTTGTTTTTGCTTTGGCCAGGAGCATGTTCCTATTGGATGTTCTTTGATTCTGGTTAGAGGTTTTGTCGAACAACTATGGGCATAGGCGGTGTCAGTATTCGTGATAGCCTTGGTATTGGTATTGGTATTGGCATTGGGATTGGAAATAGTTGGTTAATTGGTTATGGATTTTGACTTTGGTTTTAAGCTTACTATCATGTTTTTGGGTTATTACTATTTTATTTTGTTATATGTTTGGAATTCATCCGACATGTGGTGTAGGGTGGTTAACGGTGGGTTATTGAAGGTGGTCTCAGGTCTTGGTTGAACTTGAGATGTCCGACACGACTATGCCCTATTCGAGTTATGTCAGATTGGTATCAGAGCGCTAGGTTCGTGGTTGATTGGGTGTCCGACAAAGCCGTGTTGAGTAGAGTCTCTTTTAAGGGAGTGTAGAGCGCCACACTTATACGGGAGAAGTTACGAGGCATTTAGGAATATTTCTCTTTTTTATGTTTATTTCTAACTGTAGAGTCTAAAGTCCTGAATTTTCCTCTAATTCTCATTTGTTCGGTTTTCAGATCATGTGTTCTCGATGATCTGACACTCATGAAAACTCTTTTGTCCCACCCGAGGACAATTTTGATGGGACCCGTCCTACTTATGGGGTCCAGACTCGATCTAGGGGTCCAGTTCCCGATTGTCCTCCTGGAGTTCCACCAGTCCCCTCCAGTCCTTATCGAGCTCCTCAGGCAGATGTGACGAATGCTGAGTTTCGTCAGTCTATTCATATGTTGGCACAATTGGTAGCTACTCAGGTCGAGCGTAGTACTTCTGTTTCTCCATCTTGTAAGGCCACAAGGGTTGGCCAGTTTATGAGGTTGAACCCTCCTGTGTTTACTGGTGTTAAGGTTGAGGAGGATCCTTAAGGCTTTATTGAAGAGATAGAAAAGATCTTTCACATTATGCATGCTATTAATGTGGAGGGTGTGTAATTTGCTGCCTACCAACTAAAAGATGTATCATACCAATGGTATAAGAATGAGAGCAGTCTAGGGGTGATGATGTTGAGTCAACCCTGTGGAATGATTTCTCTAGTGCTTTCTGGACCGCTTCTTTCTTCAGGAGTTGAGGAAGGCGAGGTCAAAAGAGTTTGTTAACTTGAAGCAAGGCATGATGTCAGTCAAGGAGTATGCCTTAAAGTTTCACCAGTTATCGTGGTATGCTCCGGAGTTGGTTTCTAGTATAAGGTCTTGAATGGGGAACTTCACCTCTGGGTTGTACCGAGACTTGATTTTGAAGAGTAAGGCTGCCTTGTTAAACAAGGATATGGACATCTCCAAACTGATTGTGTATATGCAACAGGTCGAAGAGGAGAAAAAGAAGCAATGTGAAATTGGAGAGAGGCAGAATAAGAAGTTTAGATTTTTTGAGTAGGGTGGTGGTCAACAGCAGAGTGTAAAAGATGGTGGAAAATGGTCCAAGAAGTGGTGGGGTAATTATGGGTCTCACTCGATGGCTAGTGCTCCCTACACAAAGCTTTCTAGTGACCAAAATTTTTAAAGCGATGATAATTATAGGGCATAGGATGTCCAATCTCAAGCCAGTGGGGCTTAATCAACTCCATTATGTCCTCTCTGCAAATTTAGTGGACGATTGCATCGGGGTTACTGTGATGAAGAAAAAGATAAGTGCTTCAACTGTGGTTAGCCAGAGCATATATTTAAAAGTTGTCCCGTTGGTAAGGTTGCTTCTGGGGCAAACAAGGTTCTTGTTGCCTCTTCTTCATCTCCGACACCAAAGGGTGTACCATCTGGTTTTGTCACTAGTCAGAACTGACTCTATGCTCCCACTAATTGTCAGGAGTCCCAGGCATCGCCTGATGTCTTTTCTGGCATGTTGAAACTCTTTTCTTGTGATGTGTACTATTTAATTAATTTGGGATCCACTCTTTCTTATGTGGCCCTATTTATGGTTGTTCATTTTTGTTTCGGTCCCGAGTGTATTTCACATATTTTTTCTATTTCTACCCCGGTGGGTGACTCTGTGGTAACTAGAGAGTCTATATGAGTTGTGTGGTATTTATGGGTGGTTGGGAGACTTTGGTGGATTTGTCTGAGTTAGACATAGTTAATTTCGATATCATATTGGGGATGGATTGGTTGCATTCGTGCAATGCTTCTCTAGACTGTCGGACTCGTAAGGTTAACTTTAAATTCCCAAATGAGCCAATTATTGAGAGGAAGGGTGGTTCCCTAGATCCTAAAGAGAGGTTCATATCATATCTTAGATCTCAAAAATTAATCTCCAAGGGGTGTCTCTATCATCTGATCTAGGTTAAAGATTCTAACTTGGAGGGTCCTTCTCTACATTCCGTCCCGGTGGTGAATAAATTTCCCGAGGTCTTCCCTGACGACCTTCCTGGTGTTCCTCCCGATAGGGAGATTGATTTTGGGATAGATCTTGTTTTAAACACTCATCCTATCTCTATTCCCCCTATCGAATGGCTCCGACTGAGTTAATAGAGCTTAAGGAGAAGCTAAAAGATCTTTTAGACAAGGGTTTCATCCATCTTAATGTGTCTCCGTAGGGTGCACCAGTTTTATTCATGCATAAGAAGAATGGTTCCCTTCGGATGCGTATTAATTATCGACAGTTGAATAAGGTAACAGTAAAGAATAAGTACCCTCTTTTAAGGATAGATCATTTGTTTGATCAGCTTTAGGGTGCTAAGTTTTTCTACAAGATTGATCTTCGGTCTATCATTAGCTAAAGATTAGGACGGTGGATATACCTAAGACTGCCTTTCATACCTGGTATGGGCATTTTAAGTTTCCGGTTATATCTTTTGGGTTGACTAATGCCCCGATGGCATTTATGGATTTGATGAATAGAGTCTTTCATCAGTTTCTAGATATGTTCGTCATTGTGTTCATAGACGATATTTTGGTGTATTTAAAGAGCGAGGTGGATCATGCAGATCACCTTCATATTATATTGCAAACCCTGAAAGATCAACAGTTGTATGCCAAATTTTTGAAATGTGAATTCTGGTTGAACATTGTCACTTTTCTTGGTCATGGCATTTTTAGTGAAAGGATCATGGTGGATTTGCATCAAATTGCAGTGCTTAAAAAGTGGACTAGACCCATGACTCCAATCGATATTCGGAGCTTTTTGGGTTTACCTAGTTACTACAGGAGGTTTGTGAAAAGTCTTTCGCCTATAGTTGCTCGGTTGACTAAGTTGACTCAGCAAAAGGTGAACTTTTTATGGTCTGATGCTTGCGAGGGTAGTTTTGAGAATCTGAAGGATAAGCTGACTTCGACACCGGTCTTGACTTTGTCCGAAGGTACTGATGGGTTTGTGGTCTATTGTGATGCATCCCGTGTGGGGTTTGGGTGCGTTCTGATGCAGCATGGCAAGGTGATAACTTATGCCTCTAGACAGTTGAAGGTTCATGAGAAGAATTATCCAACTCATGACTTGGAGCTATTGGTTGTTCTGTTCGTGTTAAAAATCTAGCGTCACTATTTGTCTGAAGTGCATGTGGATATCTTTTCAGATCATAAGAGCCTTAGTTTGTGTTTACTCAGAAAAAGCTGAACCTCAGGCAAAGAAGATGGCTTGAGCTGCTCAAGAATTATGACATGAGTCTTCACTACCATCCAGGTAAAGCTAACGTGGTTGCTGATGCTTTTAGATGGTTATCTATGGGAAGTCTAGCTCATATGGATGAGGGAAAACATGAATTGGTGAAAGATGTTCACCGTTTGGCTAACCTTGGAGTTCACCTCTTGGACTCTGATGATGGCGGTGTGTTTGTTTAGGAGGTGGCAAAGTCGTCCTTGGGTGCTGAGGCGAAGGAGAAACAAGTGTTAGATCCTTTCTTGATGAGGATCAAGGCTGATATAGGTGGGCAGAAAGTAATAGTTTTTGAGGTTAGTGGTGACAGTATCTTGCGGTACCAAAGAAGAGTGTGTGTTCTCGATGAATACGTATTGCAAGAGAGGATCTTAGATGAGGCGTATGAGTCATTCTACGCTATTCATCCTTGCTCGACGAAAATGTATCATGACCTTAAAGAGATGTATTGGTGGAACAATATAAAGCGGGATGTGGCTAGTTTTGTGGCTAAGTGCATGGTGTGCCAACAGGTGAAAGTTTAGTACATGAGGCCCAAAAGATTGTATCAAGAGATTGAGTTACCTGTGTGGAAGTGGGAAGTGATCGGCATGGATTTTGTTACTGGTCTTCCTCAGTCTCAGAATTAGTTCAATTCAATTTGGGTCATCGTGGATAGGATAACTAAGTCTGCTTACTTTTTGCCAGTGAGGACTAATTTTGCGGCAAAGGATTATGCGAGGTTGTACCTCCAAAAGATTGTGAAGTTGCATGGGGTGCCTGTTTCTCTCATCTCATATCGTGGTACGTAATTTCCATCCCATTTTTGGCGTCTGTTTCATAAAGGTTTTGGGACTAAGGTGAGTTTTAGTACAGCTTTCCACCCGCAGTCGGATGGGCAAGTGGAAAGAACTATTTAAACATTGGAAGGTATGCTTAGAGCTTGTGTGATTGACTATGGTGGTAGTTGGGTTGAGCATTTGCCTCTTATAGAGTTTGCATATAATAAAAAAAAAACCACTCTAGAATTGGGATGGCTCCGTTTGAGGCCTTGTAAGGTAGGAGGTGTAGGTCTCCTATTGTGTGGTTTAAGGTTGGTGAGATAGAAATGTTTGATCAAGATTTGGTTCACCTAGCTAGGGAGAAGGTGAATGTGATTCAGGATAGTCTTAAAGCTACCCAAAGTCGCCAGAAGTCCTATACGGATGTGAGGCATAGGAAGTTAGAGTTTGAGGTTGAAGATAGGGTGTTCTTGAAGTTCTCTCCCATGAGGAGAGTAATGCGGTTCAGGAAGACGAGGAAGCTTAGTCCCCGGTATATTGGCCCGTACTTAGTTTTGAGAAGGGTTGTCAATGTTGCATATGAGTTGGAGTTGCCTTCTAGTTTGAGCTCCATTTACCCAGTGTTCTATGTTTCTATGTTGAGGAAGTGTATGGGTGATTCGTCTCAAATTATACCTATCAAGGATATTGGTATTTCAGATTCTCTGTTTTATGAAGAGGTCCCGATTGAGATCTTGGACTGGTAGGTTCGTCGGCTGCCGACCAAAGATGTATCTTTGGTAAATGTTCTATGGAGAAACCACAAGGTGGAAGAGACTACATGGGAAGCTGCAGAGGACATGAAGTTCAAATATCCATTTCTATTTCTCGTTACAGAAAATCATGCTTAAGATATGTGTTGTTCTTAGCATCTTTGTTTTCTATCTTTATTATAGGTAGATGGTTAATTCCTTGGTAATCTATTTTCTTTCTTAAAGGTAAGTGAGGTGTTTGGGGGTTTAATCGTGCTAGTCACTGCTTTGTCCCATCATTCGAGGACGAATGATCCAAGTAGGGGAGAATTGAAACACCCTGGGTTTTGGCCCTTGAAAATTTCGTAAGCTTTGAGCTCACTGTCCTAGTAACGACTGACTATATGAGTCGTATGGTGTGGGTACGTGTCAGGTGACCCTAGTCGTTAGGTGTCCAGTGGATGGTGGATGAGTTTCAATCTTGGTAATGATTTGGTGGTATGAGTCGTTAGGGGTGATGACGGGTCGTCTGGTCGAACATTTCTCAATTCAGTGACTTAGTAACTAGACTTGGCTCTGAGTACGAATGGCTTACTAAGAGCAGTGAGAATAGGTTACGAGTGGTAAGCATGAGACGTATGTTGTCCAGTGTCCAATTCCTTTAGCTTCTGCCCTGGGAAAGACTAGACCATACGAGTAGTATGGTCAGGTCATGATTGAGGGTCATGGAGTCGTATAGTGGACAGTGTATGGGTGTCCAACTCACTATTTTGGTAACCACTCAAAGGTACAACTCGTATGTGGTGTTCATGAGTCACTGGGGTCAAAGCATAACCACCTGCGGCATTTTTACAATTTTAAGTTGGGGGTTGATCGCGCCCAACCGCACACACAAGTGTACGTGGTCTCACCAAGTAATACAGTGGCCTTAAATAAAGACGAATATCGATCCCTCAGAGACTTGTGTTAACCAACCATCAAATTCTAGTTTAACAATTGAGATTAAACTAGTGCAATGTAACCAAAAGAGTTTTGAAAGTTTGTAAACTAAGAGTAAACTAAAATAATACGGAAAAGTAAAGACTTTGGACAATCAATAGATTAAAACCCGGGGTTAATGCACTACGAACAATCATACTATGCTGTTGAACTTCATTCCTTGGATTACTTATCTTTGTTGTTGATTCGTAGGGTTTATTGTATGATCATGGTCTCCCGACCTCTAACCTTCTACCTAACTAGACATTACAACTACATCGTTGAGCGGAGATGTAATAATCCATTTAGATGCATTAAGATGTCATCCTACATGTGAACCAAGCAAGGCTTCTAGGTTTATCCCTTTCCTAGTCGTTAATTCAAATACCTTATTTTATAAAAGAATAAGAACCTCACTCTATTTATCCCCACATTCTATCTTCCTATTTCCCCTCCCGAGCTCACAAGGTTGACAATATATGTATTCTAAGGGTTGAGAATCCTTAAAATAGTGATAAAAAGGATAAATAAACAACCCAATATGATAAGAAATCCAAAAAAACTCAATTCAAAGCAATAGTAAACATGTTCTTGGCCTTAACCCCAAAAAGGGGGCGTTTAGCCACTCATGGACATAACCGTAATCAAAGTAATTGAATACATGATAAAATCCATTAAGTAGATAAATTAAGGAGATATAAACCCTAAAAGAAGTATTGATCATCCCCTCTCCAAGTCCAAAGACGTCCAAGAGTCTTTCCAACGTCTTTAACATAACGTGCAATTGTCCTATTTATAGGAGTAGAGTTTTTGGCCGTGTGTGGAATAGGCCTCGCGCCGCATTGGATAGTCTTAGAGAGTGGGGATCACGTCATGAGGGTCTGGTAAAAGGGAATTGGGCCTCAACACAGTGGCTGATCTAGTGGAGTGGGGGTCGTGACGCGCCTCCATCGCGAGGGCTCTCTGGAAATTGCCATTTGACATCTAAACTCGTTTTATGCCTTTGTCCTTCCATACCAAGCCTTGTGGTGTTATTTTGCCTTGATTTATAGCTTTTTAACATCCATATATCATCATAATCAACTCACAAAGCATCCTACATCATCATACACCATGGATTAGAGCTCAAAATGACACAATATCAAGAACGGTGAACTAGAACTCAAGCTAAGACTAGTCTCGTTCTATTACTCTTTAGCTTAGTGTTTTGCCTCTTGGCTTGATCCAATTGAACTTTGAGCACTATAAATAAGTTTTTTCACACATAATTACACAATAATAACCATATGAACTCATTAAACATATTAGAATCTATCGAGATCAACTAGACAAACACCTAGCTCAAGCTAGTGACACTAGTTTCGTCGTTTAAACTCTAAGTGACCAAATTAAGTACAAACTTGTTTGAAAGACATCATGAACATTGTAATTAAGTTCTTAAACACATATATGCTCACTTCTATCATAATTAACACATTAAGCACACGAGAATTCCTCAAAACAAATTGAAATAGGCTAGGATAGCAACACTAAAGAGCATAAATCCACCTCAGATCATCTCCCCGTACTTAAAGCCTTGTTCGTCCTCGAACAACTCTTTAATCTAAGCATCACAAGCTGTGGTGACACTAAATTTATACTAAAATCAAGATACTCAAGATAGTACTACAGTGATTACTTAGAATGCAAGTTTCTACACTAAGCATGTTATGTACACAATTGAAAGTTCAAGAACACTACTCCAAAACATCCTAGCCTCAAGAATTGACTCACCTAGTTGGAAAAATCATGAATAATGCTCAATAAAATACATCTTATAAATCACCCAATATTCATCAAACATGTGCCCTCACAAGAGTTACCCATAAACACTCATAAAAAATAATTTATCACAAAATGGGTACAAGAATTAGATTACGCTCACTCTCACAGAGAATTCAGAAATTACAAAATATGAACCATATGCTTTACCTTAGTGTAGCACTCCACTAATATCAGAATGATGAAGATTAAGATCAAATAGGTCTTTACGGGTTGTAATGTAGGCAAAGGGACATGTAGGAACTATTTTGGCCAAGAATAATGACTATCTTCCCTAAGCGCTTTAATACATCATATTATATAATTACGACTAATCTCTTACAACCAACTTTCACCTCTACTACCTTCACATACCTTTTGTTTTACCCCAACTCATCTAGCTCATTCACATACACTATGACGGGAGTGTTGTCTATTAAACATTATTCAGTTTGAACAACCTTTAATTATTTTCATTGCATCACTTCCAACCACAACACATCAATTTTTTTACACACCAATAACTACTACTTTGGGACTTCACTTTCACCTTTCTCTTACTTTAATTTCACACTCCTTTCTCAACTAATTTTACATTAAAGTGCTTAGGAACTTTGGATCAAATTAAGGTCAATCAAAAAAGTGGATTAGGCTACAAATGAGGATGCCAAAGAAAAAAAACTAAAGGCTTAATGGGGTTAACTAGGATTAAGCACAAGGGTAGGTCAAAAGAAGGTATAAACATAGCTATCAAAGAAATTCCTATATCATCTCCCAAACCCACACTCTTTATTTTGCTTTACATACACACCAGGAAAGTTCTAAAATCAAGTGTAACAAGGAATATACAAATACCTCACACACACATGACACATGATAAACTCAAATAGGATCATCATAGACTCTCAACCAAACAATAGCATGAATTCAACATTAAGCCAACAAGTTCAAGAGTCATAGTCATGAGCCTAGGAGTCTTAAAAAATAGTAGTTCACACAATCAACATGCTTTTTTACAACCAAAACACTTGCATCATGCAATCAAATATAGCACCAACAAGAACATCCAACTTATTCCTAACATAATTTTTTTTAAAATTACCCTAAAAATGAGAATTTTCCCTCCCCACACTTAAAAATCTACTTTGTCCCCAAAGTGTACTTAAAAGTAGAGATAGAAATACTCCCTGAGGCCTTTAGGCCTAGCTACTAGCATCTTCTTTCATCTAGGGGGTTCGGGGACCCTACACATAGTCTTCGCCATGCTCCTTAGCTCAGGTTTTTGGTACTCAGACTTCCCATCGACCTGTGACTCAACAAAAACAAAAAATAGTGAAGTAAAAAATAAAAATTATTGAAAATTAAACATTCCTTAACTTGGGTTGCCTCCCAAGCAGCGCCTGATTTAGTGTCGCGGCACGACCCAAACTTTGACTCATCCATTTTCCTTCATACTCTTCTTCACACTCGAACACCATGTTCTCATTTGTTTTGTACCTCTTGAGTGTGAACTCGCAAGGTCAATAACTCTCTCAACAATAGCCTTCTCAGTCTCATTAATTTGCATCATGTCGAGCTGGGGTGGTTGTGTCTTGGGTTGCTCAATAAGAAAGTCCGAAGAGGTCTTTAGTGGACTAAACTCCACCACCCCACATTTATCCCCTTCAATCACTGTAATCATGTACAAATCTTTACAGTGGGATAGTGTTTTAAGTGGTTCATAAACTTTGAAAACCGTCTCTTCATCATCCAGCCTCATTGTGAGCGTGTCCTCTCTCACATCTATTAATGCTCCTATCGTCGCCAAGAATGGACGTCCTAAAATGGCTGGCACACTTTTGTCTGCCTGAAAATCTAAAATAATAAAATTAGCAGAAATAATAAACTTACCAACCTTGATGAGAACATCCTCTATGATTTCTTCAGGACGAGCTATGGTACGATCTGCCAATTAAAGAAACACAAAACTTGGTCTCAGCTTCCCCAAACCCAGGGTGTTGAACAAGGAGAGAGTCATCAAGTTGATACTTATCCCCAAATCTCTAAGTGCGTAGACCACTTCATTATTGCTAATTTAAATGAGAGAGTGAATCTCCTACAAATTTTGAGCTTTTGGGCATCTTCTGCGTCACCACAGAACTACACTCCTCCATGAGTGCTACTGTATCAAAATTCTACAACTTTACTTTGTTGGTGACCACATCCTTCAAGTACTTAGCATACTTGGGCATTCCCTGCAAAACATATAAAAGAGGAAGATTAATGTGAAGCTCTATGAACGTGTCAAAGAACTTCTTGAAACATGCATCCTCCTTTTCTCTTCTAAGCCTCTGTGGTAAAGGTGGTGGTGGTCTTTCCTTCACCTATTCAGAAACTTTTATTTTTGAGTCTTCGAATTTTTTTGAATTTTTAACAGCTCTGTCATATACCTATTTAGGAGCCAACTCCGCATCTACCTCCTTAGTTTTCTTTGGAGGTTCTTCATTAAGCTCTTTACCACTCCTCAAAGTGACTGCCATAACTTGTTTAGGATTTTCAGTATCACTTAGCAAACCACCTTGAGGCCTGGTATTTTATGCTCCTACTATCTGTCCTATCAACCTCTCCAGGTTCCTTCTAATGGTCTGTTGACTCTTCATATCTACTGCCAATTGATCATAAGTTGCTAGAAGTTGTTTCAGCATCTCTTCCATATTGCTAGTTTGAGTTGCGACCTAATTTCTTTAAACCTACGGTTGCTGAAATTGCTGCTATTGGGCGTTCCATGATTGATTTGGCGGTTGATTCCACCACTTTAAATTGTAGTTGTACCCATAATTTGGCCTTTGAGCATTGCCCACAAATATTACTGACTTAGGATTGGTAACACACATAGCTGTAGAAATAACCGTTGTTACCACAAACTTCACACCAAGTATTCTTCTACTGAATTGCTTTCACTATTGCTGCAGGCTGTGTAACCCCTAATTTTATATTGTTAGCTGAGTAGTAAACCGATTTTGTAGTGCATCAATCTGACCAAATACAACAGTAAACTTGTCTACCTCCAACACACTTGCAACCTTCTTTGTAGCACTTCTTAAGTCAAAAGTGCCACCCAGGATATCCTTGTGCAATTCGATTCAACAAAGTGAATAGCTCATCATACATCAATTTCAATGCTTGACCACCTGTAGCGGAATTTAGCAAAATTTCCGTGTTGTGATCAAGTGCCTCAACAAAAGTGTGAGCTAGTACCTCATTGGACTGCTGCTGATGTGGACAGTCCTGAAGAAGAGCTTTGAACCTATCTCATGCATGATATAAGTTCTCATCTAGCTTTTATTTGAAGCACACAATCTCATTGCGCAGTTTTGTAGTCTTGCTAGATGGAAAGAATCGGATGAGGAATTTCTGGGCTAAGTCATCCCAAGTTGTGATTGAACTTGCCGGCTCAGCGTTCAATCACTTCTTTGCTTCCCCTAATAGTTAAAAGGGGAATAGTGTCAGCCTAATATAATCGATTGACATACCTATAGGGATGAATGTGTCACTGATCTCCAGAAAGTTTTGCAGATGGACTTGTGAATCTTCATGTGAAATCCCCATAAACTGTCCACTACTGATCAAAAGTTGCACCATGTTTGTTTTAGCTCAAAGTTACCTCCAGCAGCTGGTTTCTTAAAAGGAGAGGTCAAATTTATCGGAAGTAGGATTGCCACTTCGCGAACTATCCTTCGGGTTGGTTGATCTTCAGCCATTAGAGCAGGATTGTCTTATTCCTCTTGCATTTGCAGAATATGGTGGAGAAGGACTGCTTCTCTCCTTAATTGATGAAAGCGTTGCTCGGGTTTGGAGCTTCGTTCAACTAATTCCCTATCCCTTGCTATATTACTAGTCTGTAAACCTATTTCCTGCAAATTTAATACCAAGATAAAGTGTAAAGCACCAAAGAAATCTAAGAAGTGAAATGAAAACAAAAATTATTGTCAATTTACATATCCCCTGCAGTGGCACCAAGAACTTGATCGCGCCCAAGCGCACACCCAAGTGTACGTGGTCTCACCAAGTAATACAATGACCTTAAATAAAGTGGAATATCGATCCCTCAGAGACTTGTATTAAGCAACCATCCAATTCTAGTTTAACAATTGAGATTAAACTAGTGCAATGTAACCAAAATAGTTTTTAAAGTTTGTAAACTAAAAGTAAACTAAAATAATATGGAAAAGTAAAAACTTTGGATGATCAATGGATTAAAACCCGGGGTTAAAGCACCACGAACAATCATACTATGTTGTTGAATTTTATTCATTAGATTACTTATCTTTGTTGTTGATTTGTAGAGTTTATGCTATGATCATGGTCTCCCGACCTCTAACCTTCTACCTAACTAGACATTACAACTACATCATTGAGCGGAGATATAATAATCCATTTAGATGCATTAAGATGTCATCCTACATGTGAACCAAGCAAGGCTTCTAGATATTTTTCTATCCTAGTCGCTAATTCAAATTCCTTATTTCATAAAATAATAAAAATCTCGCTCTATTTATCCCCACATTCTATCTTCCTATTCCCCCTTCTAAGCTCACAAGGTCGACAATATATGTATTCTAAGGGTTGGAAATCCTTAAAATAGTGATAAAAAGGATAAATAAATAACCAAATATGATAAGCAATCCAAACAAACTCAATTCAAAGCAATAGTAAATATGTTCTTAGCCTTAACCCCAGAAAAGGGGCGTTTAGCCACTCATGGACATAACCGTAATCAAAGCAATTGAATACATGATAAAATTTATTAAACAACTAAAGTAAAAAGATATAAAACCTAAGAGAAGTGTTTATCATCCCCTCTCTAATTTCAAAGACGTCCAAGAGTCTTTCTAACGTCTTTAACATAATGTGCAATTGTCCTATTTATAGGAGTAGAGTTTTTGGCCGTATGTGGAATAGGCCTCGCGCTGCGTTGGCTAGTCCTAGGAAATGGAGCTAGCATAGCGAGGGATGGTACAAGGGAATGGGGTCACGACAAGGTGGATGGTCCAGTGGAGTAGGGGTTGCGATGTGCCTCCATCGCGTGGGCTCTCTGAAAATTGCCATTTGACATCTAAACTCGTTTTAAGCCTTTGTCCTTACATACCAAGCCTTACGGTGTTGTTTTGCCTTGATTTTCAGATTTTTCAACATCCATATATCATCATAATCAACACACAAAGCATTCTACATCATCATACACCACGAATTAGAGATCAAAATGACACAATATCAAGAATGGTGAACTAGAACTCAAGCTAAAACTAGTCTCGTTCTATTACTCTTTAGCTTAGTATTTTACCTCTTGGCTTGATCTAATTGAACTTTTAACACTATACAAAAAAATTTCCATACATAATTACACAGTAATAACCTTGGGAAATCATTAAAGACATTATAATTCATCGAGATCAACTAGAAAAACATCTAGCTCAAGCTAGTAACACTAGTTTTCTCGTTTAAACTCTAAGTGACCAAATTAAGTACAAACTTGTTTGAAAGACATCATTAACATTGTAATTAAGTTCTTAAACACTTAGATTATCACTTATATCATAATTAACACATTAAGCACACGATAAGTCCTCAAAACAAGGCTAATAAGCTAGGATAATAACACTAAAGTGCATAATTCCATCTCAGATCAGGGGAATTTTGTACATTTCCCCTTTTAAGTCCCTTTGAGACCATGACTTATAACACTTTTTGGGACTTAATTAACACACTATTCCCAATGAAAAACTCTCAAATTCTCTCTTCAAGCAAAAGCTAGGGTTTCATCAAGACAATCAATTAAGGCTTTCAAGGGTGGTTTCTCTTCGTAATTCTTGGTGTCTAAGGCATATGACTCTTCCCTCATTTTTATTTTACTAAAGGCATATATTTTAATGTATTATTTTCATAGTGTTGTTATGGTTTTGAAATAAAGGTTGGTGGTTTTGGTTGTTCATGGATGAATATTGTTTCTCATAGTTTAACTATGGTTTTTCTTATTTTTAATTATGGTTTTGCACATGAGGGTGGTGATTTAATTGAGGGATCATGGTTGAGCCCCAAATTTGATGATTTTGGTTTTGATAATGGCATGCTCTCAACCTATTTTTGAAATTGTCAAAGAGAATGATTTTGTCACATACTTTAACTATTCTTGGAACTCTTGCATTTCATGAATGGTACATGGAACATGAATTGGTTTTAGTTGGTTTCATATGATTTGGAAAGGCCTTTGTGGCTATGGTTTTATTATAAATGGTTTTGATTTAATTGAAAATGGTGGAGTCTAATTTGGTTTATTGGTTTATATGGCATAAGGTAATAAACTTACAAGCTCTAATTTTGGTATGATGATACCAATTGATAATGCCTAATTAAAGGACTCCTTATTAAATGGTTGGAAATATGTAAATAGTTTTAATATGGGCTTAAAATGGGTCTAGCAACAAAGTCGTGGAAGGCGGGGGTCTTGAGGGGACCGACATTGGAAACTCACATTTGCTGATGTGCGGGTGGTCTTGGTGACCGTGTGCATGATGTCATACTTTATATTTTGGGAGATGTACTAGTCATCCCAGGTTTCTTTTTCCAGTTGTGCGGCTAACATGCACTATGGCCCTTTCAGCATGGAGAGGTAAATCCATATAGCCCATGGGTGGATTTAGAACGACAGAGCTACACAACCCAGGTTAAAGTTTTAAATGCATGCTAAAATTTATTCCCTATCATGACACGATATATATGTATATATGATATTACATATGGTTATTTGATTTGGTTTTGAATTGATGACATTATCTTATCTTTATTCTTGAGTTACATGCTAGCGTTTACCCTGTTAACCATCTCCGAGCACTGTATCCCCACGTAATGCAGGAACCGACCATACTACCATTTCTCTTGCTCAATGACATAGATTTAGGGATAACTTTAAGTCAGATTGAAGTGGTGAGCTTTCATACTCTGGAAGACTCTATTTTATGCTATGGACTTATTTTTATTTCTGTTATTTATTTGGTTTTGGTTTTGGCTATGGTTGGAGGCATGTCCCGACCGAATGTTCTTTGATTCTGGTTAGAGGATTTTTCAAACAACTATGGGCATGGGTGATGTTGGTATTAGTGTTAGCCTTGATATTGGTATTGGCATTAGGATTGAAAATGGTTGGTTAATTGATTGTAGATTTCTACTTTGGTTTTAAGTTTACTATCATGTCTTTGGATTATAATTATTTTATCTTGTTATACGTACAAAATTCATCCGACATGTGGTGTAGGGTGGTTATTGGGGGGGTATTAGAGGCGGTCTCCGGTCTTGGTTGAACTTGAGATGCCCGACACGAGTAGGCCCTAGTTCGGGTCGTGTCAATTATGAATGTAACTCTTACACCCTTTAAACTCCCCCATACTCCTCATGGTTAATGTCATGTTTATGGCAATCATTTATATGCCTCTATGTAATTCTATAAATAGAGGTATAAGGATTTGTATTGTGTACACTTGAACAATTAGAAGAAGAGAGTTAAGGTATAAGGATTTGTATTGTGTACACGTGAATAATTGGGAGAATAAAAAACTCTCTTCTCTTGAGCTCTCATTTATTATCTACTCTTTTACTTATATTATTCTCTTTTAGCTTAATTTTAATATATGTTATCTATAGAAATCGCTCATTCTTCTTCAAGGACTGGTGGTGAGTAGTTCTTGTTCACATCTTTTGTCCGTGAGGTAACTATTTGTTAATCAATCTTCATATATATAAGAGTCTCTAGTATCCTTCCTAGTATACCAGGCATTAGCATGTCATGAATAAATTAATAAGTGTTTGTATTTGGAATACCCTTTTCCAACATGCTTTATAAGGAAATACAAAGTAAAATGGCTCACTGTTTACATACTTAGTAGTCACATTTATATGCATGTTCGGTGTTATTATCACATATTGATTCTATAAACATACTTGTATTAATCTAGAATCTTATGTGCTTCTTCATTTTAATTTGACAATGTCAAAGGTATTATTATTGTACTTGACAATTTTGAGGATTAACTTTTGTACTCCTCATTGAACTTTAGATAATTTGTAGAGAGTGAAAAAAAAGAATATTGTTAGATTGAATATGACGCAAAAGAAAATTTGATTTATTTTCTTAAAGGCCAATAAGCTTCAAATTTTGTTTACTGCAATTGAAAAATTCATAAATTTTTTCATTATCAATACATGCGTTGACATAATCTGATAAATTCAAATATATAAAATATTGTAGATAGTAAATTTTTAGTCAAAAAAATAATAATTGAGACTAGAAAAATCTTGCAATAAATATTTTATTGATTTCAATATGTAAGTGTTAATTCTCTATGAATCCTCTAATTCGCCTTTTTAAATATAAATTCAAGGGCTTTGAGATTGATCTTGAATGTTTCTAAACTTGGTGCATTTGATCTTGACTTGTACTTAAATTCAAGAACTTTTGAGTTTTTTCTTGAATATGTGGTCTTTATCTTGAATCTTGCTGAATTGGATCTTGATTTGTGGATTTGATGAACTTGATCTTGACTTGTTCTTGAATTCAAAGGCCTTTGAGCTTGTTCTTGAATCTTTTGATCTTGATATTGAATCTTGATAAGCTGGATCTTGATTTGTAGATTTGATGAACTTCATATCGACTTGTACTTGAATTCAAGGGCCTTTGAGCTTGTTTTTGAATCTTGTGGTCTTGATCTTGAATCTTGAAATACTTAAATTTATAGAGAAATCTACGGCGTTTGATCCATAAGCTCTCTCTTGCTTCTTCTTAGAATTATTGGTCATTTTTTCTGAATTATGAAACCTCTATTTATAGTTGTAGGAAGGAAAGAGTCATGACGAAGGTGGGCTTATTTTGGCCAATCACATTTAAGTAACCTGGTAACATTTGATTGGTTGAAATATGTCAACTTGTACACATGACACATTTTTATTGGCCTTTGATTTCACTACATGTTGCATCATTTTATTACATGGTGTGATTCCATTAGCTACTTTGCCTGACTTGGCATGCCATGTCATTTGACATGTGGTGCCAAATTGAACTTCTAGGATAAGATGACATACTGGAGTTGACAAAGTGGGATCGTCATTTGAATTCCAAATTAATGGACTAGCCCACTAACATTTGGATCTTATTTAAATCCATATTTATTGGAATTAATAATTAATCCACAATGTTTATTTTGACTAATATATTTTTAATTTAATATAATTAAAATTTTGTATGGATTTAAATTTAATAAAATTTCTTTGCACAAAAATTACCCCCTGCTTCAAGACTTGTTAAGATATTTTTTTTAGTGACTAGAATTGAAGTATGAACTTGATGTTTTAATTATAATATTATTAGTGTACGAAAATTATCATGAACCAATACATGTCATATCAAATGAGAATATATTGAGCCCAAATTACATATTTCTTCAAATTTGTGGAATCTTATTCCACGTGGTATTTCGTTGTTATAGTCTTTAATGCTAAAATAAGACGCAACCCTTTTTTTGTTTCTTTCTTTTGAGGCAACATCATAGGGGTTGACCTTTTTGTCAAACTTCTCCCTTTTCTTTTCTTCACGTAAAGTCGCCGTCCTTCCTTTTTTCTTTGAGCATGCTTATTATTTTTGGGACATGCATACGTCTAGCTATCCTAATAGAACTATACCTTCAAGTTTTATTTCGTATAGAAATCAGCCACCGCCCTTTATACTTTTTCCTAATTTCACTTAATTAAAGGGGATCATCAACTTCCCTTTGGATTCTATTTATGTTGTCAGTGAGTTCATGGATGTGTTCCCTACTGATTGGCCTAGTATACCTTCCGATCGTGATATTGATTTTGCTATTGATATTGAGCCAAACACCAAGCCCATTTCTATCCCCCTTATAGAATGGCACTAGCCAAGTTGAAGGAATTGAAAAATTAGTTACGGGAGTTGTTGGATAAGGAATTTATCCAACCTAGTATATCGCCTTGGGGTGCACCTGTATTGTTTGTGAAGAAGAAGGATGGGTCTATGCATATGTGTATTGACTATCGATAGTTGAATAAGGAGACATTAAGAAAACGTAGCCTCTTTCTCGTATTGATGATCTATTTGATTAGCTTCAGGGTGCCGCAGTATTTTGAAAGATTGATTTGAGGTCAAGGTATCCCCAGTTGAGGATCAGAGTTTTGGATATTTCAAGGCATCTTTTCAAACTCGATATAGTCACTATGAACTCTTGATCATGTCCTTTGGGTTGACCAATGCCCCAGCCGCATTCATAGAGTTGATGAACTGGGTGTTTCAATCATATCTTAACTCCTTTATTATTGTATTTATAGATGATATCTTGGTTTATTCTAAGAGTGAGGCTGAGAATAAGGATCATTTGCGAATTGTGCTTCACAGATTGAGGGATGAGAAGTTGTATGACAAGTTCTCCAAGTGTGAGTTTTGGTTGAAGCCTGTTTCTTTCTTGGGTCATGTGGTGACTAAGGGAGATATTATGGTTGATCCAACCAAGTTTGCAGCGGTTCGTGATTGGGCTAGACCTACTTCGCTTACCAAGATTCAGAGTTTTATTGGCTTGGCAGGTTATTATCAGCGTTTTGTTAAGGGTTTATCATCCATTGCAGCTCCTTTAACCAAGTTGACTCAGAAGAAGATTTCCTTTCAGTGGTCTGATATTTGTGAGGTGAGCTTTCAAAAGCTCGAAGATTTGTTAACTTCGGCTCCCATCTTGACTTTGCCCAAGGAGGGCGTGGGCTTTACCATATTTTGTGATGCTTTAGGTATTGGTTTAGGTGCTGTGTTAATACAGGAGGGTAAGGTGATTGCTTATGCATCTCAGAGGAATTACCCTACCCATGATTTAGAGTTGTGCATGATTGTCTTTGCTTTACTTGTATGGAGTCCGTTGTGAGATTCTCTCCGATCATCATAGCCTTCAGTACATCTAGTGAGATCTTAATATGAGGCACGTCGTTGGCTTGAGTTTCTCAAGGATTATAACTTGACTATTCTCTATCATCCGAGCAAGGCCAACGTGGTTGCAGATGCCTTGAGCTGAAAGTCGACTAGCATATGTAGGCGCATCTTTTGACCCAAGACAGGCCTTTAGCCTTAGAGGTTCAGTCTTTAGCTAACCATATGGTTAGGCTTGATATTTCAACACCTGGGTATGTTTTGGCATTTGTGGAGGCTAGGTCTTCTTTGATGGAGCAGATTCGAGCTCATAAATTTGATGATGTAGGATTGAGATCGATTCGAGATAAGATGTTGAGTGGCGAGGCTAAGAAATCCTCACTTGATTCGGATGGTGTTTTGAGCATTGGGGGCCGAGTTTGTCTCCCGAGAGTGGGTGATTGGATCAGATTAATTTTGAAGGAGGCTCATTATTCCAGGTATTTTATCCATCCGAAAGTGACTATGATATATTATAATTTGAGGCTGCATTACTAGTGGGGTGGTATGAGTAAAGATGTGGTAGATTTTGTAGCTCATTGCCTTTGTTATCAGCAGGTGAAGACCGAGCATTTGAGACCTGGTGGATTGCTTCAGAGGTTACCCATTCCCAAGTGAAAATGGGAACGAATTACTATGGATTTTGTGACCAGATTGCCTCGCACTTCCCATGGATCTAATAGTGTTTGGGTCATTGTAAATCGATTGACCAAGTCTGTCTATTTCATTCTGGACCAAGTATCTTTCAATGCTAAAAGGTTAGACCGTATCTATATTCGCGAGATTTTGCAACTTCATGGTGTGCCGGTGTCTATTATATCAGATCGGGGCTCTGTGTTCACTTTACACTTTTGGAAGACTTTTCAGGATAAATTAGATACTTGGGCTGAACTTAGCACAACATTTCCCCCTAGACTGATGGTCAGTTCGAGTGGACTATCCAGGTTTTAAGGACATGCTCCATGCTTGTGTGATGGACTTTGGTGGCCAGTATGAGCAACACTTAGCTTTAGCGGAGTTTGCTTATAATAACAACTATCATTCCAGTATTGATATGTCTCCTTTTGAGGCCTTGTATGGTAGGCGTTGTCGCTCTCCAGTTGGTTGGTTTGATGTTTCTGAGGTTAGACCTCGAGGTACGGACTTGCTTTGTGAGTCTTTGGATAGAGTCTAGTTCATTCAGGATAGGCTTCGAGCGACTCAGAGTAGGTAGAAGTGTTATGCTAATCATAGACTTAGTGCCTTGAGATTTGATATTGGTGATTGTGTTTTCCTTCGAGTTTCACCCATGAAGGTTGTGATGATATTTGGGAGGAGGGGCAAGCTTAGCCCCAGGTATATTGGCCTGTTTAAGATTCTTTGGACTGTTGGTGATGTGGCTTATGATTTATCCTTTCCCCGAGTTCTATTAGTTGTTCACCCAGTTTTTCATGTTTCTATGCTTCGCCGTTATATTTTAGATATGTCTCATGTCATTCTTTAGGAGTCTGCCCAATTAGATGAGCGGTTGTCTTTTGTTGACGAGCCGGTCTTTATTTTGGCTAGGGATGTTAGGCAGTTGTACATTATAGTTATCCATGTGGTTAAGGTTCAATGACGGCATCGACCCATAGATGAGGCTACTTGGGAGATCGAGTTTGATATGCGTAGTTCTTGCCTCCAGCTCTTCATTGATTCAGGTATTTCTTTGCCTTAGTTCTAGGACGAACTAGATTTTTAGTGGTGGATGATGTAACGACCTGAAATTTTAATGAAATATGTGGAATGGGTGTATTTATATGATTTAACTATTTTACCCTTCCTCGTAGTTTTATTATGATACTTTGGGGTGTGGGATTGATTGGCATGGTTCTCAATGCATTGTGATTTGTGGGATACTATGGTTTTTGGAGGCTTTGAGAGCCTTATTATGGATTTCTGTGGTTATTTTTTAATCCGTATGATAGATGGTTGAACGGACTGCGCCCACAGATCAAGAATGCCAATTTTAGGGTAGTAATATATTTGGTCTAGTTTTACGGTTTTTAAATCTCATTTCAACCCTCAGTTTGAAAAATTGTGATTTCGCGTTCCGGGGGTCAACTTTGTGAAAATGACATCTTTTCAAAAATCTAATATTTCCATTGAGTCTGTAGCGTCGAATTTAGTATGGTTACATAGTTTGTTTGCGTGTATCGAATTTCGAATGAATCCCGAGGCCTTAGCGAAAACTTGGAAATTTACCAAGTTTCAGCTGTCAACTATCATGGCAGAGGATAGTGCGACCGCACCAATGCCTATGACGATCTCCATATCTGCTCCTGCATCCAGGTAGTACGATCATACACCTAGTTGTGTGATAACAACATCTAAGAACCTGGTATGGGTATAAATAGACCCCTTAGGTCACGAATTGACCATTTCTCACTCATTCTTGAGAGCCAAAAACCCAAAAATAGTGGGAGAGCTTAAAAGTGAAGCTTGTGGATGCTTGGGAAGCTAGATTAACATCTATTTATTCATTCTCTTATGGATTTAAGGTTAGAATTCACCCTTCTCTTAGTGAATTTCTTGATTAATTTCTCAAAATCCCAAAACCTTAAGTCTTGATTTTAAACTCCAATTTTACTCCTTTTTACTTGAATAATGTCATAAACCTATGTTACTTGTTTTTCTTAATTTCATCTTCAAAACAACTTCGATTCTTGATTTTAAAGCGAATTTCAAAGGTTTTACCTGATAAAGTTTAAAAATGATTTTTCTTTGATTTGAACCTCGTTTTGACTTGGGTTTTCAGTTGTAGATTTCTAGAAGTATGGGGAACACGATTTTAAAATAAAGTTATGATTTTACCATTTGTTTTAGAAAATCCATTTTGGGGGTCCGTCTTGATCCCGAATCAAAAGTAGACAATATGAGTATTATTCGCTTTGTTTTGAAGTGTATATTCAATATTTCTTGGTTTTAGTTGATTTCAGGATCATTCATGAGAAGTAAGGTCATGGGTTAAAGTGTTGCGGATCATTTTACCCTACGAGGTAGGTTATGTCTTAACTCTTCAGACTGGGTTGTGTAGTTAATTTGTATATAAAATGCATGTTAAAGGGATGGGAACTAATCATGAAATTGGCTATCTTAATATGTTGTGACCGTGTGGGGGCTATATGTGATATAATTGTTGGTTTTGAGATATTATATGATAAGTGTGACCGTGTGGGGTCCTATGTGATGTTGATAGCCTGAAATACATGTGAATAATTGTATTGTGTTGTTGAAATGCCTATTGTGGTACCATTGGTGTATTGTGTTATATTCATATTTTATTGGCATACGAATCATGTGGAATTTCATAGATGGTGAAAATAATGAGTGGATATTGGCTCACGTGGTTGTGGAATATATCATTGTGGTTGGTTGTTGAAATATTCATTATGATTGGTTGTGCACCCAAAATAACATAAAGTAAATAACTAATAACGACGTCCCATACCACCAGAGAGTGCATCAATAGATCAAATCATCACGTGTCAAGATATATAACCAACTTCTCATTAGCCATATTTCCACAATTCTCATCAACGGTCATTTACCAAGATTCATAATCATCATCAATTACCGCAATTGAAATAACATATATTAAGGTAATCATAACCACAGCCTCATATCATACTCATTCATGAAATAAATGGTACCACCATGGCAATATCTGAGAAATACTAACAATATAATTTTTTATGACAAAAAATGCGACATCTTATAAAACCCTTCCAGAGAGATGTGTCGGGAAAGAGATACGAATATAGATATATATATGGATTGTATATAAATTAATGAACCTCCCCTCCGGATCCCACGTGGGGAGGCTTTCCTCCGTGGATGTATACAGAGGTTGTGTGACAACCTTGTGCATTATCATCTTCATCATTATCTTACACATTGCACTTACCTTATTGTGTTTATGTCGTGTTTGAATTGCCATATTGACTTATCGTACCTTATTTATGCTATTTTTCATAAATTTTTCTTGACAATCTTGTATGTAAATGTTCTTCCTTGTCCCTACTTGTATGTGATATAATGTATACTTGTGCTCTACTTGGTTGTGTTATTGTAATATATGTGATATGCATATTAGAACTGTTAGTGCAAGCGGTGTGGGCTACCGTTGTGGAACATTTTCTGATTACAGGTGGCGTGCCCTTTATGTGTATTTTGTATGTCTTATTATCGACTTTTTTCGGTCGGCCTATGATACCTACTGAGTACAAGTGGATCGTACTCACGCCTACTGCGCCCTTTCAGTGCAGGTCCTAGTTTGAGTGCGCCCCATCTTGATTAATTCGAGCGATATTGAGTGCTTTCAAGGTAGTGGTTGACTTTCAGGCATCCGTATGTATTCTACTACCTTTCTTATAGACTATGCCTTTACTTTTATTTCAGAGACAGACTTTCTTTGTAGTTGGACATCTTGTGTATTTCTTTTAGACTCGAGTTGTACTAGATATGTTCTTATACTGTTGACATCAGGTTTTGAGAGTTATGATTGTATTGTCGGTTATATTCTTTCAGCATTTACTATATTTATATGATTCAGCTTTATTCTAGAAGCCTTACTTTGGGGGTATTTCTGTCTTTTTTTCCTGTGTGTATCCGTTTGAGTGATAGTCTTACTCATTAAGGTTCGTCGCAACGAGTGTCATCATGACCCTTTAATTTTGGATCGTGACAGTTTTGAAGCGATTCAATCCATTGAATACCCCAATGATTGCGAGATCACTCAACATAAAGAAAGATCGACTTTGATATCATAAAAATGGTTAGTGCAATTGGTGCACTTATATATCTTGTTATTTCTATACATGAGAAATTATCTTTGTTACTATGCAGGAAAGACAATTTTATTTTTAGGTGAATTTGAATGGAATCAAATATTGATTGAATTTAGTATTTCTAACTAATATTGTCAAGGAATTGTTGATTATGAAAGTAGAGAAATTATTTAATTTATATGAGTTTGATCTCAAGAAAGTAATCTGTTTGCACGTGGGAACAATATCATATCATGTTATTCTGCAAGACAGTCTATTCTAGTATTATGCAAATAAAAGTGTCCACAATTTGGTTGTTGCTACTAATAAGTTGAATGAACAACTTGCTTGGGACGACGAGGTCATGAAGTAAGTGATTATCAAGAATGTATTTGAATGAGCTCAAAAACTCAAAAACAAGAAGACTGTATATCAAGATGAGTTCAAGAATGTAACATTATCATGAATATGATTTGACCATAAATACATTGTCAATATCAATATTTGAAAAGTTGACATACAAGATTGGAAGACATCATTACAAGGATTAAGTGATATTTTTTTAATTAGGGGGATTATAATACACACTATACTTTTTTTCCTTGGCCGAGGTTTTATCCCACTGAGTTTTTCTGATAAGGTTTTTAATGAGGCACCAAATAATGTATATTAAAAGATACGTGTACTCTTTTTTTTATTAGAATTTTTTTTCACAGGATTTTTCTAGTAAGATTTTAACAAGACACATTATCTATGGACATCTAAAGGGGAGTGTTACAAAATATTGTATTAGTTAATATGGTGTCCACTACTCTTTTTTCATAATGTATAGTTAATCATCCACTACCCTCACCATTATGAATGTAACTCTTACACCCTTTAACCTCCCCCATAATCTTCATGGTTGATGTCATGTTTATGACAACCTTTATATGCCTCTATGTAATACGATAAATAGAGGTATAAGGATTTATATTGTGTAACACTTCTTTTTTAGTTAACTGGAATTGCATAAATTAAAACAAGTAATATTGTTAGTTACAAAACAGGTAAAACTCAATAAGGTTCATCAAGAAAAGAGTTCGGGCTATGCCCACTGTCTATACTATTGATGTTAATAGTCCTAAAATAGCTAGTTTCATTGATGTCTATCCAAAACTTGATCCAAGACATACACCGGTGGAACTACAAAAATTTGGGATCCTTCAATAACTTCCATTCCTGTTGCTTTCTTTGCTAAGATGTCCGCAACTCCATTCTTCTCCCTAAAGCAATGGTGCACGACTGCTCCTCCTAACTCTCTTAACATCCACCTGCAATCATCAAGTAAAGAATTATAGTAAAGGTTACTATTGTGGAGCGTATAAATTACCTCTTTAGAGTCTAGTGTGGTTTAAGATTTCTTTCTAAGGCAACTCGAGTGGTTTAAGATTTCTTTCTAAGGATATTTTGAGGCCTTCTCTAAGGGCTATCAGCTCTATCTGGTTGTTGATGGCCTTGACAAAGCTTTTGTTAAAGCGTAGGATACAACTACCTGCTTGGTTCCTAAAGACACCCCAAGACCGTGTTTCTTCGAATTTTCTAAGCAAATGTCATCAGTGTTAAGCTTGTAGGAACCTCTTTGAGGTGCTCTCTTACTTATATTGTTCTCTTTTAGCTTAGTTTTAAAACATTTCTTCCATTCTAGTTACAAAACATGTATCTCAAAAGATAAATAAAAAAATCCATCTATTTTTTACCCAATATTTTTCGCTAATTTATGTTTGTTTCTTGTTAGCATTAGAATGTACTATTCTAACATAAATATTTGAGTTTTTTTATTTATTGATATTTATTGAAGTTTTACAAAGTGATTTTCAGATATGCAATTTACAAATTGTACTTTAAATTTTTGACTTGCATCTCAAAAGTTCCATTAATAAATTTAATACTAGAATATAACTTAAGCTAATTGTCATCTCTCATATTGTTTGTTATTTCAATTAACCTGGAAGACATATATGATTTTACATATTTATAAAATTTTGAAAAACCTACACTGTTTTCTCCTTTTTTGTGGGAGGGGTGGGAACTACTAGAAGGCAATTTGACAATCAACTTACCATTTAAAATTACGAATTCATTTGGTCATAAAAATATTTATTTTTTCTGGAATAAGTATTTTTTTACCTTATTTGATGATGAAAAATTTTAATCCAACTTGAAGGTGTATTCAAATTTGGAAAATAGGTTACAATATTTTTTTTCCAACTCATTTTCCACGTTTTATATTTTATTTGAATACATACAAGTATGAATAGTTTTCTAGAAATTCTTTGGAAAAAGTATAACCAAACATAATAAATCCGTCGGTTGAATTATGAAATTCTATTACCCAGTTTAAAAAAGAATATATAAGACTAAATAATATTTGTTCCATCTGATACTTTTTTTCTCCTTGCTATTTTGCTTTGGGGAGGGGAGAAATGATAAAAGTGAAAAGAGTGAAAGAGCGGACAAACAAAGTTATTAATGGGATCCATAATTATACTTGTCGAGCAAAGGGTGGAACCTCACGCATCATAAAAAAAAAAAAATTCAGCCTCCCTTTAAATGCCAAATTTGAAGCAAAGAACTCCAACCTTGTATTCTTTTTGCACCAAATTTGGAGTGTGAATACTATCACACCAAATTCAAATCACTATTTAAATATTTTATTATTATTTTTATTATATAACACTTTTAATAAAACATATTCAAATCCAAATTTGGTGTGTTCAAACACTATTTAATTTTTATTAAATAACACATTTAGTTTAACATATTATAAATTATAAGACCATTAATTAAGTCCCTAATATTCATAATTATTGTTTATGCAATATTTTTATTATATTAATCTTAAATTTAAATTAATTTATAAACTAATTTTCATACATAATATTTTTATTTAAAATATAAGTTAATTTTATTATAATTTACAATTATATAAAAAACATAACCATCACAAAAATGAAAAGTGTAAATACATATGTTGTTAATAAATAATACAATGTATTTTAAATAACAAGACAATAAACATTCAATGAAGTAGTGAGTAACATACATCAAAATTGAAAAATACAATACATAACATAATAATTTAGAAAACTACAAGAATTATTTAGTAATCTGACAAGTCCTTCCAAATCCACCAATATCATAAAAATAATTAGTGTATGAGACAGAAAATTGTTGAACGTGCATTCAGAGTTTTGCAATCTCGTTTTGTAGTTATTGCAGGATCGTTGCGTTTTTGGAGGAAAAAAGTACTACATGTATTACACCGCACAAAATGATAATAAAAATGAACATGATCTTAACAATATAATATTTGCTTGCAATTTATATTATTTAAAAATTAGAGTATAAAATAATTTTATATTAAATAATTATATAAGAAAAGAATATGAATTATATAGGGTGATTATGTAAAAAAAATTATTTCATGAAATAATAAGAAGAAGAAGAAGAAGAAAAAAAATTATTTCATGAAATAATAATAATAAAAAAGAATAAAAGAAGAATATTATTTTTTGATTTGATGTAGTGGGTTGGAGTTGGTTTGCACAAAATTTAATGCAACACCAAATTTGAAGCGAAATTATAGTTTTCTTGCGGTATAGGTAATTTTGTTTGGATGTCCAGAAACTATTCAAGGACCATTTTATCACAATCTTTTAAATATTTATGGAATCCATTCTTTGTATATAATAATTCTTCAATGATATCACATAATTCTTAGGCGTGGTGTTCAAAAATATTTTGTGTATCAAATAATTATATTTTCTGTGTGATCATATGGACAAGGCTATAAAAGAAGCTTGCAACACATTCTAGTTCTAAGTACTCCCTCCGTCTCAAATTACCCGTCAAATTGAGATGACACATTAATTAAGAAAAATAATTAATAACATGGCTAGTTTATCATTACTCCTATTAAATGATATTTATATTTTAATTTTTTTTTTAAAAGTAATTAATGCAAAGGGTAAAACATGAATTTTTTTTATCTCTTCTCGATTAATGAAAAAAGACAAGTAAAATGGAAAATCAAATTAGGAAATTTGGGACGGAGGGAGTATTATTTATACTATTTTTATAGGATAGTTTTCAATGGTATAGAATGCGCACGTAAAACACATACTCAAAAATTAGTTTCTACAAAAGTTGGTTTACTGTTTGTATATAATTAATTACATATTAATTATTTTATATGTGAAACTTTTGATTTCTTTAATATTAGGAGAACTATTTAAATTATTGAGTGATATCATGCTGCCATATGTGACATCTCACTGTATTATAAAAGCCTCTAAACTTGACATTTTAAAATTTGAATAACCATATAATCATGTCACTTACTGTACCCTTGCGAGCATTAGACCAATATCCTTTTCTCCCGCCTTAAACATTAAAAATGCATCATTATATATTGTGAGGGCTGAAATTAAAGTAGTCCAAATTTTGCATAGCATTTTAGAGAATAAGTGATAAAAAGTTTTACTCTCTAGAGAATAAGAACGGTGTTGAAGAAAATAAAAAATAACCTAAGAGATCGTTTGGTTGGGAAACAAGTTATGATAGGAGTAATATGTTGGGATTAATTATCCTGAAATTAGTAATTTTGATATTAGTTTTTAGTGATTGTTTGGTTTTGAAACTAGAAATGATATGCATTGCATTCTTTCTAAAAATAGATAGTTTATTTACAAAAATACCCTTCACCTTATTTAGTTTAATATTTCATGTTAAATTACTTATTTTATCCTAAATTCAATAAAATATTGATAGTCTCATTTAAAAAAAAAAAAAATTATCAAAAAATGTGAAAAAAAATTACTCTCATTTTACGTTATTTAGTATCATTAATATTTGAAAAGTTGAATTGTATTATTTAAAAAAAAAAAATAATTCAAACATGTTTAACTATATATAAAAAAAAAAATTATTTAATAATTAAACATGTATTATGTTAGAAAGGGAATGTCAAGATACTTTAATTACTTATCCATGATAAATTTGCTAGAAAAAAATAAAAATTTGAAGTAAGATTAATAATTTACGAAATAGAAAGACAATAAACCCTTGGATCAATTTTGACTTTGATTGTATTAATAGTTTTTATGGTGTCACTATCATTTTTTTCATGACTCGTCACTTTTGTAGCATTTAATAAGCCCATATAATTGTTCAAATTAACTGAAGTCGATGAAAATTAGCAGAGTAATTAAAATTTAAATTAGGGATAAAATTGACAAAAAAAATTGATGTGAGGATTATCAAAATCTCACATTCTCTCTTATGTATAGTAGTAAAGTAATATATATATATATATATATTAAAAGTGTGAAGGGTCTTAGAAATGTTGTTTGACCTTTTTGTCTTTCATTAAAAGTCTTTTCTCTAGACAAAATCGTCTTTTTACTATTTTTTTCTAATATTTAAGAGTTGAAAATTAATTAAATATATTTATGGTAAAAACCTTTCCTTATTAGACATCATCAGAATTTCAATATTTATTCTTAATTAAGAGTTAAAAATTAATTAAATATATTTATGATAAAATATTTTCTTATTAGAAGTCATCAAAATTAATGACAACCGATACTTTTTCCATTAGTTTAAGAATTCTACTTCAACTAAATTTTATTCTAAGAAGATTTCAAAAATCTAAAAGTAAATGTAAAACTATTAGAATAAGAAAAAATTAAGAAGTATTAGATTTTTAAAAGTTTTTAGTACGTAATAAGAATGTTATCAATAATTTTGTAAGGATTTGACTTTAGAAATAAGGAAAGATTTTAAATATAAGAAAAAAAATCGTAACACAAATATAATTTAAATTGATGCATCTCTCTTAGCCTGTGGCAACAAGGGAAAGAGGTACGCAAATGCAGAAGTGATGATTCATCAACCACTTGGAATTGGTAAAACATATATGTGTATATATTTATGTTTACATTATTATATTAAAGTGTGAAAGATTTTTGAAAAGTGATTTGAATTTTTACACTTTATTAAAAATCTCTGCAATAGTCAAAATCATTTAATTTTAAATAATCAAATGTTACACGTGCGTTTAATCTAGTATGT
Source organism: Capsicum pubescens (assembly GCA_030864215.1). Taxonomy (NCBI): domain Eukaryota; kingdom Viridiplantae; phylum Streptophyta; class Magnoliopsida; order Solanales; family Solanaceae; genus Capsicum; species Capsicum pubescens. The sequence goes on along the minus strand of CM061545.1, from coordinate 176,897,195 downwards.
ATGTATATATATATATATATATATATGAAAAGTGATAATTAAAAAATTTGGAGGGTAATTTTATCATTTTATGGCTTTATCTCAAGGTAAATTATGGTAGAATTATTTATACCACCCTTTGGATGGGATAACTTATCCCTGCATTATTTGTTAATCCCGAGATAAGTTATCCCGACTTTGACAACCAAATATGGCACTGAAATTTTCATCACGAAGCTATTATTTTATTCTGGGACTATATATTTTAATTTCTTACACCAAACGACCCCTAAAAGCTATAATTTTATAAATATTCTAATCCCCACAATATTAAACTTTTTTTAATTTTGAACCACACTGCTCCCATCCGCATATTTCTATACCAGAACATGCACCGCCCTATTGTCATTTCTAATTGTTAGAAATATTTATTGAGTTCGACAAATGTCAAATCAAATAGTGTTGGTCAAGTCTGATGATGTGTAATATTATCTTTTAAAGAATGTTACTTGGGAGGGTTGAAAAAATAGACACTTTGATAAACTTACTTTAATAAAGAGACATTAGTCTTACAAGATTGAAAAAAGAGACATCCTAATAGGATCACAAAAAGAAGTATCAACCCTAGCACACAAGTTTAAAAATATGCACTTTAGTCTCACCCTTACTTCAGCCCCTGTGTTTTAGAAACTACACTTCAGCTTATGTCCAAAAATATAAATATTAGATTTTTTTTTATTTAAAAGCAAAGCTTCTCAATCGATCTCCACTATCAGCCATTATTTTTTGATTTTTTAGTGATTTCTCGATCATTTTTCGATGATTTTTCGTTGATTTTTTCGACATTCATCAGAATGTAACATTACCTCCATTGTTTTAAGCCACTTTCTCATATTTTTATCCTAACATTTTCATCCATTTTCATTGAAAAATGTTAAAAATCAATCTCACCTTTTGAAATCAATTCTAGGCTCAATAGCAACATTCCAATACTCCTTATTTTGTTCCAAAGCTTTAATCCGTTGCATTATTTCGGTGGTCGTCGAAGAAATAAAATCAAGTACTGTACAGAAATCAGTATGAAGACGACGACTACAACCTATTAAGTCTAGGCTCATAAACCACTACTTAAGTATATTCAATACTCTCATATAGGTATATCATGTCTATTATAGAATATGTAGTTGCTGATTTTGAATTTTTGGGTGAATGGGAGGAGACACTAAAATGTTGGATTAAATAATTCGTGTCTAAGGAGACAATGCCCATTTTCCTTCATCGCAATGGTTCAACGTCGACATGATTAAAAACGTAATGAAGAACGGAGAATTAAGTTTCTATGACATGATTGCAAGCGTAATGAAGAGCGGGGGCTTAAGTTGCGATTTAAATAACTTGATCATTAGTTACATGATGAATGAGAGAGGGATTTCCCCCTTGTAATTCATAAATTCTAAGATTATTTTAGATCTGCACATTTAATTAAAACGATCTTCCTAAAACCGATAAGTTCAACATTCAATACATAGTAGACTATCTTTATGGTTTATCATCTACTGATGTCATTATTGATATAATAAATTATACAATATATTATAGATTATTGTGCACATCAATACTTGACAAATGTGAAGGTCTACGATCGACCGATTGAATATATGAACAAGTTAAAATTATGACTAAAAAGGAGAAAATAAAATTAAAATAGGCAAATTAACACAATTTCAAATAATGTAAAGCCATTTAGCTACATCAATTATGAGTCCACATCACTTTTGAACATGATCAAGTGCTATTTAAGGCATGCAATTATCCTAAATCACTACAATAGGACTAAAGAAAGGGGAATAAAATAAATAAAACAATTCAAGCGATGCAAAACAACTAAATCACAACATATAAGAATCCACAATAATTGAACACATAACCTAATGAGTAAGAAAGAATGATGCTTGTGAGTGTTCTTATGACAAATAATGTTTAAAAATAAGTAGTCCTTTTCAAAGCATACGTTTGTGCTGAGTAATTGGTTCTTACTATCATTACTCTTACTTATAGTCAATTAATCGTGTGTCCAATTGTTGTGTACTCTCATATGATGTGATTTGGTTGTTTTACAATGCTTGAATGATGTTAACTAATTTAATTTAACTTAATTTTTTTTTTCATTTTAGTCATATGGAGACTCGTCAATATATTCATATAATTGATGTTAGACCTCTGACGATATCTTGTATATATACATTTCTGATCTATAATAGCCGTTTAGGTCTATTCTATTCTTATATATATATATATATATATATATATATATATATATATATATATATATATTATAAATTGGTCTATGCATTGATACATGATTGTTAAACAACTCTACGATCAACCGATTGAATATATGAACAAGTAAGATAGGACTAAAAATGGAGAAAATTAAATTAATAAAATAAACTAAAATCATTCAAGAATTGTTGAACAACTAAATCACATCATATAAGAGTACACAACAATTGAACACATGATCATACAATGATAATAAAAATCAATGACTCGAAACAAACATATACTTTGAGAAAAACTACTTGTTCTCAAACATTACTTCTCATAAGAACATTCACAAGCATCACTTTTTCTTACTCATTAGATCATGTGTCCAATTGTTGTGGAGTCTTATCTATTGCAATTTAGTTGTTTTGCATTGGTTGAATGATGTTATTTTTTTTTAAATCCTATCTTACTTGTTAATATATTCAATTGGTTGACAGTATAACTGTTTAACAGTCACGTATCAATGCATAGAATAATCTATAATATACGAGATGATATATTTCATCAAAAATGACATCAATAGATGGTATACCATTCACATAGTCTACTATCTATTGAATTTTTTGTACTTGTGAATTTTTGAAAGTCCAACTGCAACTTATTTAAACTTATAGTCCTTTTTTATCGTACAAGGAGAGGGTCTAAAATCAAACCACAAAGATCGATTAAAAAATGCAGTAGCCTCTAGATCACTCTTTACATACATGATAAATCACTAGTGTGATCTATACTCGTGCGTCGACGATAAAAAAGTATGGACCTACAATCGTCACATTTCTGCCAGCCCTATTATATAAATAAATTGGACCCCTTGACCTCTTCCATATTCTTTTCTTATTCATTTTTTTCGTTTTAACACAAAAAATGTCTCAGTCATCTTAAACATCAAAAAAGATTTATATTTGTCATTGAGGTAATCCTGCTATCTTGAAGATATCATAAACCGACAAGAATTCAAGGCGAAAATTTTACAACTCTGCAGTTGAAAATATGTGTTTTTATCAATAATTATGCATTATTTATGTGCATTAAGAAATAAGATGAAGGAATAATTTCGTATATATTTATCAATTTAGAGTTTGAAATTATCCTATTTAATTTATTTAATTATTTCCCTTTCAAGCCGTATAAGGTGAAGGAAAAAACTTATCCGTTTAATTTATTTAATTACAATCCATTTAATTTATGACTATCTTATTTTGCGAAAAAAGTTTGTACAATAATTATTTGTTTACAAACTTATTAGATCATGCCACCAATTGATGAGAACTCTCATATGATATAATAAAATATTATTATCATATTCACATAATTTTAACTCATTTATTTTATTTTAGTTAATTAGTTAATTAATTTCTTTTTTTAAACCAAATAATAGTCTAATCTGTAATATATATCAAGTGACTGATCAATTATTGATAAATAATGTAGATGAGTGATTTATATACTTCATGTTGTAGTCTATTTTATATATATCATGTGATCGATTATTGACAAATGATTTATGCCAGATGTTTCAGTAATTAAATGAAAAAGAATGACGATATAATCACGTTGAAAATTGATAAAAATCAATATTGAGAGATTATGCACAAGATTTTGTGTGTATAGTAGAAACAGATACAAAATATTTTCATTGTGTTTTCATACATTTTTATTTTCAGATTTGCCATATTCTCCCACTTTGAATATTATTATTACTTTCCGCATTTTAAAGATCTCATGCTACAGAAAAAGAGGAAACTACTTATGTTGAGGTTGGGCAACATATTCTTCTAATTCTTCTTACCACATTCATCAAGAAACAAAAAGGGATGTGCGACTATTTTTAATATTGTAACTAATGAAGTTAGAATCTATACTAAAAAAAATGAGAGCTTTAGGAACAATAGGAAATAATTTAAAAAGCATATGCATAACAACAATTAAAGTGGTGATGATCTTACCAGATATAGAGTACTTTTCAATGAGAATCAAGAAAACGACTGAATTTAAAAAAAAACGAAAGCTTTTTAAAGAAAAAATCATTGATTTTCATCTTGCCCAAAAAATAAATATTAAAAAAAAATATCAATATGAATCTCAAAATGCTTGAAATCAAAAGTTTATATATTTTATAGCAATGAACGAAGAATTTTGAGATATGAGAAGAAGATAAATTTAATAAAAATATTTAGAGTTTGAAGAAGAAAAAAATGAAAGAAAGTGAAGGAAAATTAATTGAAGGGTAAAATATGAAAGAAAGTGAAGGAAAATTAATTGAATGGTATTTTAAGAAAAAGTGAGGGGTGAAAAAAATAGGAAAAACTACAAGAAGTGGCATACTTAAGACTTAAAAAAATTGAAAGAGGAATCTAAGAGATTTCAAACAATAAAAGGTAAAGTAAAAATCAGTTAAAGGAAAAAGAAAGAGAAGTGACATGAAAAAGGGAACCTTATACATGGTAACTTCTCAAAGGAAGTAAGTGGGAGACCACACTTAAAAGGCAAAATAACCTTCTGGACCCCTGTACTATGTCGGTTTTGTAAGTTGGACACTTCTACTTACATGTTTGTCATCTGGACCCCTGAATCCACTAAAAAGCAACATTTTAAACACTTTTTCGGTGAGTAACACACTTTCGCCACGTCAGCTGCCATGTCAGCTTCCACGTCATTTTTAATTATAAAAAATATTAAATATTAAAATAAATAAATTTTAAAAAAAAAACAATCCCTTCTCCCCTCCCCTTTTTCCTCTTTTCCCTCTCTCTTACCCTTTTCTTTCTCCTTCCCCGGTTCTTATTCTCCCTCTCGCTCTCTTTCTTCTGCTTCTTCTTCTACTCTCTCTCTTCTCCTTCTTCTTCTTCTACTCTCTCTCTCTTCTCCTCCTTCTTTTCTTTATAAACCCCAATTAATGAATTCTACTTTCAATGAATAAAAAAAACAGTTAAAATTGTTAGATTTTATAAAAATTTTCATATGAATTCAAGATCCATTGATTGTGTTTAGTTATTTCATGTGAAATTTTAAATTTTCTTGTTAGCAGGTGATTCCATGGTAAAATTGAAATGCAATTGAATTTTTTTTTTGAATTAATTTCATGGTGTCTGATTTGAATTAATTCCATGATGTCTTGATCAAATCTTACCCAAAAACTTAAATTTAACACAAAAATTGACCAAAGTTGCTAATGAACTTAGAGGAGAAAATTTTTTGTAATGAAATTTTATAATGGGGTTTTGTAATGCTGGGGTTCTTGATGGGATTTTGTAATGCTGTGGGGTGGGGTGGGGTGGGGGAGTGACAGAATGTTGGTGTAGTGGTGGTTGTGTTACTTGGAGGAGGGTGAAAGACGGGGTGGGGGAATGAGGAGAGGATGGAAGATGAAAAGAGGGTGGGGGACGGGGAGGGTGCTGGATGGGGGACGGGAATGGTGGTGGACTGGTGGATGGGATGAGGGACGGTGGTGACTGGTGGATGGGGTGGGCCACGGTGGTGACTAGTGGATGGGGTGGGGGACGGTGAGGGAGGGGGTGGGGTGATGGACGGGTTTGGGGTTGGGGGAGGGCTTTTTTTTAAAAAAAAAATATACTTTTTAGTTTTTAAAAATATTTTTAAATTTAAAAAGATGAAAAAATATTGAATTTAAAAAAAATATTATTTTTTAAAATTTTTAAAATATTTTTTAAATTTAAAAAGATGAAAAAAGTTGGGTGGGGTGGAGGGGCTGGGACAGGACTGGGGTGGGGTAGGGGAGTGGCTGGACTGGGAAGGGGGTGGGGGGTTATTTTTTATTTTAAAATTTATTATTTTTTAATTTTTTAAAATATTTTTAAATTAAAAAATTGAAAAAAATAATAATTTATTTTTATTTTTTTAATTATTTTAATATAAATTGGTAAAATATTAACCCCCATTCTCACCCCAGGCGATTGTAATCACTCTCCTCGTCCTAGTCAGCATTTTAATGCCATATAGGCAAAGTCAACGGTCAAAGGGTTTAAAATATAGCTTTTTAGTGGGTTTAGAGGTTCAGATGACAAACATGTAAGTAGAAGTGTCCAACTTATAAAACCGACATAGTATAAGGGTCCAGAAAGTCATTTTGCCTTTTAAGTGTGGTCTCCCACTTACTGCCTTTGAGAAGTTACCATGTATAAGGTTCTCTTTTTCATGCCACTTCTCTTTCTCTTTCCTTTAACTGATTTTTATTTCACCTTTTATTGTTTGAAATCTCTTAGATTCCTCTTTCAATTTTTTTTCTTTTCCATAAATTACTCTTATTTAAATTAGTAGATTCCTTTTTCAAATCAAATTCAATTATGAAGATTATTATTTTTATGATATTCAAAATTTCAAAATATTATTCTCTTATATCTCTAACTTTTTTTTCTTGCTAGTTTTTTTTATTTTTTTATCGTTTTATTTTTTATTTTAATTTTTTTTTCTTTCCACTTTATTTTTTCTCTTCTACTTCTCTTCTCCCTTTCCTTTTTGTATTTTTCTTTTTTCATTTTTCTATTTCTAATATTTTTTTCGTTTTCTTCTTCTTTTTTCCCTTTTTTTTTCGCTTTTGCTTTTACACTTCTATTTCTAGTTTCTATTCCTCTTTCTTTTTCTTTTTCCTTTTCACTTTTTTTTTCAGATTTTTATTTTTCATTTTTGTCTTCTTCTTTTTTTCATTTTTTTACTCTTCTATCTCTATTTTTTATTTTTAAAAGACAAATATCTATATCACATATATATATTCAAAAAATATACAAAATAAATAGACATACAGATCTGCATATTTATTTACGGTAAAAAACATACATATATATCTGCATATGTATTTACAGAAATACATATCTGACTCACATGTATATATAAACATATAGGATATGTATCATGTATTTTTTGATTACTTATATGTATATGTATATAGTTATCCTTTTTATTATAGAGATTTTGTGTCTTATATGTTTATATATACCTATGAGTGAGATATATATTTTTGTAAATACATATGTATATTTTGTACTGTAAATACATATCCAGATCTGTATGGCTATATATTTTATATATTTTTTGAATATGTGTATGTGATATACATATTTGTCTTTTCAAAATAAAAGTTAGAGATAAAAGAGTAAAAAAACGAAAAAAAAAATAGAAAAAAAAAAGAAGTGAAAAAGAAAAAAAATTGAGTTTGAGCAGCTTGAAAAATCAATTTTGATCACTATATTGTTCGATTAGTTCAATTTACTGTCGCATTACTTCTTTTTTTTAAATTCGTTTACAAAATATTCAAAAACAATTTAATGAAATAAATTGTTAAATTGTACAACGTAACGGAAAATTGATTTTGATCACTCTAACGAAAAATCGTTAATGGCTCAAAATATTCAAAATAATTTAACGAAAAATCGATTTTGATCACTATATTTGAATGAAACATCAGTAATGGCTCAAAAACATTTGAACGAAATAACAGTAATGGTTCCAAAAAAAATTCAGAACGAATTTTTTTTATCGATTTCAAACAACTGATGAAATTCATATAAGAAAACAATAATACAATTAAATACCTTCAACAAAAGTAATGGTTTAATTTGAATTTTCGAAGATATTGAACAGAAGAAGTTTCAGTTGAATTTGATTTTGATTTTTTTCGGGATGAAAACGATAATGTGAAACTGAAATTTGAATTGTGATTTCAGTTGGTAACAAATAACGAAAATCATGTTAATTAAGAGGTTTTAATGGAAAAGGAATCTCCACATTTAATTCATGGCTAATTATACCATATTTAACTCAACTGATTTGAGTTAAATATGGGTAGTAAAATGATTTGTATATGTATTTTTATAACAACAGTTTGTTTAAGTAATTATGAAAGTGTTGCTATGAATCTCATAATTATGGTCTTAAGTATGCTATTTATGAATTTTGACCCAAAAAAATATTTCAAAAATAGGGGTGACAATAACTTTTTAAAATTTATAAATTGACCCATGACCCACAAATTCTCTCCAAACACTAAAAAATAAATCCAAAAAAAAAATTAGTATCTCATTTTTCAGTTGATTTTTTAAAATATCTCTTATCAAATCTTCTCATGTTACTTGCACATTACTTTTTCCTTCATTGAAGAAACCATAAAATAGCTAGAAATGAATCGCACATAGATAATAATAGCCATACATAATGTGAGTCGATATTTGCTTGAACAAATTAGTTTTGAATTATTGAAAGTTTTGTTGGAAATAATCTTCAATAAGAAACTAGTTATTTTTTTCAGAAAACCCTCCATCGTTTTCATTTTTCACAAGAAAAAAGAAGAAGAAAAACTTGAGTTTGCAAAATCAATTTTGTAAAAACTCAAACAAACGGAGTTATGCCTCTTTTTCCCGCTGTCTGCTTGAGGTCAATTCACAGCCGAAATAAGTTTTACGTGTCATATCATTAAAAAAAAAGTGAGTTATCTTATATCACAATATTCTTTTCGATTGAAAAGGATAATAGACAATATTTCGTTTTGTTTTTGAGGACTTGATCCAGAAAATACAAAACGCAATATGTACCAGATGTACAAGAAGTTGTACTCACTTGGTCTTGTACATAGAATCACAAACACCACTTTCTATATCTTCAACTCAACAAAAATCAATTCATAATTCTTACTCCAACAAAGTAGAGACAAATACTGTCTATACATTCAAATATTCAACTACTACTAACCACCTTGCACTTTCTCTTCTTCTTTCCATTATAAACAAATTATGAAATAGGTCATGAAAGTAAAATCTTGGACAAAAGAATTTCTATAGTAGTGAATCAACAACTGTGATCGTGCAATCTCAACAATATTTAGATCCTTCGATAGCTTTAATGTGGAAAATTGAAAGACCAGCAAGGGCAAAACAAATGCAATATATACAGACATGGATGAAGGACGGATTCTTTGACGCTGGCATCTTCGACGAGCAAATCAGTGAATCTTTATCAATCCTGAACTGGCAATAGTGATGCTGCTGCTCGTTTCAAGGATTTACTAGCTTTCGCCAGATCAGATTCTGAATGAGCTGCTGAGACAAATAATCTAATTCCAACAGGCAGCTTACATTTATCAAGAGTTGATCTCTTTGAAGTCACAATAAAGACAGAATCTTCCTTCAAGACCTACAGAGTATTAAGTTGTTGCACAAAAACAAACTCGTGAGGTAACTCTAGCTGATGAGTTCAAAACTATTTATGGCAAAGTAACGAGCATTAAGCTGACTTACTTACATGATCAGTTATATCTTCAAGCACTTGTAAATCACCCATTGAAGAACCAGTGGTCTTCTTTAATGTAAGGAATATAATGGGGGAGAGCGGATCATTGACTATTTCTAAGCCTTTTATATCCGATAGACCTGCAGTTACACAAAAAAATATGTTTCTTCAGGCTCGCATAACGGGGATAAGGGAGTTAAAAAAAAAAAGATAATTGGTATGGGACAAAGACCTTTAGTCAGCATAGCAATATTTTGCCTCAGTTTGACAAGAAGTTCAGTTTTTTCTTCCACGATATCAATAGCCTTAATTGCAGCACTAGCTAAGTAAGGAGGCAGTGAAGCAGAGAAGACATAACCAGAACTACTGAGACGCTGCCAATGCAGGCAAAATAAATCATTAACAAAAGATGGGTGGAAAATATAAAGAGATACAAGTGCAAGAAATGAAAATCATGAACATGGACTTATTGGGACTTGAAGATAAACTGGTGGATAGAGTACACCTTAGTACCTGGTGATCAATGACTCTAGCATTCCCAGTGCAAAACCCACCTTCTGTGGCCAATGCATGTCCCATTGCCGCAGTTATTATATCTATCTTGTCAACCTGCAAATGGATAATTCCATATGAGGATATACACAGAGATACAAAGTTAATTAACCAAATAATGTGATGAACATACCGAAACTTTACAATGTTCAGTTAGACCTCTACCAGAACTGCCAAGCACACCAATGGAATTGCTCTCATCCAACAACACGCGGAATCGATATTTTTCCTTCAGCTTGATGATTTCATCTAATGGAGCTATTTTGCCAGAATTCTGCAAATTACAGTCACAGGAAATATGGCATTACAAAGTACAATTTCTTTAGTAGAGAAGTGTGCTGAGGAAGTTTAACAGGCAGCTACGGAACTATGAAGCAACAGGTTGTTTATCGCCATAAAGAAAATGCTATGTTGATGATAAGGAGGACATCAAGATCACAATGTGTAACCCCAAAGCCGTCCTTGATGATGTACTTCCATACAAAACCTTGAAAAATGATTTAGAACAACGTGGATCCTCACAAGTTATCCAGTGAACTTAAAGAAATTCCTGAACCATAATTGGATTCGGTATATTCTGCGTCGGCCCAGTTTGATGAGGCTCAATTTTGCATATGCCTAGAGTTAACCTCTCCCATTTCCTTACAGTAACAACTTTTGCTTCAACTACCACTATGCCACCAAACAAAAGAAATCAGAGTTGCTAGTTCATAAACAGTTGATACCTGATACACAGCTTCAACAACAATATATCGCCGTAGCTTCTTAGCTTGCTTGTTTTCTTGGGTAACTTTCTCCAAAGTATTTCGTAAGGACTCCATATTGTTATGCTTAAAATATATGATGGTACTTCTAGACAGCTGCAGGCCGTTTTGAATTCCCCAGTGGACACCTTCATCCCTACAGGAAAAATACAGATTGCAGAACAATGTCAATAATAGTGAGATTTGATAACAAGTGCCAATCTCTGGATTATTTATTTTAACAACAGAACTAACACTAGAAAATGGGAAAATCATTAATTTTGACACAACTAAATTAAGTTCAAGGGAGTAATGTAAATGTTTTAGGACTGAGGTGCATTAGGTGTTGCAAGCTAAAAAGTAAAAACTGATATTATATAGGGCAGCCCGGTGCCCTAAAGCTCCCGCTATGCACAGGGTCCGGGGAAGGGCCCCACCACAAGGGTGTAGTGTACGCAACCTTACCTTGCATTTCTACTTCCAAGGCTTGAACCCGTGATCTCCTGGCCACATGGCAGCAACTTTACCAGTTACTTCAAGGCTCCCCCACCCCCCACCCCCCAAAAAGAAAAAAGTAAAAACTGAAACGAGAGAAACTATATTACCACAAATGTATTAGGATTAGGTGCATTAGGTGTCACAACCTAAAAAATGAAACACAGAGTGAAAGTATCTCCTACACCTCCCCTACTTGCTAACCTTCTACCCTAATTCTCGACCTCTAAACCTTCTTATCTTGGGTAATGTCCTCAGTGAGCTAAAGTTGTGCCAACTCCTATCTGATCCCTCCCTCCAGATCTTTTTTGGCCACCTCTATCTCTCCCAACTCCTGCTACAGCCAACCTCTCACACCTCCTAAATGACACAACCACGCACCTCCTTTTCACCTGCCCGAATCATTTGCCTCGTTCCCCTCATTTTGTCCACGACGGAGGTCACTCCCACCTTGCCCCGTATAACTTTGTTCCTAATCATATTCCTCTTAGTATGCCCACAACTCAATCTGAGCATTCTCATCTATGCTACCTCCATCCTTCAAACGAGCTCATTCTTGAATGCCTAATACTTAGCCCTGTACAACAATGTCAGTCTAATCACCACTCTGTAAAACTACCTTCAAGTCTTGGCGACACATTCTAATTGCACAGAACCCCGGTTGCAAGCTTTCATTTCCCCCATCCCACACCAATACAATATGCAACATCATCATCAAAGAGGCATACATTTTGAATAAGTTCACTGGTGGATGAAATGCAATATTAGTCGAAGTAGAAGCTTTTGTCTAGGCAAACAAGCATCAAGATACTTTGACTCCTCTATTCATATTGCAGAGACGCTGTCTAATATCAAAGAGACAAAAAGTTATAAGAGAATCTTCCCAAATTACATTATTCCCTTGAATCTAAAGGTTAACACCCTAAATTTTAGGTTACAACACAATAATATCCCCAGAATTCCTAGCAAGCCATGTGTTGATGAATAATAGAACAAAGTAGCTATATCTACATACCAGATGCTGAGGGGAAAAAGGGAAGGATGAGTAATAAGAAAAAGACATTCAGGAAATGAAGACGGAGCAGGATTATAGGGAGCAACTGATGGGCATTTGGTGACACACACACTAGTACCTCTATTTCTATGGAGACGGGACTTTAGGCATTCAAAATAAATTTTCATTAAACGGAAAGGGATGGTCCCAAAGGCTCCTAGTTAGGCACTGCAACCTAGTTTCATCGAGTAAATGTTTATCAAACATGTATTCATAATTGCCATCACCTTGACAGTAGAAATTCTAGTATGGTATATCTGAATCTGATACACACAAAAATGGCTAATATAGAGACAGATGGGCGCATAAGAAGGGTTCTATCTTGGAGTATAGCTCTTATCATTTCACCCCAAACTTCTCCAATTTCATTCAATCTCATCATATGTAGCAGTGTGAAAGCTATCTATTATTCAGTGTCCTGGTTTGCAAGATCCATCATTGGTAACATGGCACTATAGAAAACCAAGGGCTTATTATTATTTCTTTTATATTAGTGGCAGAACATGAGAAAACATTTACTGAGCAACAATGTCTCAATTCCAAGTAAGTTGGATCAACTGCATAGAGTCCTCCGATTCCATTCCCCTCTACTCGAGCCCAGTTCATTTCAATTAAAAGCGAAAGGACCATCTTTCGTCATCCCTGCAGCTTTTCAGATTTTGTATTGAATACATGGCATTGTTAGGACCCTTCAATTCTTTTTGAGCCTAGTTCAATCCAAGCCCACCCCTTATTTTACGAAGGCTGGAAAGAATTTGCCAGATCTGGAGAGATATGATAGGTCTTCCATCTTTCACTGGTTTTATTAAAAAGGATTTAATAAAAATAGAGGTTCTCTAAAAGTCATGTTCATTCTACGTTAACATACATTTCATTAACCAACCAAGACTCCTGTCTCCTGTCAAATACTGAACTTAATATAAGTGTCAGCAACTAACACTTAATTCCAAGTAGTTGATATTAACTGACACTTAATTCCAAGTAGTTGATATTACCAATATGACAGTGTTTTTAAAAGAGAAAAGGTGCAAAAAGTGACAAAGTCTATGAAGCCTGAACCGGAAAGCAAAAAGTGAAGCACATAATTTATGAAAAAAATAGAAAATAACAAACCTACATGATTATAGTACTATAATAATCAAATTGCAATTTAATAAATAATTTCTGTATCTAATAGACAATAATTCAATTTAATTAATCCAACTCCTGAAAGTTGGGATTCAAAGAACTGCTCCTTTTCTTTTGGATCATTTTGCGTGTCATTACTTCAAGTGTACACATCTTTGAAGCGCATGGCTCCACCCATCAAGCTATAACCCTTTGCTTCTCTTTGCTTCATCACTTTAAGTGACAAAGCAATGGCTTAAATTACATTGCTATATGAATCTGTTACTTTCATCAGACCTGGTCCTAGCTATCAATATTCCTCCAGAAAAATTGTAGGTACTTGAACCAAAATTTTCTCCATGTGCTTTTAGGTCTACCTCAGTCTCTTTAGCACCATCAATCACCATAGTATTGCACATATAACAAATTGATCGGTGCATTTGGAAGTCTATGTAGGATATGGCTAAACCATTTGATCTTTTCTCTTATCCTCCCTGTGTGCTACTCATGTCACCTGCTAATGCAGTCATTTCTAATTTTATTTAATCATGTAAGTCTATGTTAAATTTCAATTCTACAACAATCATCTTTTGAATATATTGGCGGGGGAGGCCAGTATTCACTCCAAAATAAGATTTTTGCACTTCACTTATTAAGTAATATTTCTATTGCATAAATTCCCTCAACACTCTTCCATTTCAACCATTTTATTTAATTCCATGTGCTAGATCTTCATCTATCATTCCATTCTCTAAGAACACTGGATGTAGATATAATAATTATCTGCATTAGGCACCGCAGTCCCATCGAATCTCAGATCATCTTAAGTCATCTTATGCAGCCTAAACTTGAAGTGTAATACATTGTCTTACTTCTACTTATTATAAAACCTTACTTGCTAGAGGGTTTTTCCACAGTTTTAAAGTTTGGTTGACTTGTTCATCAATTTCGTTAACTAATTGAAAATCATATGAAAACTGTCATGTACCATAAAACCTCTCATCCTACCATAAAACATCTCATCCTATATACTATAATAATCACAACAAGAGTAACAAGTACAAGATCAAAGTAGATCTAGCAAATCCCTGGTGTAAACCAACTGTTACTAGAATCTCTTCTGCATCTCCTCTGGTGTTCTTGCGTTAGTGAATAAGAGAAACACAATCACAGCTTATTGTTGATTTCAACTATCAATCTCATTTGAAGATTTGAGCGATGTATAGCTCCGGGAATATGAGACGAGGCCAAGTTATCAACAAAAAAATATATAAGATTGGGGCCACTGGAAAGTTTTGTTAATAATATGACCCTACTTTCTACCTAAATAATAAAGACCTCTAAATCGGTACAAGCTACTATGTATAATATTGTGTTAAAAATATCACAAATAAAGTTCAACTTGGATGTTAAGCTCATCTCTAAAGCTTGTGGTTTAGTCGAAGAACATCTTCGTACGAGCATGTTTCTCTATATTCTCAACTTGGTTCACCAAAATTCCACTTGTTCATGCAAGTACTCTCATTGTGTTCTTCGTTCTCTCTTCAATGATTTTTAATTATAAGGCAATTAGAAAAAGTTATGTAGCTACTAGCAAAGAATCCATCCACAGGGACTCTCATTCACCATAACAAAGAATCAAGTGGTGAAAATGCAACAATCGATTCATTCCCTTCACTTGTCCATAAAGCCCATCTTCAGGATAATGAAATCCAGAAAACCCCAATTAACATGGTCGCAAGCTTTCCCATAATCCAGCTTACATAATATTCCAACTATCTTTTCTTCTTTCAAGAGCCCAATAAAAATAGACATTAATTAAGAGTTACAAGATCTCTTACGATTACCATGAATCTACCAAAACTATTCTAGTAGCTGTCTATCTTAGCCATAAATTGCTATGTAAAACCCTCAATTATCAGATTCCTCTGGAAGCTTTGAAGGGTAAGAATGAACATACAGTCCTGTGACGGTGTTTGGGTGTGTCTGTTTTGTTCACACAAGGAATTCTAGGGAACTTGATTCTAGAGCTCTCAAAAGTGTCTCGATTGAGTATTCTCCAGTAACAATACAAATGTCATCATCCTCCATAGAGGAGATCCTTCGTCAGCATGAATGTTACCTTTTGAGAATCCTAGTCTATTTCAGTATTACGCCATCATCTCTTCAGGGAGAACAATGAGGAAGGGCTGATTCTACCTCTCGATACCGCACCACAAGGAAGTGAAATACGAGAAAGAACTCAGGGAAGGACCATGTGGGATAAACCTGATTTAATAGAACAAAAGAAGTCATCATGCAGTTTGTTGAAGCTGAACCCTCTTCCTATTGGTGAGTTATCAACATTTTCTAATTAGTTAAATTTGCATCTTGCTCACAGAAAAGGAGTCCGATCTTGCACCAAACATCATTTATCTATTTTGTCCCCAATAATTCCTTGTATCCTCCTACAGAGCCTTGCTTGTCTGTTTCTTCTGTTTTTATTCCTGTGATTATTCCCCAGAAGTGGAGGGAAGCATTTGCCTTGTCTATTTCTTCTGTATCTATTCCCCAGAATTGGAGGAAAGTTTCAAAGATTAAAATTGAAGTTATGATTAAAGAAATGAATGTTTTATCAAAATATGAGAGTTGCGAACTGGTCACCACCACAGACAAGAAATTGCTTAGTTGCAAATGGGTCTTTACTGCAAAACATAAAGTTGGTGGCTGGATTGAAAGATCCAAACAAGGACTGGTGGAGAAGGGATTCACTCAAAGTTATGGAGTAGGTCATCAGGAGATATTTGTCCCAGTTGCTAAAATGAACACTAAGAATTTTGTCTTGTTCATCTAATCTTGGTTGGTACATACAACAGTTTGATGTGAAGAATGTGTTTTTTCAACATCTTCATTTATGTTCAAACTAAACCCTTGGACTACAGATGAAGCAATAACTAGGGAATGCAAATACTCACGCAACAACAACATCTCCCTTTTTGCAAAATGCTGGAATTGCACTGAACATTGTAGAAAGTCCATAAGAATACAGTATGGAATCTGGAGTTCCCATATACTTTGCTATTCTGGCCTCACAATCAAGGTGGACATCTGCATCAAATGTAGAATAATCAGTTGATTTTTGGTGAGAGTGAAGAAGGAGAGGAGTGCAATGAAACTGCAGAATAGTACGCAGATACAAATGATCAAACTATACCAATTGTGCCATAGAATCCCCGGGGACCACAAGAACCTACACCATACTTCTCTAAAGCTGTAGTGCAAGTCTCCTGCCATCCACCTTTATGTGTCAATGCTCTGTTTTACTAAAGAACTACAACAACATCACCGCTAACGAAATAATAAAGAAAACCTTACTAGCAATTCTTGACTTCCTAATAATCCAAGGTAGTTTGCTGAAGCGAAGTTCACTACGTCTTTCCCATTAACTATAGTATGAGGCCCTGCAGCACTGAACAAACACAAGATATGAGAAGCAATATATCAAGCTATTCATTCCAACAAGTTTGATAACTGGAGCATCTAAATAATGAACTTGAACAACAGGTAGAAGAAAAGCTCTTCTAACAATAATTGTTGCTTCAATGGAGCTTACTAACTTTAGTTATCAGCTCATAACGTAACGAAAATGTTTATAACTTGTGCTTAGCATAGTTTAGCCATTGCACTAAGTCAACTCTTGATAAGACCTCTAAAAAGTGAAAACTACTGTTCATATTTTTTGCAATTTAGTGTAACACACTAAGGGGTCGTTCGGTAGAGTGTATAAGATAGTACGGAATAGGGTGTATTAGTAATGCTGGGATTAGTAATACTAGGATTATTTTTTATGCAGTGTTTGGTTTGATGTATTGAAAATAATATGTATTGTTATATTTTTAAAATAATATTATTTGTTTACAAAAATACCCTCGACATACTATAGCTTTGTGTATTTTCTTAGCAAAGCTTTATTATTCTTTTTTAAAAATAAAAAAAATCAACAATATAACTAATAACTTACTTTGGAATTTCACGATTTAATCATTCACTTGCAAAAATTGCTTTTTTTGGCTATCTTTTTGTATTTGTACATCATTTGTTTGTTGTTCCCAGTTTGTAGTGTTCTTAAGTAGGAGGGAGGCACGTGTAACTTTTGAATAAGACAATAGAATCGTTATTAACATAAAATCGTGTTCCATAGAGTGTTAAAGCTAAGAAGAAAAATTATTTTTATTTGTGATATATCCTATTTACAAAATTAAAGCTTGTATGCAATCATGCAATTTGTTTTCGGGTTTTGACCAATTTACTAAAACATAAGTATTTCTTAAGTTAATGGAGTAGTTTTTTTATGACTAAAATTATTTGAAGGGAAATTATCATCTTGATAAATTGAAAAGAAATAACTCACATTGAATAAATTGAAAAGAAATAACTCACATTGAATAAATTGAAAAAGATTTAAAGGAATTTGAGGGCATTTTTGTCTTTACTCATATTTATCCTATGCATTACAATCCATGGATTACTAATACCACCAAATGGGATGTATTAGTTATACACCCTATAATACCATGTAGGGTGTATAACTAATACATGTATTAGTTATACGATGCTCCAAAATTGTACCAAACAATGTATCAAATAATACCACACTTTAATACATGGATTATTTTTCTAATACACTCTACCAAACGGCTCCTAAATGTATATGATACTGTAACATGTTGGAGTTCCTTTGTTCCCTATATTTGTAGAGGCACTTAAGCGTTTTACAGCACATATTCAGCACCATCTCAATGCTGTTTCATGGATAGAATAACCTTTACTCATCAAATTACCCTTGAATCTAGCAAGCATGAGCATAGCACAACAGTTTTAATTGCTTTTATCCTTGCGGCCATCAAATAATAATCATTTGACACAAGAATAAAACCCAAGAGATTACTAAAACTGGTTCTCTAAGTAATCTACTTTAAATTATGTAAAGCTGGAAGAGCAGTACAGAGAACAGAAAAATATCACTAAAGAGAATGTAAAACCTTTTAGAGTTGCCTTTTCTGTCATATAGGTCTATTTGAAATTTCTAACTCTCTAAATGCATACAGTTGAATAAAAGAAAGAAGAACGAGACTGAAATCATCTGAATAAAATGCAATTTCTTTATAAGGCTGAACAAAATACACCTATCAAAGTGTTTAGAAGAAGAAAAGAGAAACAGCTTTCCCACCTTTCCAAAACTGGAGGTTCATGTTTCATCTCATCAGTGATGGAAGGGATAAGTGGTTCTGGGGCCCATTCTTCACATAACTCATCAATTTCCTGAAAATCTTAAACGCATTCATTAGCGTGCCTGAAGTTTGAAGGTCATTTTTCTTTGCATTTTTTGTTTTTGCTTTCATTACGGATAAGATGTGAGGGCAGGGGACACAGCATGATTTTATTGACTCTCATTTTGATGCATATGGAATAAACTTAAAGGGATTTTCATGTGAAGCACACAAAAAAGGAAAGGATGGTTAAACAAACTTGAAAGAATTCCTTATTTTGATTGATAAATTGAAAGGACTCCTTATGCATGTCTTGAACATAGATGTTTCTGACGCACGCATGCTCCTGTCTTGAGCCTAAATGCTAATTCATGTATAACTCCAAAACTAACACCAGCATCACTTACTGAAGCTCCTTTAGAGAGACAAACATTAGGATTAGAAGAAGTGCAAGGAAATGATATAGTTTAATACATGCAATGGCATAAGTTTATTGGTTATTAAGTATACAGAGGTAATTACACTTTACAAGTTATTCTACAACCTTTACTGATTGCTATAGGTTATAACCTCAAGATTTGACAGTAGTTACAGTGCATCACTCAGAGTAAACACCTAGCCTCAAGTTTCTTTCAGTCACAGAAGATTTATATCCAGCAAATTAATACACATCAACGTTGTAGGAGGGGTAGAATAGTTCAAGCAAGAAGTCCTTTCTTTTTCTTTTGTTTGATAACTGTGGTGTCCGGGCCAGTTTCCTCGCACCTCAACTAAATCCACGGGATACCTTCCACCTCCCACAAGCAACAGATATCAGATACCAGGTAACTTTGTCCTGGTATATTCGCATTTCCCAATATATATTTTAGAAACGAGTAATAGTTTCTAGAACAAATATCACCATCTTAGTTAAACACCAGCCCAGACTCAGTTGAAACAGATAGTAGACAACCAAGAATTGATACAAATTACAAGAGCATAGTAATCTTAAACAATGATGAAGAAATAATATCCACACGGTCATTGACATTTGAAAATGTAGATCCCTGACAAACCTTCTTCGTCAATGGTCTTTTAGGTGGTATGTAACTCTTCTGAGACAGTAGGAAAAGGATGACCACCAGGAGAAGACCTTCCACAAATAGATGTCCTACAGAAAAAACAACAAAACAAATCTAATGCACAACATAGAATCTACAAACAAGAGGTGATCACTATCCAAAGAATAAAGGGACTACCTCCAATGTTGACCTCAAATATAACAGCTTTTGCGAATTGAAACTCAAAGACTGATTTCACCCAATCAGATGTAGCTCCCACTACATTTGCAAGTATTGACACTGTTGAATCCATTATCTAAACCTGGAATATACAGACGACGGTGACAAACTTTACCCACATAAGAAAAATCAGGATGGTTTAATGGTTTATTACCACATTCTCCCCACTCTGTCATGCTCAAGCAATGTAAATTAAAACCAAATGAACAAGTTAGTAATGAGGTGAATTAGAAAAGAGAAATACTTTTAGAAGAGGATATTCAGTAATATATCACCAAGAATACATATCACGAAAAATAACAATGATTATCATTTACACAGGAGACCTTCTCGTTTCTTTTTTACGATTACTGGATCATTTACACAAATATCTTCTTCTTCTTTTTTTGAGAAGTCAATCATTTACAAAAAAAAATTCTATTGCAAGTCTTCCTGATTCTAACAACTTCTCACTCTCCTCCATTCTCTGAGAGAGTTTGCCTGTATCAACTTAAGTATTTCATGATATTTAAATCCAGCGAACATGTCATATCTAGATAACAATATCAATGCTAATTTTAGAAGAGGACTATGTTTTATAATTCAAACATTGAAGTACTCAAAATATATGTAAGTTGTATTCTTTCAACTTTTTATATGTAAAAGAAAAGGGCAGTCCAGTGCACAAGAACTCCCGCTATGCGCGGGGTCCGGGAAAGGGACGGATCACAAGGGTCTATTGTACGCAGCCTCAATTTTTTATAAGTACATTACAGAAATTCTTGTTACATGGTTTTCATTGTATCTAATGCCCTCCACAATTATGCGTCTTAGTATTATTACATAAGCAGTACAGTAAAAGAATCAAATCATAGAACATAGAGTAATGAAATTAACCAGGTTGGACTACTGCCCATTCACTAAACAAACTGATAATCTACATAGTCACATAACGAATAAGCAATTTCAGTCCATTATACTGATGAGACTAAAGATAAATATATCAATGTGATTATTCTCACTACATTGGACAAGAAGCATAGAGATAGGCAATATCCTCTAGTCATCTTTAAATTCTGCTCATAGACAAAAAGAAATCACAAAAACAAAAGGAGCTTGGGGATACATATATTTGAAAAGTATGCATTACATAAAAGCAAATCGCCTATAGTAAGCTAAAGTATCAGAAAACTTAAGCTTTAACAGAAAAAATGATAAAAAATAAAATTTGCAAGTTATGCTGATTGATTGAACTGTGGTGGACAAGAAATGCTGAGATGGGTTTGGACATATGGATTGGAGGGAGGATCCTACTGGTGCCCCAGTGATGCCCATGTATTATCTATGCGGATCCTAAAATGTAAATGAAACACTTAAGAAGGATTGATAAACCTCAAGCTGAGATCTGACATATGGTAATTAAATCTTAGTAATAATTATTCAAGAAGTAACTCGGAATACAAGTTAAATAGAAATTTTGAGTTTGTAAAAGTAGCTGTTACCTTAAGAAGCAAAGAGATGTTGTAATAATCGAATATTGAAACACAGAGATGAGATACGGGAAAGGAAGCGGTGAAGAGGGAGGGCGGCTTGGCGTTATTACTATTAGTTATTAGTTGAAGAAGAGAACGGAAAGAACCGGGAAATGTGTGAGAGATCCTGTAATGCAAAGCATCTTACGGGACAATTACAAACCAGAAACAAATACTAAAAGCTTGAACATGATTTGCAGTGAAACGCGCTTTGTCAAAAGTTTTCGACATGTCAAAGGGGACAACTTGGCAACTTGACTATCTCATTATTTCACTTTTCAGTCCTCCCATTTTTATTTTTTTTTTTGTAGTTTCATCATGTGTCATGGTTTTATTGCCTTGATGCTTAAAATCGGAAAATATGTAAGTACTTAAATTTGTTTTGATAGATATGATGTGTTTTTGAATCTATTATGCAAGGAACTAGGTTTTGGAGCTTGACATGAAGAAAAAGAGTCAAGATTGGCAGAAAAGCCCACCTATGAGGCTACCTACGTGGCATAGGTAGCACTTACGAGGCATAGGTAGCTGTCATAGGTTTCATAGATCAAACTCCAGAGAATCAAAAGTTGGAGATTTTTTACTTTCACCTATGAAGGGCCACCTACCACCCGTAGGTACCACCTATGGCGCCATAGGTACCATCATATGTAGCAGAGACTGACTGAAGTTCAGAGAAGCTGCAGAACTGAAAATTTTCTATCATCATGCCGTAGGTGCCACCTACAACCCATATGTGGCATCATATGTGGCCGCCGACCCAAGTTTTTCGGTTCGCTTTGGTTTGGATTTTTAGGGTTTTTATGTAATCTATAAGTACTCTTATGATGTTTTTGAGTTAGTTTATGCACTTTTACGCACTTTATACTCTTAAAAACTCTTTTGATTTCAAGATTGACTTTGGATCTTGGAATCCTCTTGTTCTTAGTTTTTGGTTTATTAATTAATTTGAAACTTTGAGTTTTATTCTTTATTGTTGTGCAATTACTTTCGTGTTTTCTTTATTGAATTTCATGGATTGTTTTGCAACTATGAGCAGCTAATTCCCTTAGCTAGGGTTGTGGAAACCCTGATAGAATAACAAAGTAGGGGAAGTGTGAGGTTCATGCTATACGTAGTTTTGATGATAAGCAGCTAACTGCAAGGGACCAGGTCCCTGGATGTTCATGGTACAGTACAGCTGACATGCTTGTCTGCGCAATTTTGTCCTATTGTGTAACAAACTTGTAGGTCCTGCTTGTACTGAATAGGACACCTGGTCCAATGAGATTTCAGCCCTAATCATCACCCAGCTATAAAAGAAAAAAGAGGCTTCTTCATCAAATAGTTTTGCACAAATCTAAAGAGTGAAGAGAGGCAGCAAAAACTCCTTTCAAGACTGCTCAAGCATTGCTCATGTTTTTATCTTTGTAGTATGCTTAAAGAGCGAGTGAGTGTTCTTGAGTGTTGATTTCTAATCGAACTACTCATGCTATAAGAGTAGTGTTTTCTTGCGTTGAGAGAAGTGCTTAGGTAGAGTTGCCTAAGCTTGTTGTTGGTTAGAGTTAACCAAGTTTTGAGAGTCCTTGGCAGAGTTGCCAAGATGAGCTTGTGGTAGAGTTATTACAAGCGAAAAGAGCCTAGAGTTAGGCTGAAATCGAGTCTGTAATCAATAGGTTGATTATAGTAGATTTCGTTGGTGCTTGTGAGGCTTGAGCAAGGGGATTTCCACGTTAAACCTTGTGTGTTGTTTATTTTCTTCACTGTCTTTAATTTTCCTGCACTCCATTATTTTATTGTCTGTGATTTACTTTGAAGGACCTGGTCCCTCACTGTGTGGTGCAACTCTCAGGGTTTCAACAATTGGTGTCAGCGCGAATTCACTCTAAAAGGTTCACACCTAAAGTGACTTGGATAGCATAGATGCTCCACCTAATCTAGAAGAAGGGCAATCAACCACTAAACCACCTAGATTTAATGGATAGTACTATGGGTGGTGGAAAATAAGGATGTTTAACTTCATCATGGCTGAGGATAGTGAACTGATGGATATAATTCTTGATGGTCCTCTGTCACGGCCCGAACCAGGGCCTGACCGTGATGGGTATCTCAAGTCCCACGTGGATCGGAGATCACCCCCTTCACCTAACTTAACCAGCATAACAACCACAAGTGTCGGACGAATTTTGAACATATAATGAGATAGAGCATAATAAGACTAACAATAGCTCAAGAAATTTCTAAACCATTGATCAACATGACACACCCAAGTCCACAGCAATCCACAAAGCCTCTATAATCCGAAGTCAATAAAAAATATCGGGACATGCCCCCGGCAATAGCCAAAACCAAGTCTAACAATGTCTAAGACATAGGATGCATAGACCATGAAATGAATGCCTTCCAAAGAATAAAAGCTCACCACTTCAATGTAAAATCACGAACCACTCGAACACCTGGTCACTGCGTAACAAAAGAAGAAGAAGCTCTTATCCCTATATCGCGTGGGGATACAACGTCCAAAAACAATTACCGATTAGAACTCTAGCATGCAACTCGAGGATAGAGGAATAAAATAATGCCATCATTCAAAACCAAGTCAAATCATCATATGTAATCTCATGTATACATACATATATAGTGCCGGGATAGGGGGCAGGGCTTAGCATGAACTTTGAAAACATTAACTTGGGTTGTGTAACATAACTATCATATAACAAGGCACCCATGGGTTATATGGGACCAACTCTACCCTAGCTGGAAGGGCCCCAATGCGTATAGTCTCACGAACCAGGGAATATCCATAATCGTATATGCCATTATGGGGGACTCAAACCTCCCGACATAATCAAGGTGACTTAAGCATCGATGTATATAATATAGGGGATTCAAACCTCCTACTTATATATCTATTCGGGGGACTCGAACCTCCCGGTCATATAGACACCTGCACCGGCCAGCACGGTTTCCAGTGTTAGTCCTTCGATCTCCACTTTCACGATCCGACTACACATCCCGCTTTAAAGACCAATTAAAACATCCAGCCACACAGGATCACAACATATCCTCCAAAGTTTGAATAGTTCTTTCGGCTTGCCTATCCGTCTGTGGGTGAAAAGTCGTACTAAGACTCACTTTAGTCCCCAAACCATGCTGAAAAGAGCGCCAGAAATACGATGAGAACTGAGTACCACGATCTAAAATAATCGAGATAGGTTCACCATGCAACTTTACAACTTCCTGAAAGAACAACTTCACATAATCGTCGGCAGAATAAGTAATCCTTACTGGCAAGAAGTAAGCGGACTTAGTCATCCTATCCACGATGACCCAAATGAAGTCACACTTATTTCACGACTGCGAAGACCAGTAACAAAATCCATATTAATTATCTCCAATTTCCACACCGGTAGTTCAATCTCTTGAAGTTGCTCATCGGGTCTCATGTGCTCAACCTTTACTTATTGACATACTATACACTTAGCCACAAAGTCGGCTATATCCTATTGTATATTATTCCACCAATACATCTCCTTAAGGTTATGATACATCTTTGTTGAATCGGGATGAATCATATATCGCAATTCGTGAGCCTCGTCTAAAATCCCACCTCGCAACCCATCAACGTTGAAAACACACAACTTCCCTTGGTACCTCAAGATACAATCACCGCCGATCTTAAAGGCCTTCACCTTTTGCTTACCCACATCATCCTTGATTTTCATCAAGAGAGGATCTAATACTTGTTTCTCCTTTATTTTCTAACCAAGAGATGATTGCACCACTTGTAGCACAAATACACCGCCATCCCCCAGAGCCCAAGAGACGAACTCCAAGGTTAGACAAACGATGAATATCCTTCACCAATTCTCTCTTATCCTTATCCACATGCGATAATACCTATGGATAACCTGCTAAGAGCATCAGCAACCACATTAGCTTTACCTGGATAGTAATTAAGACTCATATTGTAGTTCTTCAGCAACTCAAGCCACCTCTTTTGCCTTAGATTAAGCTCTTTCTGAGTAAACACATACTACAGGATCTTATGATCAGAAAAAATATCAACGTGGACCCCATACAGATAGTGACGCCAAATTTTCAATGTAAATACCACGGCTAACAACTCCAAGTCATGAGTCGGATAGTTCATCTCATGAACCTTTAACTGTCTAGAGGCATAAGCAACGACCTTACTATGTTGCATTAAAACACAACCCAAACCAACTTGGGACGTATCACAATAAACCAAAAGCCCTTGGTACCCTCAGTTAGAGTCAAAATCGGAGCTGAAGTCAACTTATCTTTTAGCTTCTCAAAGCTACCCTGGAAAGCATTCGACCACAAAAACTTCACCTTCTTCTGAGTCAACTTAGTCAATGGAGCAGCAATAGAAGAAAAGCTCTCCACAAACCTCCTATAATACCCGGCTACACCCAAGAAACTCTGAATATTAGTTGGAGTCATGGGTCTAGGACACTTCTTAACCAGAACAACTTTTTGACCATAATCGTCTCACTAGATATGATATGACCCAAAAAAGTTACGGCATTCAACCAGAATTTATATTTAGAAAACTTATCATACAACTATTGATCTTTCAAAGTTTGCAACACAAGGAAGAGGTGATTTACATGTTCCTCCTTACTCTTAGAGTACACCAAGATGTCATCAATGAAGACAATCATAAATAGATCCAAAAACTAACGGAAAACCCTATTCATCAAATCTATGAATGCCACAGGGGAATTGGTAAATCCAAAAGACATAACCAGAAACTCAAAGTGCCCATTCCGGGTATGAAAAACTAGTTTATGGATATCCACCTCCCTAATCTTTAACTGATGATACCCGAACCAAAGATCAATCTTAGAGAAGAATTTGGTACCCTGAAGCTGATCAAAGAGGTCATTAATTCTCGAAAAAGGGTATTTATTCTTTACTGTTACCTTATTCAGTTGTTAGTAATCAATACACATCTGAAGGGAGCCATCCTTCTTTTGCATGAACAAGACAGGTGCACCCTACAGGTCCTCACTAGGATGGATGAAACCCTTGTCTAAAAGATCTTTCAATTGCTCATTAAGATCTTTCAACTGAGCTGGAGCCATTCTATATAGGGGAATAAAAATAGGACGAGTGTTCGAAATGAGATCAATACCAAAATCAATCTCCCTATTGGGAGGAACACCGGGGAGGTCATCTGGGAAGACCCTAGGGAACTCATTTACCATAAGAACAGAATGCAAAGAAAGACCATCCGAATTAGCTTCTTTAACCTAGACTAGATGATAGAGAAAACCTTTGGAAATTAACTTTTGGTCTTTAAAATATGATATGAATTTGCCCTTAGGAGTTAGGGAACCACCCTCCCATTCAATAATTGGCTTATTTGGGAATTTAAACATAACTTTACGGATCCGACAGTCTAAAGACACATAGCATGAGTGCAACCAGTCCATCCCTAGAATAACATCAAAGGCAACCATATCTAGCTCTATCAAATCTACCAGAGTTTCTTTACTACCAACAGCTACCACACCCCCTATAAACTCTTCTAATAACCATAGAGTCTCCTATCGGGGTAGAAGCAGAAAAAGGGTCCGACAGATACTCATGACCGAAACTAAAATACACAACTATAAATGGGGTCACATATGTGAGAGAGGACCCCGAGTCAAGTAAAAAGTACACATCACGGGAAAAGAGTTTTAACATATTAGTAACAACATCTGGAGACGCCTCAGACTCCTGACGAGTAGTGAGAGCATAAAGATAGTTTCGACCAGTGCCAAAGCCAGAAGTAACACCCTTTGGTGCAGGAGATGAAGAAGAGGTAATAGGAAACTTGTTTGCCTTAAAAGCAACTTTAGAGGGACAATCCGATGCATATGCCCAATCTAACCATACATAAAACACCGGTTCCTCCCTTTTCTCACACTGACCACGATGATGCTGACCACATAATTTATAAGGAGGGTAGGACGATGTTGATTTAGCCCCACTAGCCTGAGATTGGGCACTTTGTGCCCACGAAGCATCACCACCCTGAAAACGTCTATCTCCCGATGGCTTTGGGTAGGAAGCACTAGCTATCAAATACGATTTAGGACTCCCCCAACTCTTTCTCTTAGGCCACCTTCCACTCTGCTATTGGCCCTCACTCTGTTCTGAAAATCGAGACCTCTTATTTTGTCTCTTATCAATTTCAGCTTTCTTCTTTTTCTCCTCTTCAACCTGCTAGATATACACAACTAATCCAGAGATATTCATGTCCTTGATCAACAAAGCAGCCTATACACAACTAATCCGAAGATGTCCATGTCCTTGATCAACAAGGCAGCCTTACTCTCAAGAATCAACTCACGAGACAATCTCGAATCAAACTTTCACTTTCGAGCCCTCCTATTAGATACCAATTTCATAGCATACCGGGACAACTGATGGAATATCAAAGCATAGTTGGAAACATACTCCTTGATTGTCATCCTTTCTTGCCTCAAGTTAATAAATTCCTTCATTTTCGCCTCCCTCAACTCCCGAAGAAAGAAGCAATCCAAAAATGCACTACAAAAATAATCCCACAAGACAGAACCAACATCCTCACCTCCCGACTTTTCCCACTCTTCATACTACTGGTATGCCATATCTTTTATTTGGTAGACAACAAACTCCACACCTTCAACCTCCGAAGCATGCATAACCCGAAAGATCTTCTCTATTTCATCAATAAAACTTTAAAGATCTTCCTCAACCTTTGTACCAGTAAACATCAGATGATGCAACCTTATGAATTGGCCAACTCTAGTGGCCTCAGATGAACCCATAATAGTAGCAGTAAAACCTAACTTTTGGGACTGATATGTCACCAACTGAGTCAATAAGGAAATAGAGCGACAGAACTCAGCATTAGTAACCTCCTCCGGAGGTGACTGAGTATGAGTGTCACCCTTAGGAGTAGGATCAATGGGTACATGTGGGACCCTACAACGAAAGTCAAATGCAGCAACCCTTGACCAAGTCTGGACCCTAGAAGTTGGACGAGCTTCGTCCATATTGTCTTCCAACGGGACAGAAGAGTTTGCATGAACATTAGATCTTCTTGGAGGCATGATCTAAAAGTTAAGCAAACAAAAATCAAAAGATTACAACACCTTAGACTCTATAGCTCGAAATTAATACAACAAGAAAGAGAAACATTCCTAAATGTCTCATAACATCTCTCTTATAAGTGTGGCGTACTACACACCCATAAAAGAGACTTAACTTGACACGACTTTATGGACACGCGATTGACCATGAACCTAGGCTCTGACACCAACTTTTTCATGACCCAAACCAGGGTCTGGTCGTGATGGATATATCAAGTCCCACGTGGACTAGAGATTAGCCCCTTCACCTAACTTAACCAGTATAACAACCACAAGTATTGGATGAATTCTAAACATATAATGAGATAGAGTAGAATAAGACTAACAATAGCTCAAGAAATGTCTAAACCATTCATCACCACGACACACCCAAGTCCAAAGTAATCCATAAAGCCTCAACAATCCAAAGTTAATAAAAAATATCGGGACATGCCCCCGACAATAGCCAAAACCAAGTCTAGCAAAGTCTAAGACATAGGATGTAAAGACCATGAATGAATGCCTTCTGAAGAATGGAAGCTCACCACTTTAATGTCAACTCACATACCACTCGAACACCTGGTCACTGTGCAAGAAGAGAAGACTAAAAAGCTTTGGTCCCTATATTACGTGGGGATACAACATCCGAAGATGGTTAGTGATTGGAATGATAGCACGTAACTCGGGGATAGAGAAATAAAATAATGCCATCATTCAAAACTAAGTCAAATCATCATATGAAATCACATATATACATACATATATAGTACTGGGATAAAGAATAGGGCTTAGTATGAACTTTGAAAACATTAACTTGGGTTGTGTAGCATAACTATCATATAACAAAGTACCCACGGGCTATATGGGCCCAACTCTCCCCTAGCTGAAAGGGCCTCAGTGTATGTAGCCATACGAACCAGAGAATATCCATAATTGTATATGCCATTATGGGGAACTCGAACCTCCTAGCATAATTAAGGTGACTTAAGCACCAATGTATATGATACGGGAGACTCGACTCTCCCATTCATATATCCATTCGGGTGACTCGAATCTCTCGGTCATATAGACACCCACACCGACTAGCACAGTTTCCAGTGTTAGTCCTCCGAACTCCACTTTTATGGCCCGGCTACACATCCTGCTTTAAAGCTCAATTAAAACATTCTTTAACCATATGCATAACTATTAATCCAATTACTTTCTAAAGAAATCCCGTTGGTATCATCATACCAACTCGACTTGCAAAACGTACAACATGCCATAATCATTATTAGTCAACTTTGAGAATCGTACCTATTGTTTAGACAAATGCCACACTTAAATTCAATATCTAGGGACTCAAATCTATTTAACCAATTAAACTACCAAGGTTATGATTCAAATCAATTTGTGGTCATCAAGACCTTCATAAACCATTTACCAATCATCAACATTCATAGGCCAATGTTATAGTTTAATATACAATTCATATGTGACAAGACTCTTCTCATTGATATTTTCACAAACAAGTTGAGGGCATACCATAATCAAACCATTATTCAAGTTAAAACCATCAAGTTAGGGTTAACCATGACCCTTTAGTATAAATCACAATTTACAATCACCCACATATGCAAAACCATTATTAAAACATGTATAAACACAAGTTAAATCATGATAGAACAATACTCAACAATTTGCATTTAACTTTTAACCATGGATTTCAAAACCGCTATTAATGAACCATGAACAATGTTTAAAACACATGATTTTTGTAAACTAACAATGAAGGAAGAGTCATATTCTTGAGTTATAGAGATTCACAGAGAGATTTTGATCCTTAAGCCTCTAGATGACCACCTTAATGAAACCTTATCCCAATCTCCTTGAGGTTTTTTTAGAGTGTTTTGAGAGTGTTTTGATCTTTCAAAGTGAGGAACGAACGGCGAAAAAGTGTTTTAAGAAAGTTGGACACAATATTTAGTCCAACATACGACTCCCTCACCTAACTCGTACCATCACCATACAACAAGTACCCTTCAAGTCATACCCTAAGCAGAAATATCTAGGCTAGACACTGACACACAAGGTTGGGACCCTATTTCTCGTATCATGTACATATTACTCATATGGAGTCTTCTCATACCAAGATAGAACTTGGCCAATCTTACACTGACCAACATATGACTAGGGTTCTAGACCCGTACCCACACCATACGAGTGGTATGGTGTAAGTCGTATGATGTACAAAAGGTTTAAGACTCAGGAAATTTTGCAAAAGCCAAAGTTTGGGGTATTTTATCCTTATGTACCTGTAAAAGAAGTCAAATAAGGAGATGTTAGAAGAATGGTTATCAAAAGTAAGAGGAAATTCAACGAGGAAGACAAAAAAAATTGAGAAGAACTATAAGGCAAAGAAACTGCTTGTTTGTGGCATAGGACCAGATGAATACAACAGAATTTTAGCTTATGAAATAGCTAAAGAAATCTGGGACTGCTTGAAGATAGCTCATCAAGGAACCACTGATGTAAAAGGTTCAAAATTTGATATGCTGACCACTTAGTATGTAACCTTCACAATGAAAGAATGAGAGTCAATACAAGAAATACATACGAGATTCACTTTTATTACAAATGAGCTACACTGCTTAGGAGAAATAATTCCATTATATAAGCAAGTGAGGAAGATTTTGGGTGTTCTTTCCAAGTCATAGGAAAGCAAAGTGGATGCCATAACTGAGGCAAGAAATATGAAGACCCTCATTATGGATGAACTTTTTGGGAACCTAAAAACCCATAAACTTAAGAAGCAAAAAGGAGATGAGAAACATGAAGTCAAAAAGGAAAAATCAAAAGCTTTAGGTTCAGGTTCAAATGAAGAAGACACTAATGTTTCCTACTTGGCAAAAAGATTTATTAGAGCTATGAGGAAAAGTGTCCAGTTACAAAGAAATGGAAGTAGCAGAAGTAAAGGTGTCACTATGAAGGTGTGTCATAAATGTGGAAGTCCTGAATATTTTATTAAGGATTGTCCAATGCATAAAATGGACTATCAGGATTATCACAACACTAAAGGTGGCAAAGGAAGAAATAGGGACTAGGTCCCTGTAAAATAAAAAAGACATGTTGCAGCTGATCTTGAAGTTAAACAAGCTTTAGCTGGTTGGGATGACTCCTCCAGTGAATTTGATGAAGCTGAAAAGTCTGCAGATATTTTCATACTTGTCGTGGAGGATGGGAAGGTAACTTTTGATTCCTTGTTTTCTTTATGGCAAACACGGAAGATAAAGAAGAAAATGAGGTAACACTCTCTGACCTTAAAGAAAACTTGGACAACTATTCTGCTAGAAAGATAAAAAAAACTTGCAAGTGTGCTGATTGACTCTTATTTGTGAAATGACTGAGAAAAAATTTGCTCTAGAAGAAAAAGTGAAAAGTCAAGATCTTGAGTTAATTGCTCTAATTCTCCAAATATCTAAAGCTAAAGAGCAGGTTACTAAGTTAAAATCTAAAAATCTGAATTTAGTGAGTCAAATGGAGAAAAGAGATGATGCTTGTGACAAAGAAAAGGATAATGCTCTAGAAGAAAAAATAGAAGATCAAGAGCTTGAGTTGATAGCTTTGACTCTCTAGATATCAGAAACCGAGCAACAATTTGCTAATATGAAACTTAAAAATATGAGTTTGGTAAGTCAATTGGAGAAAGTAGATATTTCTGAGTGTAAAGGGAAGAAAGAAGCCTTAAAGTTTTAGGTTAAGCTTGAAGAAAAATTGGAGTATTCCCCAAAGCATCTTATGTCTACATTCCAGAAGAATGAGGAATTAAAGCGGGACCTGGTCCGCCTGAGAGAAGAACTTACAAAATCCCTATAATGGACTACATCCTCTCAAATCCTCTTTAACTTAAATAGTCAAGGTGATAATAATGGGAAAGGTCTTGGTTATCAAGAAGTAACCCA
The DNA here is from genome assembly GCA_030864215.1 of Capsicum pubescens. Classification (NCBI taxonomy): domain Eukaryota; kingdom Viridiplantae; phylum Streptophyta; class Magnoliopsida; order Solanales; family Solanaceae; genus Capsicum; species Capsicum pubescens. Next base: position 176,864,608 of record CM061545.1, on the reverse strand, counting down.
AGTTAGTAGGTCTCAAGAGAAGGTTGCTCCCGATGCTGAGAACAAGGTCCACAAGCCTTTGTGTACTCATTGTAATAGAGATAGTCACGTAAAGGAAAATTGTCAGAGCAGGATTAGAGCTAGAATGAATGGTTCCATGCATATTCAACAAGGGAATACATGTTCTATGGGTTTCAAGCCTCAGAACATTGTGAAAAGGAACTTTTTACCTAGATGGGCCAAAAAGGATTTAATCACACCTCTATCCTCCTACTGGGAACTCAAACTCAAATGGGTCCCTAAGTCTAATAAATGATTATAAGTGCAGGAGGGAGAAAGGGTCTGCAATCAGAATAATCTTCTTGATATGAAATTGCTCATGGATATGAATAGAAGGTCTGATTGTATTCTTTTTCCTGAGACACTTCAAGGTAAAAGTGTCTTTTGTGAATAGGTAAAAAGGTCAAAAATTGCATGCATCTGATAGGAATAGTAAAGAGCCCAACAATGCAGAAGAAAATCTGGACATTTAAAGAATGTCAAGTCTAGGACCTAGTCCTCAGACCTATTTCCAGAACAAGTTCTGGTATGATGTGGTGTAATGAATCTAACAAGTTGATACTGGGATTAATTAGATTAGACTGACTTACTATCAAGTGAATTAGTGTTTCTTCTCACAAAATTGGCTATGTTCAGGAGGCAGGTATCTTTGGTAGATTAGGTATTTGTTGGTCTAACTCAGTACCATACCTTTGCAGGTATACACCTATGGGAATAACTTTAGAGGTGGATAAATGTGACAAGTACAAAGTTCAAGATTCAAATAAACTAGAGTGGGACCTGGTCCTACCTCTCAGTTTAGTATCTTGTATGTGCAAATTTTGTCTGTTTTATCAAGAAAAAATCGTGTCCTCTTTATCCTTATGTCAGAAAAAGTTATCCTATTCTAACGAGAGAGTGATTTACCTAAAATATGATATTGATCATATCTTGTTTCCCTAGAAAACCCTTTCTTGTGCTTATTGTTCCCTTACATCCAGTTACATCCGCTCCTCCCATCAAAAAGGAAAATCCAAATTCCAAATAGCCCTTCTAAGAAAAAGTCCTTTCTAATGGTTGCAACTCTCCCATTTTCAAGTCCTTCAAAGTATTCTGAGCTTAGTATAGTTAAAAATCCCTTCCCAAACCTTCCTAAAAAACATCCATCTATTCCTAATCTTCCAAAGCTTAACTCCTTCATCACTCAACCAGTTGATGAAGAATGATCCCTGAATGCTCAAAACTGTTCTGATGAAGTTGTGATGGCTGAAACCTGGGTTGCTAAAAACTTTATCTTGGTGTGAAATAACCAAGGAAAGAGTATAGTTAATCATAGGAAAACTAATATTAGTAAAACACCAAGAATTTTTGGAAAATAGTCTGTAAGTTTTACTGAGAAGCAGTTGACTCTTGAGGGACTTGGTCCCCAAAAAAGAAAAATAGCTAAAAAAAATTTGTGATCACTTATACTAGAACAAAGAATGGGGAAAACAAAAAGGTGGTATCTAAGGAAGTTAGAAATAGGTTTTTGAAAAATCAAAAGGTGTTAAATGGAAGGATCTTTAATTCAAATATGCTAACAAAACCTGGTATGAGGGAACTAATTGAGTTGATAAAACATCAAGGCTGGATACATCTTATGCTAGGACATATTCCTACTATTTTTGATGAGATAATTAGGAAATTCTATTTTACTTTGGAATTCTCAGAAGACGGGAAGAATCTGACTGCACAAGTCCAAGGAAAGAAAATAAAGTTGAATGAGAAAACACTGGAAAGAATTTTGAAAGTATCTATATATGGGATGAGAACCATTTAAAGCAGCTACCTTCAGTAAAATTCTTAGCTAATGCATCAAAGGTTAAAGGAAAATCTATGGCTGCAGTGAATAGGAAATCACTCAAGAGTGAGTTTCAATTGATCTTTGACTTTGTGAACAAGGTGATTCTGCCTAGATAACAAAAGAAAAGCATTACCTCAGCCACTAATTTTTATGTGATGGAATGCCTTAGTAGCTTTGAATTTATTAATCTACCTGCTATAATAATGGAACATATTCACAAAGTGGTTCTTGGGAAAATGGAAAATATGGCATGCCTTATGGATGTTGGTTAATAGAACCCAACATAGAACCCATGGGACTATGTTACAAATTCTTGGCATGAAGATATTAGTCAAAACTAAATGTGTTAAACCAGGTAATATTTCTCAGAAGGAGTTCAATAAGGAGATACAGGAACTGAAGTTCAACTTGGCTGCCAAGGATTAAGAAATTTACAAGCTCCAGGTGACAATTCAACATCTCTTCAAAAGAAGCCCATATGACTCTGAAATGCTCAGAACTAAAGAAAAGGGTATCAATCTTAACTAATGAGGTCCTTAGCCTGAATGCACAGATAAGGCATCTTAACAACAACCTGACCCTACTCCTTCAAAATCTTTTTCCCAGTTCTTCACTTGTTAATCCTTCTTGATTCCCGTGGCTTTTTCCTTATAATATTTAAATTATGTACTGCAATGATACTTATCCTCTACTTATGAATGAATCTTTGCTTTGTGTTTTATATTTGTTCCCTTTAAATTGCAAAGTTATTCTTTATGTTAGTGTTTCCCAGTAGCCATGAGTTAACTAATTTTTTCTTATTTTACTCTTGGTTTACTGTACTCACTTTTTAATGATGCTAAAAGCGGGAATACTGAATTCATATAGTAGGGTCCAGGTACCAGGTAAATGTTAATGGCATGCTAATAGAAGGAAGTATATGATGTGTTGAATATTGGTAAAAATGGAAAACATATTGATAGAGGGAAATAAATGATATTCTAAATGAATAATGGTGCATGATGATAGGGGGAAACAACAAAGCAAATATAATTAGAGTTTTTGCTGCAAATGACAACAAGAGACCAGGTCCCTGTGTTGCATGACGTGGAAGCATGGTGATAGGGGGAACATTCATCTTCAGAGTATTAATCACACTGATTAAATATGATGGATGTGCTCAAAACTGTATGATTGGTTTGTCATCATAAAAAAGGGAAAATTAATATATGTAATTTTGATAATGAGCAGCTAACTGCAAGGGTCCAGGTCCCTGGATGTTCATGGTTCAGTACAGCTGGCATGTGTGTCAACACAGTTTTGTCCTCTTATGTAACAAACTTGCAGGTGCTGCTTGTACTGAATAGGACACCTGGTCCAATGAGATTCTATAAAAGAAAAAAAGTATTATTTATCAAATAGTTTTTACATAAATCTAAAGAGTGAATAGAGGCAACAAAAACTCTATTTTAAGACTGCTTAAGCATTGCTTATGTTCTTATCTTTGTAGTATGCTTAATGAGTGAGTGAGTGTTCTTGAGTGCTGATTTATAATCGAAGTACTCATGCTATAATAGTAGTGTTTTCTTGTGTTGAGAGAATTCTTAGGTAGAGTTACGAAAGCTTGTTGCTGCTTAGAGTTAACCAAGTTTTGAGGGTCCTTGGCAGAGTTACCAAGATGAGCTTGTAGTAGAGTTATTACAAGCGAAAGGAACCTAGAGTTAGGCTGAATTCGAGACTGTAGTCAAGAGGTTAATTTTGGTGCTTGTGAAGGCAAGCCATGGTTTTTCCTCCCCTGAGCAAGGGGTTTGCACGTTAAACCTTGTGTGTTGTTTTTTTCCTGCACTACAATTAATTTTCCTACACTTTCTTATTTGATTGCCTGTGATTGACTTTGAGGGACTTGGTCCCTTACTGTGTGGTGTAATTCTCAGTGTTTCAACAGTTTGTCTAGATCATTGTTTTGCACTTGTATTATGATCTTATTTAGTTTAATTATTTTCTTAGCGGTGCACAACATTGAGAACCCGTCTGTATTTGAGATTATCTTTACAAAAGAGATTGAGATTGGGAAAAAGAAGATTGCAATAGTGATTCAAGACTATCAACCCTCATCTAATAACTTGAGACCTATAAGATGATAGTTAAACTGGGATCAATGATAAGGGTTAGCAAGGAAACACCTTGAGACTCACAAGGCGAAGAGTGAGATTTGTCATCGCATTCATAAGATGGTTGGTAATACCAAGCTTGTTAGATTTTGTATGTGTGGCGGTGAGATAGTTGAATCAAGCACGAGAAACCTACTGAGTTGGAAAGCCAGAGGGAACATAGTCCAAGTGTTCATCTTAGATTGTTTGCAACCAAAAACATTCACAACTGGTTACTTTTATTGTTTACTATAAATCCCCCCATTTACTTTCCTGCACTTCCTGTTACTTCAGCAAGTTCGAGAGATAGATTTGACTTATTCCCTGTGGGATCGAACCTAACATAGTTGGGTTACTATAATTTGACAACGATCGTATTGTATATTCTTGGAGGATATAGTTTGGGCAACATTAAATTTTGGCCCCGTTGTTGGAAAATATAGTTGTTGATTTGTTGATTGAAGTTGTTGAGGTTTTCGACTTTTACTTTTCTATTCTTCTTGGGGTGTATGCCCAGTACTAGGAGTCAAGGAAATCCCTTTATCCCATTTGATCCAGAGATAGAAAAAATCCTACAATAGAATCGTAGTATGCCATAATATGGTGAGATGCTCGTTTGAGCTACTTTATGATGATCCACTGGACTTGCCTCCTCACCTCCTCATGAGATAGTAGAGCAGACCACTAAGCGTTTACTAGTAGAAGAGAATGTAAGGAGAGATAATAAGGCTACCTAATATGTAACTCAAGAGGTAGAGAGAGCACGATAGAGACCAATAGTTGATCGTCGAGCAGAACTCGACATAGATAGAAGAGATAGAGCTACAGTACCCCCAGCTTTCCAGTACTTACAAGCACATGAAGATCCAGATGAAGACTTGGGGTATGTCGAGCCTATTGAGACAGAGTTATCATTCCTCCTACATTACCTGAGGGGCAGAGTTCAACATTTCTAGTGCTATGATCCAATTGTTGAATCTAAAAGGTGTACTTGCTAGCTTGCCTACTAATGATGAAAACATGCACCTTATGAATAATATTGGGATTTGCACCTCATACACTAACCTGGGATGAATTAGGAAGCTCTTAGACTCAGGTTGTTCCCATTCTCTCTAACTGATGAAGTGACATTATGGTTAGAGAAACTATCTAATGGGTCTATTACTACTTGGAATGAGTTGCGGAAGCAGTTTTTAAACCGTTTATTCCCTCCAGCCAGAATTCTATAGTTAAAGGATGAGATTTATAATTTTAGGCAATTGCATTCTGAATCGATGTATGAGGAATGGTTTCAATTTAAGAAGAAGTTGATGATGGTGCCTAATTGTAGAATTTAAGGGAAAAATTTGCTGGAGATTTTCTATCGTGCCCTGAATCCCAGTTCCAGAGCTATGGCAGATACTATTACTGGCAGAGCATTCATAAACCTACATTTTAAAGCAACAATAAATATCTTAGATTAGATTTTTTTGACCAACTGAGGGTGGCATACTCAGAAGGTAGAGAGGTGCCGGCACTTCTGCCATAGGTTCTTTAAATGAGCCTAGAGTGTTAGATGATTTAGTGGCTCAAGAAGTTGTATGACTCAGGAAGGAGATTGGATTACTGGCGAAACAGTTTTCAATAATAAATTTTGAGTAGGTGAATATCGTGGGCACATAGGGTAAGGCTTCTAGGTCATATAATTTAGGTGTTGACAAAGAGGAAAAATATGTTGATAGAGAATTGGTGGGTTTCTGAGCCAAAGGTCAATCATTTGCTTAAGATAATTGGAACTCGAGGTAAAGGAATCAAGGTCGAAACTACTATGGGGATAGATACAGGGATTAGAGTAGAGAGAGAGATATAGTGACTGGAGACATAAAGATGATTATAAGGAAAAGAGTAGTGCATGTGTTCCACCGGGGAACCATGACACTAAAACATGGATGAAGGCTATTGTCAAAGCTAGTAAAGGGTCAGGAAAATCAGAAGAATTTCCTTAAGGAGATTAAGGCAGATATTTTAGGTTTGACCAAGAAAGTAGAATCACATGCTACTACGATTAAGCCATTGGATCAGTAATTTGGATAGATGTTAGCGGCCTTGATTCAACATCAATCGAGCACCCTTCCAAGTAATACTATGTAAAATCTAAAGAATAAAAATCATTGTTTGGCCATCATCACTCGGAGTGGTAAGGACACCATTAATCCTCCTATACTTGTAGTTGATGAAGCTAGGAATGATGTTAGTTATGTAGATGAGGCACCTGAAGTAGAATCTAAAAAGTTGGTGACTAGTGAGGAGTCATCACAAGAACCGACAGGTGTTGATAAAAGTGTTGAGAAGGATAAAGGAAAGGGGAAAGTAGTCCAGCCTGTGTTGATTACCATTCCATGACCTCCCTCTCTTTTTCCTCAAAGATTAATGAAGAAATAAGAGAAAGGAAAGTATCAGAAGTTTTTGTTGATATTGAAAAAACTGTCTATTAATATTTCTCTTGTAGAAGTATTAAAGCAGATGCCTAGCTACACTAAGTTCATGAAGGATTTCGTTATAATAAAATAAACAGTGAGTTTTGAGCCCGCTGATAATGTTCATCATTGCAGTGTTGTTGCTTCTCGATCTTTGGTTGAGAAGAAGGAGGACCCCAAAGCATTTACCATTCCATATACCATTGGGTCCTTCAACTTCTCTCAAGATTTATGTGATTTGAAAGCTAGTATCAATCTGATGTCAGTGGTAGTATATAAGTAGTTGGGGTTGGGGGCATCCAAACCTATATCCATGATGTTATTGATGGCCGACCAGACTGTGAAGAAATCGGTTGGTTTTTGTGTGATGTTTTGGTGAGGGTTACATTTTCATCTTCCCAACTGATTTCATGATCCTTGACTGTGACGTGGACTTTGAAGTCCCTATTATCTTGGGATGACCTTTCCTAGCTGTGAGTAGGGACTTGGTTGACATAGAGATGGGCAGATGAAGTTCAAACTCAATGATGAGCAAGTTTCTTTTAATGTGTGTTAGTCTATGCGACAATCGAAGGATTTGGTGATAAATATGAGAGCAGTCAGTTATGAGGACGTTGGTAGGTTGCATTATTATAGTGCGATTACATCCAGATCTCTGGCATAAAAGAAAGGTGATCCCGGAGCTTTTACGATTCCTTGCACCATTGGGATATCTAGATTTGCCAGAGCTTTGTGTGACTTAGGTGTCAACATTAACTTGATGACGCTGGCAGTATTCAAACAGTTCGGCTTGAGACCTCACAAACCCACTATAATGCAGTTATTACTGGTATATCGTACAATAAAAAGCCTGGGGGCATATCTTATGATGTTTTGGTTAAGGTGGACAACTTCATCTTTCCAACCGACTTTGTTGTCTTGGATTGTGAAGTTGATTTTGAGATGCCCATTATTTTGGGAGACCGTTTTTCGCCATAGGTAGAGCATTGGTGGATATGGAGAAATGAGAGCTTAAGTTTAGTTGAATGATGATGAGGTCACATTTAATGTTCGTAGAACCATGAAGCAACCGACTGACATGAGGATGGTTTTGGTGATAAGTTATGTAGATGACCCTGGAGGCCAACCCTTTGGCTACCTTGATGAATTCTAAGTAATTAAGGTACCTGTGTCGTGACGTGATGTTAAATCAAGCACTACTTGGGAGGTGATCCAAGGTATCTTGTTATTTGTATATTTGCATTAATTTGTGTTAGTGTGATTGACGTCAAATGTACGCGACTAAGGTGCCACAGGTATGTTCCTAACTCTCTTGTTTTTAGCGGTCTATTGTATTGGGGATAACGCATGTCAATTTGATGCGGGAGGGCTACTTGTGTGTCTAGATGTCCACTTGTTTTTTTTTGCCATGTCTCTTTTCTCCAGAGTTTGTTCTTAGTAGAACCGACATGTTTAGGGCGTATTGTGTTTTGTTTCATGTTGTTTCTATTTAAATAAGAGAAGAATAAATACCTAAAGGCAGTTGATGTATTTTATTTTGATGTGTTAGAAAAATAATACCCATCCAAAAAATGTGTTTTGAATTATGTGATGTGTGTATATATATGAATATTATGAATCTCATTATGTCATTAGGATTTGGGACATGATAATCGTAGCTACCATTTGCATGAACCAGTAGTTTGTGATGCAACACTGTGCCATGTGTGTGTGAGATGCTTACTTTGTTCTTGATACGGGACAAACAAGGAGAACATGAAACACACTCCAAAACAGTCCACTAATCTTAAGGATTTGAGGACTAAGATGGAGACCACTCTCGGATTCACTATAACAACAACAATACGAGATAACAATGGTGCATTTGACACCAAAAACAGCAGCAACACAATGATAACAAGATGAACACAATGAAAACAAATTTCGGAATCAAGAAGGACACAAAACAGTCCACTATGAATCTACAAAGTGCAATAAGATAAAGATAGATAGATAGACCAAATGAGGGAATAATATTAACAACCCAAGAATTGTTACACCCTTGGACCTTTAATACTATACACAACACTAACCTATCTCCTACGTAGGTACAAGAGGGATCTCGATATCCCAAGGACCAACGTTTCCAAGCTTGAATCCAACACGAGTGATTCCACACTCAAGTTGATTTCCCTAGTTACAATTTTTGGATTTGTACCTCAAGGAGAGAGGACTTGTATTTCAATGTTATACAACATTCATCATCATCAAAATCTAAGACTAAAAACCCTAAGAGGTTCTACATATAGTGTATTACAAAATAGAATACAAAATAACCACAATACCCCTCAAGGGTGAGATGCCCATCAAGTGTAACTTAGGGGCTGTTTTTAGTGCATTTAGGCCCTCTTTTACACTTCACTTGTGCACTTCCTTGGACGGATTCAATATGCACTCGTTCTCGTCCATTCTCGTGGTCGTCCTCGTATCATTCTCCCCTTCTTGAAAAGGATTCGACCTCAAATCCATACCTTGCAAATTAAGAGAAGACAAACAAGTACACATCCTCATGACATGAGGGGTTAGGGTTAGAAAAATACACACATCACATGCCGTGCCAAGGTGGGACAAACTTGGAGTATACCCACGAGTCCATTTTGTTGAACATGGAAACCTTAGTATAAATGGCATAAAGGAAGAGGTCATCATCAACAAAAAAGAGACAAGGAAGAACCTTGCCTTCCTTCATTAGCACCCACAATCAAACATTGCTTGTCGTCTTGACCAAGCATCAAGTAGGAAGTGTAGAAATTCCCACATTCTGGGAGGGTGCCGGGGTCAAATGAAAGAAGTATCCAAGGGTCTAAGCTGAGGTTAGCCCTTTCTTCCCCTAGAATGTCACTCCCACAACCACGGATGACATTTGCCTTTAAGAGAAGACTAACATTCAAGAATAGAAAGACAAGACCTAGAAGTCCTACCTCAAAAAGATATATGCCATCATTTACAACATTTCCATACACATGATTTCTATGAACAAAACTACTTGCAAGGCTTTTACCACACAAGATGTTCAAAGAGTCACGTGCACCATCAAAATCAACTCTATAAACACCATCACTAACTTGAGATTTTTTAAGCACGCCACACATATGCTCAAGTAGTGGAATACATTCATGAGTAAGTTGATCTGCATTCACATCTTCACTAGTTGTTGGCAACTCACATACCAACATAGACTCACCTTGGTTCGTACAAGGGTCAACTAGTGTATGAGTACTCTTGTTAATTGGTAATAGAACCTTGTTCAAGTTATAAGGGCTAGCACTAGATAGACATAAATCATTTTTACAAGAAGAGTCAATTTTGTCATCTAAAGTATCAACTAGTGCTTGCGTTCTTACAACAAGAGTTTGGTCCTCACATAACCTAACATCACCAAGAGTATCCCCATAGGGAGACTCAAGCACCTCTACTCTAGGTAAATCCACAACTACATCCACTTGGATACTACTAGCCACAACACAACATTCTAAGTTCATAGGAGTATAGGAATAGTGTTTTTACCTTGTAGCTCACATGAGCTACGACCTTCCTCTTGACGTGTGTCCGGACAGACCACTTGCTCCCCTTGACCTACCATACGATCCAACCTTTCATTTGTCATAGCTAGGTCTCGGGACATAGTGTCAAGGTAGGCCAAAATGTCATTGATGGCATTGTTGTCCATGGGTTGAGAGGTGGAAGCCGCGGGTTCCCTTGTAATTGTACCTAAAAAAAAAAAGAACACACCTACAAAATAAAACACAAGTTAGTTCGAAACAACCTCACCACACTCTCACTCTCGATTTTTACCTCACACTTGGTTTCACAAGTGTTGAAAGCCATCTCGTACTTTGCGAGTGATTGAGGGTCGGTTCTACTCTTGCCTGGAATAGATTTTCGTTTGAGTTGACTCAAAGAAAATTTATTTACGGACTTGAACCGACAAGATACAACGAATTCACAAAAGAGAAAAGCACACGACAAACGCTTAACACGAATGAACGAACACAAAGACTAACTAACAATCTAGTAGATGAGTACTATTTTGCCAATTAGTATTGGAACCAACGAAATTGAAACTAAGGAACAACAAAATGAAACTAAGAAATCTAAAATTTGAGCCTAAATATGTTGCGTGAACAGTAAAACGTGATGATGTGGCAGCCACGTATTATTGGTCTTGTTCCCACACAAATTTTGTTGTCCAATTTCAAGTCTTGGTCAATTTTTCAATTTGGACTTTGGTGGAATTTGTTTAAGGAGGGAAATTTAAACAAGTCTTGGAGCCCTTTTCAATTTCAAGTTTTCAAGACTTGACTTTCTTGTACTTCTCCTTAAAACATGGATCCTTAAATCATGGAAAAGTGTTGGAAAGTGGTTGAGACTTGATTGATAGGTCCTTGTTGGTTGTAGTGTCTTTAAAGACTAACAAATAATACACCATTTTCCTTCAACTTTTTGGATTTAGCATTCACTTTATCTTCAACAATATATGAAGGTGGTGATGAACATCAAGAACAACAACAACAACAACAAGAACTACAACAATAATCTTCAAGAACACCAACAATTTTCACACAGCCACTCCCGAATTCCACAATAACAATATCTCCAACACTTGACCAAGACAACTACAACTTCAACAAAATGGTTCTCAAGCCACCGATTAACAACAATATCACGTGGTCAAGCTTAGAAAATCAAGGAAACCACACGGCCAAAACAATCCACCATAACAATGTTCAACAACAATGGGCCAAGCTTATGTTCACAACAACAACATCAAAATACAAGCTCAAATCAAGATATAAACTCAATGTGTTAGTGAGGAACAAAACTAACACTTAGAGACAACAAGGACAAGTAAAAATCTCGGCCAAGATACAACAAAAACATAATTTTCGTCCAAGAACACAAAATGGACAGATTGCTCACTTTTCTGGAATTTTCAGTTTTCAACTTTTTTTTTTCGAGTCTCAAGACCAAGATTGATCTTGTTAGAACAAAATCAAAGATGTCTTTGATACCAAATGATACGAAAAAAACAAGGAGAACACAAAACACACTCCAAAATAGTCCACTAATCTTAAGGATTTGAGGACTAAGATCGATGCCACTCTCGGATTCACTACAACAACAACAATACGAGATAAAAATGGTGCATTTGACACCAAAAACAGCAGCAACACAATGATAACAAGATGAACACAATGAGAACAAACTTCAAATTCAAGAAGGACACAAAACAGTCCATTATGAATCTACAAAGTGTAATAAGATAAAGAAAGATAGATAGACCAAATAAGGGAATAATATTAACAACCCAAGAATTGTTACACCCTTGGACCTTTAATACTACACACAACACTAACCTATATCCTACGTAGGCACAAGAGGGATATCGATCTCCCAAGGACCAATGTTTCCAAGCTTGAATCTAACACGAGTGATTCCACACTCAAGTTGATTTCCCTAGTTACAATTTTTAGATTTGTGCCTCAAGGAGAGAGGACTTGTCTTTCAATGTTATACAACATTCATCATCATCAAAATCTAAGACTAAAAACCTTAAGAGGTTCCATATATAGTGTATTACAAAATAGAATTCAAAATGACCACAATACCCCTCAAGGGTGAGACGCCCATCAAGTGTAACTTAGGGGTTGTTTTTAGTGCATTTAGTCCTTCTTTTACACTTCACTTGTGCACTTCCGTGGACGAATTCAATATGCACTCGTTCTCGTCCATCCTCGTGGTCCTACTCGTATCATTTCTTATTGTGTGTTGAATCAAGAACTTACCCAGTTAGTATTGCCTAGGTTGTAGGGTAGTTGGTTAGGAAAGGATCATAGGCCGTTCTTGAATTAGTTCATTTTTAACCTAAACGACCTTCCAAATATGAACAAGTAACCCTTGATCCCTATTTTGAGCCTATATAGATGATTTTTCTTATTTTACCTATAACCTTCTCATTTTAATTATAATGAACCTATTTTGGCCTTAGCCTTCTTGGACATTGTGTACCTCAACTCAGGAAAATCACCTAAGTTAAGGGTGGCTATCATAGGGGTGCATGATTAGAAGTGGGTATGAAGAAGAGTGTAAATAGGATTAAAGAAAGTAGGCTGGGTATGGTAGGAAAAAAAAGAATAAAAGGAACTGCACCCAGCCTGGATAAGCAATAAAAGAAAAAAAGGAAGAATAAGGGTGGAATGAAAGAAAAGTTGGTTGATAAGTGGACCCCTAAAAGTAATTATAGTTCCAAGGAAGCTTAGTCAGTAAAATTCCCAAATTTACCATACCAACCTCAAGCCTATATTACAAGCCGAGTAAAGTCCTATAGTGATCCTAACTTGACTGTCTGAAAACAAAGGTAAAGAAAATAAGGGCAAGTCTATGGTATTCAGTGCACATTGTCGGAACTTCTTTGTGAGTGTGAGTGTGAGAGTCGCGTGACCGTCCCATATTAACATGCATGATTTATCTGAGTGAATGATACTTTTTTATTGTGAGGGTACATGGGTTTTGCTGCTAGCTGCTTATTTATTCGAGTAGTGTAATTTGTATATATGATTGATTATGTGTTGCTAATGTAATGCCATATCTTGATTCCCTTGTGTCACATTGTTGGGCTTTATTGATTCACACGATTGGTTTTGAAAAGTTAAAATAAGAAGGGGTGATGTCTTTGAGCTGAATTTGAGATTGATTGCCATAGTTATCTTAGATTTCTCTTGGTTAAGCATTGTTGTTGTGTCTTGTTGTGTTTTTTGCCCAAGGACATACGAATGTTTTAAGTTGATGGTGTTGATGGACCGTGATTTCATGGCACTTTCGATGCTTAAAATTGGAAAATATGCAAGTACTTAGATTTGTTTTTGTAGATATGATGTGTTTTTGGGTCTATTTTGCAGGGAACTAGGTTTTGGAGCTTAACATGAAGAAAATGAGTCAATATTGGAAGAAAAGCCCACCTATGAGAATACCTACATGGTGTAGGTAGCACTTACGAGGCATAGGTAGTTGTCATAGGTTTCAGTGATCAAACTTCAGAGAATCAGAAGTTGAATATTTTTTACTGTCACCTATAAAGGGTCACCTACGGCCCGTAGCTACTACCTATGGCGCCGTAGGTACCATCATATGTAGTAGAGACTTAAGTTCAGAGAAGATGCAGAAGTGAAAATTTTTTGTCACCTATGATAGGCACCTACGACCCATATGTGGCATCATATGTGGCCGCCGACCCAAGTTTCCCGGTTCACTTTGGTTTGGATTTTTAGGATTTTTTATGTAATCTATAAATACTCCTATGATGTTTTTGAGTTAGTTTATGCACTTTTACGCACTTTATACTCTTTGTTGACACCTATTTTTTCCCACGACAACTAAATTTGATCTCGAGTTTTTTCGATTTTTAATAAAATTACAACATTTATTTTATTGAATAAAGACTTTTCAAAGTATTTATTCAGGTAACTCCATCATTTTAGGTAGCGATTATATATTATCGTGTTCAATTATACGAAATTATATAATTTTGTTATTTAAATATTCATTTTACTAAATATCGAATTTTAATAAAGGCTTATCTTGAAAATAAATTTAAATGATTAAAATTTTGATTCAAATATAATTTATTTGGATAAATATGTATTTAATTTTATTAAAATAAGAAACTTGAGATTGAATTGGTCATTAATTTATTTCAAATCTTGACCCAACTTAGTTGATTTATTGAATTTACCAACAATTGAAATCAAACTTGGTCACAATTGCAATGCAATTAGCCGATTGATATTCAATTTGATTAAAATTTAAATAAATCCTCACTAAATTATTTAAATCCAATTTGGTTGTTTTTGTTGTTGTTATTAACTTCATCAAGCCTCCCAATATCAGTCTAAATCATTTACCAACACCACAGACTCATTTTTTTCATCACCAACCAACTTTAACAATAATTAACAATCGCCCCTGCCCAATTCATGATTCGACCCGACCCATTTTGATTTTCTTCATCAACTACAACAAAAGCTGCGTACAAACCACCAGCAATGCGTACAATAATTTTAACCCGATAAAATAGAGGTACATATCACCTAACAACAACAATAAACTGCGATAATAACTCCGATCAACATCGAAACTCGAATCCGATAACCCCAAACCAAAATCCGATGAACCCAACTTCCTAACGCCGACCCAACCTGTAATACCCCGCAAAGTCCTCTTCCAGTTTGAGCCTTAGAGCGTATTCAATAAAGCGGAAATCCGAGTTTAAAAGTTTCAAAAATATCTTACCAAGTATAAAATACTTTGAATCATATGGAATTTCCCTAATTTCTACTTTTTGTCATGTAGATCATTGAATAAGCTTTCCATCGATACCAAATTCACCCAAATCGGATACTCCGGTAAAGAGTTAGAGCCATTTTAGTGAGACAGTGTGCCACCTGGCACCTCAGCGCGTAGCGGAGCCAGCCAAAATGGCAATTATCAAAATCCAGTGAGCCTCCATGATTTCACCGTGTCACGGTATAGTTCCAGTTCCCAACCAAGATGGCAATGCGATTTCCACCGCATCGCGCCGTCGTGCAGTTTCCCAATTATCCCTTTTCCAGTGAACTGGCGCGATTATGGTGTGTTGCACCAGCATGAAAAATTGGGATTTTTAGTTTAATTCCAAGGACAAAAAAGGGCTTTTCCCAACCTTTATATATACCCCCTTTACACGAGAATTGGCCTCATTTTCTCTCTTTCCACTCCAAAAATTAGGGTTTCCAAAAAATTAAAATCTCTTCTCTTCTTCAAGCAAAAATCAAGAAAGATCTAGAGAAATCAAGAATCTCTCCAAAGGCCTTCAAGAAAAGAGTTTCCCCAAGGTATGTAGAGGTTGATTCTTGGGCCCCTTTCATCCAAGAAGCTCAAGAACCCTTTCTAAAACTTCAAAATTTTTATGTTTACGAGATTCCATGATTTGTATGAGTTGAAATTGATGTTTCTTGTGATGTTGAGTTTTGAGTCATGTTTGTGTACAATATTTATGAGCTTTGACCCTAGTATGTGGAGTTTATGTGATGTGTTCATGGTATTTGGTTGTAGAAATGGTTGAATAAGCGAAGCATGTCCCCCATAAGTTTGATAAAGAGCTTAGGTGAAGCATAAGGGCCATTGTAGTATGTTGAAGATGAAACCCCAAATTGTTAACCCGTGCATGTCTAGTGTTCGTTGAAGTACTTTAGTGAACAAGTGGAGATGTGATAGTAGTAAATTCCCCAATTATGTGCTCTTTAATATATGCTAAGCTTTTAATACATGCCAAGTGGTTAGCGTGTAAGTTGAGACATGATAGTATGAAGTTTTACCCAAATCATGTGATGTCCAAATACATGTCAAGACTGATTTAGGTGTGAAGTACTTGAGGTAAGACCTTGTTGAAGGAAGTATACTCTAGTAGCATGCTTCCCAACGTTATTATATGTTGATGTTTCCAAAATTCTTGACGCGATGACTTAATGATTGTAAAGGTGAAGGTATGTTATGTTTCCTAAATACTTGAAGAGATGCTTTAATGATAATGATGATGAATGAATGACTGTGATGATGAATGAATGATTGTGATGATGATGATGAATGAATGGTTGTGATGATGGAGGAATGATTATGCTTTATTTTATGTTATCTAGTCCTGGGGGTATTTATACCTGACTATTTAGCTGTTGTCTAGAGCCCGTGTTAGTTTCACGATAATTCTAGTCAAGCCATGATTCTCAGAACTCAATGAACTATAGAACTTTGTATCCTCAGACAATTACAGAACTTAAGAAAGCTCAGTAATCTCAGTTATCTTTGTAATCTCCGTATCGCTAGTGATCTAGCCTCAGTCCTGTAATCAGCTCAGATCCAATAGTATGCAAGTGTTGAATTCTAATCTCAGAAGTGACCGAATAATCTATTCAAGCTCTGTATCGTCAGTCAGATACCGTGATTCAATACCATTTTTATCAGATACGGAACTAAGTGATCTCAGCGTAGCTCAGTCAGATCTTTTGATAAACATGATCAGTATCAGATTCAGTTCAGTTGTGTTCAGTTAAGAATTCAGTTAGAGTCTTTCAGTTGGGATTAGAAACTAGCACCGAGTGAGGGAAGGGATGACGGCTCCTCCCGTCAGAGAGAGAGAGGCTGGAGTCGTTAGTAGCAATCCCTGACCTCTAGAACTGCATAGCCAGCACAAGATACATGAGTCACTGTCAAGAAAAGGCTGTCACCTCCAAAGAGAGAGTATTTGACTATTATATTGCCTTAGGTCGACTGCCTGGTAAGGGTCATCCGTCGGAGAGGATTGACCAGAGAGAGGTCATTACCTGTGGCACGGTATTGACACCCTTCCAATTGGGGTTACAGGTTGGACCCCACCTGTGGTAGGCCGGGGCATGTCGGTTAAGTAACTACTTCCCACAGTTTCAGTTACAGTCTCAGTTTCAGTATCAATCTTCAGAAATCAGGACTGTCAGATACAATCATCTATCATTATGAGGAACTCAGAAAGTTCCATTGATTCATGGACCATCCCATCAGATAGGCTTGGTGTCATATACAGTTATTTGATATCATATTCAGAGATATGCCACTAGACAAGCTTGATTTACAGTCTCAGATTCTATTGAGTATCTTTGTTGTCAAATTCAGATATATTCATATTTCTTATCATTAATAATAGTTTCTGAAATCATTCGTTAGAGAGGTTGATCTCTAATCCTATCAGTCGAAAGCAATAAGCTCAGAATTTAGTCATCAATGTAAGTACATCCAGTTTCTCAGTCATTAATATTACATGAGTCAGTATCTCAGTATCTTAGTGCCATTAGTGAGTTCAGTTTGCAGTAAGGAAGTATCCGAGTTTCAGTCTTTAAGAGTTATTATGATTGTGACCATGGTCTATGCATTCATGTATGTGTATGTGTTCTCGTGCGGCATTATTATGATTATTCAGTTTAGATATTATGCATGCATGAGTCCTTGCATTTAGCCTTACCCCGTCTACATACTCAGTATATTCATGTACTGACGCATTTGCGCTATGGTGTTTTATTTGGCACCATAGGTTTAGAGGATTAGGACCCAGAGTTTCCTCAACAGTTCAGTCCCAGTCAGTAGTAGTAGTCGTAGCAGTGAGTCCTCTTCTTTCGAGGACGAATCTCAGTTTACTATTATGGCATCAGATTTTATTTATATTTTTAGTAGACGGAGTTAGTTGGGGACATGTCCCATTAACTACATAGTTCAAAGAGTTTAGAGGCTTCTCATACAGATGTATTAGTATTCAGTTTTCAGTTTTGAGTATGCATAGATGTGTTGAACCTTATGGCCAGTTTCCACATTTATTTCAGATATTAAGCAGTGTACAAGTACAGATATCATAAAAGGGTTATCTTGTGGTCTTTCGGGGTCATAAGCACCTTGTGATATCTCAGGATGGGATCTCAGAGCGTTACACAACCAGATCCGACCGAGCAACCCCGAAACCCATCCAAATCGACCCAAATCCACCGACCCGCGACTAGTCCGACCTCAACCCATTGCTCGCGTGCATCACGTACCCCTACACGCAAATTCGTGTGAGGAGAACCTAAAAGTTTTCAAAAATTAATGCATTGGCCCATCCAACACTTAAATCTCAAGATTTTTGGGTTAATTTGCACGAATTCGTACATAGGTGGATGAATTTCATTGGTCCCGAGAGATTATTCCATTGGCCCAATTGCTATTGGCTAACCAATTTTGGGAATTTCATCAAGAAACAACAATTGGTACAAATTATGGATGGAAACCGAAGCGGTGCAGGATTGGAATTTTGAATTTGAAAATATCCTATTTTAAAAAATCCTTAAAATGCCCCCAATTTTTTTAGAATCCTACATCATTCAAGTTTGATTAGAAACCCTCAATTGTCCTTTATATAAGCATCCCACTGTGAAGCTGGACGGGGTTGGGAAAATGGGGGAAGAAAAAAAAATATAGTTTTTTAGTATAAGTTCTTTTGTTTAAGAAAGGTCAACGACTGCTCGGAGTTTTATGGAGTCACGACAAGGTCCTCCGATGGTGGTCAATATCCCGACGTCATCTTGTAGTCCTAATTTGTTGCTCCCAAACAGGTAACATTCTGTTTCCATTCAAGTTTTGATCGTATTCTGTTTCATCTCACCATTCTGTAGTCATAAATAATGTCTCGATAATCTTGTGTGCTGGGTTGTCTGCTGTAGAGGTCTTAAAGACCATAGGTTGCTCTTTTAGTAAAAGATAATGTTGGTTGTATTGTTACGTTAGGATTAATTCCTGTTCTGATTGTCTGATATGTGGTTTCCGTCGTCTTTATCTCGATTTCATAATTTGTCTTTTAATTTTGATATTATTGATTAATTTTTGACCTAATGTCTCATCTTGTGTACTGTTTGTGGTTTGAATCGCTAATTCCATGGTTAAAGTTCATGTTTTGATTCTCGCTTAACAATTTCAGCTTGATGTTGTCTGGTTTCATAGTTGTTATTCAACGTTATCTTGTCTATTGTTATCACTCGGGGATGTTGTAATTATCGAGCTAGTAGCATCGCTAGCAGGACTACCACTTAAGCTCCTTTGGCTTTTCATATGCCAAAAGTACAATAAGGAAAGGTACAAAAACATACCAGAAAGTCCTGGGATTCCTCAACGACCGTTTTGTTCGAATCTATCGGAATGAGGAGGAGGATTAGAATAACATGTCGTTTTGTTTGTTGATACTGTTAATGTTATTGTTGAGCTGACAACGTCGTTAGTAGGACTCCCCTTTATATTCTTAGGCTCTTTAAATGCCAAGAGGATGATAAGGGCATGTCTAATAGTATACAAAAAATTCCATGATTCCTCGAGGACCATCCCAACCATTTAAAAGCGCACTTTTGAGTCAATAGGAAAGAGGATGAGAATAAAAAAGTAATACGCCCCACCAGCTCTTTTTTTCAGCCTACTGGTTGTGTTCCCTTTTGTTGTGGAGTTGAAAAGTTTAGATTTTTTTTCTTATTTGTTTCCCTTTTGAGGTCGTTTCAAGTCGATATTTTTGTTTGTTTGAACCATGGGGAAAATGTAATGGCTTTGTTGTAAAAGAGAATGGATTGGGTCTCTTTAACGTTAAAAATATTGCATGGTATACATTCTCTCCTAAGCTGAGTTTATGACTTTTCTCTTAGTCACAATTCTCAGGGCCTAAAACTCTCGAAGTTTTGTAAGACCATGTTTGGAGAATAGTGCATTTGATTTTTAAGCTTGTTGCGAATAGTGGAGATTTTGGAGGTTGTCTTATCATTGTCACGACCTTCAGAAGTTTGTTTTTTGGGGGATTAAGACTGGGAACTTTGGGAATTTATTTTACCCTTAAGCTTTCTCTTTTACTGTTTGTTTATATGATTTAGCCGCAACTCACATAGTCTCTTTGATTCATGATATCGAAAGGGGCCTATGAGTTTGGATAATACCCATCCTGAGGATCTTCAATATCCCATATATTGTTCTTTTATATTATTTGACAAAAGGAGGGAAGGATTTGTTCAAAATTGTTAAGTTCATCAAATAGTTTTGAATCAGTTTAGGGACGGCTCCCCGCCCTAAAAGAAATTGCCCGAAACTGTTTTTCCAAGTCCATTTGTTTCGAATACATTTTCTTTGTGATGCTTTGATTGAATTTGTTTCCTTTTTCTTAATTGTTTGTTTATAAGTTTGTGTTTTTCTTATCATTTTATCCTTGCTCGCTGGAACCTGCAAAATTAGCCTTGAGCATCCTTCTCTATTCTAAAAATCGATTTATATGTTTTATGTATTGATGACAAGTACAATTACCTGACTTTACTATGTAGTGTATGCCTATTTTCCTTGATATTTTGGTATTTTAACTTGTTTTCTTTTATTTTATTGTGGACCACCATGGATTCCTTTCATCTATTGATCTATTATACTATTTATTTATGTGGTGTTTGGTATTCCGAATGCGTATTGATCTCCTTTATCTCTTTCCTTGCATGTGAATTCATTTTGGAGTTCTGATTGAACTTCTCCCCTTTGCATTTCTCAATGGGCCATTGAGGCCCACTATTTCTAGCATGCCAATCTCGAAAAAAGGTCCAAAAGCGATGATGTACATGGTATACGAAGAGTTGAAAAAAAAACAATGAGTTAGAATCTCATTACTAAAGTAGCTAAGGGACATAAAAAGTCTCATTTTTTCTTTTTATATTATTTATTTATTGCGTTAGCTATCTTTAGGTATTTATTTATCTATGTATTCATTCAATTGAGCCTCGAAGCCAAAGTTGTAAATTTAATACAGGTTGAGCAGATTTTGGGCCAACGGGACTAAAAAATTAGTTTAGGACAAGTTACGGGCCAAGGTCCAACATTTAGATTGGGATAGGTGCAAGTGGGCCAAAAGCCCAATTAAATTAGGACAGGGTCTATTGATTTGGGCCCAATGGCCTAAGTCTTTTATTTTCTCCCCTTCCCCTTTTACATGCTTTGTTGTTAGTTTGTTTAAACTTAGTTAAAATTTCTACTAAGTCGTCCAAATCTATTTTACACGTTTTTTCCTAAAATCGATCACTTTTCAACAATCAATCTTTTTGAAGTTAGTCAAAAAATATTTTCAAATAGTCCGGATAGCCGTAAGTTAGCGGACATTTTAGGTGCCTTAAAACCTTCCTAAAACGTTAATAGGAACTGCTTACTCAGAATCTTTAAATTTAAATGATTTTTCTATTTTGGATCGTTTAAAGTATTGAATAAAGGTTTTCTTAATTCCTTTTCAATTAAATTAAGTGGCGACACTCAAAAGTCAAAATTTTCGCAAAATAGAAATGGCGACTCTGCTGGTGATTGTTAACTAGGTTCTAACTAAATGTTTGATTTCATCTTTTTTGACTTACTATTTAAATTACTTACGTGTTTATATATTTTGATTTTGCAGAATTTAATTATTGCATCTCATAGCATAATCCTGCATTGATTTATTAAATTATTTACGGGTTTCGTGGATGTCCTGGCCCCTGTTGTTTAACTCCAAATAAAGTGTTGGAAATACGACGGTTTATTAGCAAGTGAGGCGTTTGATGGCTGTTCGTATTTCCAAACCCAAGTCGTCCACTTAGGAACCTAGTTCAAACCCACTCTAGACACTTAGGATAAAGGGAAACCAAAACCATATTTTAGGTATGATCCTAGTACGACCCATTACCCGAGGGGGTATTGGGCCCATTAGAAAACTTGTCCTGCGTCTATTAACCCCGAGTCTATTAAAGATGAATCATATTTATGTGTTGAAGAAAATATATGTTTGTTTAATCCAATCCATTATCCTTTGGGGTAGGGGGAGACTCATCTTTGTCTGTTTTTATGTAGGATATGGCTCAACCGCATCCCCGCAAAAAGTTCAAGATAGTTACCGAACCCAACAACTTCCTGAAACTATGGTGGGATTACATAAGTGGAGAAGAGAGAAAGATTGTTAGAACACTTATCGGGCATTTGCCTTCGCTGATAGAGATGAACGCTTGGCCCAAAATGATTCATGTGCTGACGACCTTTTAGGATGATCAGAATATGGTGTTTCGCTTTAGGGATGTTGAATTGACCCCCACTATTGCAGAGGTGCTGATTTGTTATGAGAGCACTGAAATGTGTTTCAAGAGTAAAGAGACATCAGATAAGAACATTCTAGTCCCTATTATATGGAATCGTCAAGAGATCAAAAAGGCCTTTTCGATTGATGATGACACCTGGCTAGGGGGATATGATGGGGCTAACATATTTTTTTGTGAGTTGTATCGCCGGTTTGGAAGGTATAATGCTTTTGAAAAGTTTGGGCATAAATTTGAATCAGAGGCAAAATGAAAGGAGATGAGAGCATTTGCGTTTGCGGTAGGTCTACTTGGTACTATGCTATTTCCATAAAGAGAAAATGTCATAATTCATCCAAGAGTTGTCACGGTGACACATACACTCTTATATAGAGTAGAGTACGATTCTAAAAAAGGTATTCCGCAACTTAGCTCCCATGATTGTAGCCGACATATATCGAGCTTTGGGAAGGCGTCGGGCCGAGAATCGTTTCTTTCAAGTTGCAACCTTATCTTGCAAGGGTGGATGATGATGTATTTAGTGAAAAATCCTAGAACAGTACAACCCAATCATCAAACAAGGGGAAATCTTCTATCATCGCATGTCATGTGGTTGTTCCTGCACAAGTTCAAAAGGGAAGCATCTCCGAAATTTTGGTTTAAGACTTTTGGGGAATTAAGGGATGATGATGTCCAATGGTCCATTAAATATCTTCGTTCAGGGAGATACACCATTCGAGGAGATGAGTGGCCTTTTCTAGTGCTTTCAGGTCTCAGGAGGGGCCCGTCCTTATAATCTTGGTAGATTTCTTAGATAATTTGAGATCAAGCAGAAGACACCCCAAGCCGCTCCTATGCTTAGATTCTTCACTGAGTATGACGAAGACGAGTCCCCGCTCAAAAACTACATGGTAGATAGATGGAGAAGAATAAGGTGGAAGGAAGTCTCTTTCCGTATCGAGTATGAGCCCGAAGTCAGTGACACTTACAAGGAGTGGTTGAAGAAGAGTCTTACTGGAGCATTGGTCCCGGGGCCAAATGTACCCACTCGGGTTATTGATGTAGAATCAGAGCACCAGATCTGACTCTATAGGATTCAAGATGAATTTCAAAAAAGTGAAATTGTGCACCAACAGGTGCACATGCAGGATGCCTTGACCATACGCATGTTGTGAGAAGAATTGAAGCGAGCCAGGCAAGAGACTGATGATGCTAGGCAGTGTTTAATTGATTTGGATGATTACATGGTTTCTCAGATTCATAGCATAGAAAAATAACCTATGAGAATAAGGTGCAGTTATGCAGGAGTCATATAATCATCAACAGATATCAGATAAGCCAGGAGGTGAACAAGGCTAAGAAGGCAAGAGCAAACGAAGGAGCATCCAGTAGCTAGTTTTCTATCCCCTGCGTGGGACCTCATTTTTCTTTCATGTTATCTCTTTTTCCCTTAAAGATTATATCCCTCTTATGCTATCTTTTGTAGGCATTTATGCCCTTTTACATATCTATGAAAGTTGGGGGATAATGGATTGGCTTTAAAAAGGCATATGTTTTCTTCAAAATCCGTTAGGCCCAAACCCTTAGCTCAAAAAGGGTCACCCCAGTGAGGATACACACTATTATAATGTTTATGTGATATAACTGCCTTATGTGTTTATGTGTGTTTGTTTGAGTCAAAGACAAATTTATCTACTATGCTCGCGTGGATCAGTTTGTCTATGACACCAACAACTCTATGTGGTTACTTCTTATCAAGTATCTTGCATTACTTATCACATATAGAAACTAACACATCTGCCTTTGAGTTATTTTACTTTACAGATAATAGAAAACTACTTCGTATTGAAATAAGCTGGCAGAACATCCTTACTTCACCAGGTCAAGCACATAAGATCCCATCCCCTAATCATCATTCAAATATGACTGGAAGTGATGAAGAAAATGCATTGACCATCAGGGACAATGTATTAGTGGATCAAAGCGAGATGATTGCTGAACTCGTGAGAAAATTGGAAATGCTTCAGGAGGAGATGAATCGTACTCGAGATTTGGCTAACCTGACCATCACTGTCAATGCTCCCACTCCAGGAGGACATAGGGCTCCACTCCAGATCTCTCCCCTTAGTATGCCTATTCTCAGGGACTATCCAAATAATATATCATCTGTCTCCGCTCCTTAACTTATCCAAAATACCAATCAATAAAATAACCCAGATGCTTTCCATCCACAAAACTCACCCCCAACCCTAGAAAACCCATCTCCAAATCCACAAAATTCATTCCCAAATCTCCAGAACCCATTTTCAAACCCACAAAACCCGCTTCCAAATCCATAAAATTCGCTCCTAAATCTACAAAATCCATCCCCAAATCTACAAAATCCATCCTCAAATCTACAAAATCCATCTCCGAATCCACAAAATTCATTTCTGAATCTGCAAAATCCCTCTCAGATCCCACCAAACTACTATCAAATTCCACAAAACTTTTCCAATTTCCAAAACGTCCTCTCCACCTACCACCCAAACTCCTCTCATCCTCAAAATCAAGTTAATCTTCCAAATCCTTCTCATGTCATCATATCCCCTGACATTTATAATTTCTTTCCCAATCCCGAGATAGACCATTATGAGGAGAAAAAAAATGGAGGACCGATCATGAAATAAAGTTGCTGACTATGAATAAAGAGATTATAAGGATTAAGAAATCTCATGGGGATGGGGACAATGATGGTCTGGTTTACGATGATCTATGTGTTCACCCTGGAATAGATCTACCAGAAGGATACATGGTCCCTAAATTTGAAGTGTTTAACAGTACTGGAAATCCAATGGTCTATCTGAGAAGGTATTATGATTAAATGGTGGGGGTAGGAAAAAATAAGGCATTATTGATGCGCTTATTTAGTCGAAGCTTAAGCAGCGAAGCCTTAGATTGGTTCACGTCTCAAGAACTAAAAATCTGGACTAGTTGGAGGGCATTGGCTAAAGGTTTTCTTGATAGGTTTGCATTTAAAATTGAAATAGTCCCTGACCAATACTCATTAGACCGGATCAAGCAGAAGAATGATGAGTGTTTCCGAGACTATGCCTTCCGTTGGAGAAAAGAAACTGCCAAAGTACAAACTCTCATGTTTGAGGAAGAGATGGTGTCTATATTTTCTAACGCTTAGGAGGGAGAATATTATACTAGGATGGTATCTGCGGTCAGGGCAACTTTCGTAGACTTGGTAAAAATTGGGGAATTACTAGAAGAAGGCAATCGAAAAGGAAAGAATGTCAAAACCCAGCATCGTCTGGGACTTTTATGTTCCCAAAGAAGAAAAAAAAAGATGTAGGTGCGGTCACTGCTGATTCTGTTTCTAAGATGAAGAAGAGATTCAAGACTAGGAACATTCTCGCCTCTCCGCCGTCACCAAATTTTTAGCATGTATTCTACACCTAACCCAGTACCAAGCTCCACTTCCAAATATCCAATCCTAATACCAAGCTCCACTTCCAAATATAAAATCCTAATATCAAGATCCACTTCCAAATATTCAATCCCAATACCAGGCTCCGCAGCAAAATATTTTACCCCAAGTTCCGCAGCCAAATTATCAGCCTCATGTTCAAGTTGCCCTTCCAAATAATCGAACAAACGTCCAAGCGCCTCTAAATTATCATCAAGTACCTCATCCTTCTAATCAAAACCATTATAATCCCCAACGTCCAAACCTCGAAAAAAGACCTCCCCGGAAATTCACGCCACTGGCCAAAAGTCGCACCCAACTCTTTGGGAGATTGAAAGATGCCGATCATTTACAGCCTATCCAACCAAAACTTATCAATCCCAACTCCCGATTTTATCATGCCGATCAATATTATGCCTAATATTTGGGAGCAGTAGAGCACAATACTGAGGATTGTGTTAGTCTAAAACACAAGATTTAAGATTTGATTGATCAGAAGGTCATCACGCTTTAGTCGCCGGCACCAAATGTCAACAGTAATCCATTGCCTAATCATGGGAGAGCTGCAGTTAACATGATTAAAATAAATAGCAAATGAGTGTCTAGCAAGACCATCACTAAAGTGAATTCGAAAAAGTTTAAAAATGATGAAAGAGGTGGAGAAGATAGAGAGAGTCGTAGCTGCCTTAAGTGTCAATGAGAAACCCTCATTTATAGTAATGACGGCCTCAACTCAGGTGTATACTCCTCCACCTAGTAAGGAATTTATTGTAGAAACCTCCGCTGCCCAAGGGATGACATGATCTGGACGATACTACATTCCTAAAGATTTGACCAATAGGAAGGATTCACAGAAAAGGCCAATCACTGAATGGGAGGCCGAGAAATTTTGGAGGCGTATGCAATCGAAAGGCTACTCAATTGTCAAGCATTTAGAGAAGACTCCATCCTAGATTTCTATTTTGGCACTATTAATGAGTTCACAATACCATCGCCAAGCTTTATTAAAGGTCTTGGATGAAGCGTATGTTCCCACAGGTACGAGTGTCAAGAATCTAGCCGCGATTATAGGAAATATTATGGAAAGTCATCGCATATCCTTCAGGAAGGAAGAGTTGTTGTTTGAGAGAGTGATTCATAATAAAGCCTTGCACGTTACTGTCATTTGTCGGGACTATGTGATTAACTGAGTATTGATAGATGACGAATTTGGTTTGAATATTTGTCCTCTTTCCACATTGGTTCAAATGGGCTATGATTTAGGGAAAATTTGCCAAAGCCACGTAAATGTGCGAGCATTTGATGGAGGGCAGAGAGATACCACAGGTGAAATTAATTTGTACATCCAAATGGGACCTGCTAAATTCAAGGATAAATTTCATGTTATGGATATCCATCCCAGTTATAACCTGCTCTTGGGAAGACCATGGATCCATGGAGCAAAGGAAGTTTCATCGACCCTTCATCAGTTATTGAATTTTATTTGGGAGGATTATGAAATAGTCATCCAATGGGAAGGAAGCCATGTGAATCATCCCAATGGTTATGTGCCGGTGATTGAAGATATCTCAAAGGGTAGTAGTTTTATACAATAGAAATTATGAGTGTTGTGGAGAAAGATCTAACGCCCAAAGATTCAATGTCTTCTGTCTACAAAATGATTGCTACTATGATGTTAAGAAGTGGGTTTGAGCCTGGTCGGGGTTTGGGTAAGAATCTGGAAGGAATTATTGTAACGACCTAAAATCACCTCCTGGGATGTCACACGGTGCTTAGAGCTACAAGTAGCCCCAAGCTAACCCTTTGAGACTATCACTTCATATAATAACTCATTCAAGAAGAAATATACAAAACACTGGCACTGTCATATCAAATAAAAGGAAATACAAAGATAATACTCGGTCCAAACAACTACAATACTGGAAATCTCAACACAACCACAGTCTGATAACTAGTCTGACAAAGCCTCTACTACTCCATAAACTCGAGAGCCGTTGGGACAGGCCCCAAACTGACTCAAACTGAACTGAAAGTAATAATATAAAAACTCGAATATTGAAATATCTGAAGATAGGTCCTCGAACCATGAGGACTCAGCACTGGGGAGATGTAGACAAAGGTACTCGAAAATCACTGACGAGGCTGGGGATGAGCACCTGAACCTACATTATAAGACAATGTAGCACATAGATGTATATGTGGATCAACACTTGGGAATGTTCTGAGTATGTGGGGGTGTATGCATTTACATAAAACAATATCAATACTTTTTAATCAAATCATGCATACAAATAGGAATGACTCACATGGCTTGGATAAGTCTAAAATATAAAGCTCATAAATCATGTAGAATGAAGCATGTAACACAAATCTCGTGAGTCATTATACTTTGGCCTTAAAATCTGTACTCTACTCTTATTCTCATTACTCATAGGCTGAAGGAAACTTTAAACAATACTTTTAACTCATACATATATCTCATGGAGAGTAAAACTTCTTTAACGCTTAAGAACTTATAACTCTTTTGAACTCAAACACTTGGAACTCGGAATCATATAACTTTGGTTTGAAAACCAGTGATCAACTCGTATTAGTAGAGAAAACTACTTCCTTCTTTGGAAAATACTCAAAAGCAATTCGTTTACTTTAGAAAATATCTCATCTCAAAGCTTTAGGGAAAATATTCTATCTAAATGGAAAATACTTTAGTTTAGAGAGGTTCTCTTAACCGACATAAACCATGTGAGCTACATGGACTCTAACGTCTTATCCTCCTAAAAAAGAAACCTAACCTTGGGGAGAGGCGTCATACTCTTACCAAGGAGTATGACCTCAACTCAGTGATCACTTATCTCGTCCTCAAGCCCAATTATATCGACCTTAGGCCCAAAATCTCAAACCTACGATGGCACGTAGTTCTGGAGTAAGAAATCGAAGTAACTTATCCAATTCGATGCTAAATACTACTCCTTTTAGTTTATTTCGCTCATCTCATGAAAATCCACTTTCAAAATAATCTCATGGTTCCTAAGAACCCAACAATCAAATCTGTAATCTCATGTAGTGAAGTGGATTTCAAAGCTCTATGACCATTAGGTCAAAACATTTCTCAATAATCTCAGAATACTCAAATCATGGGTGCTTATAGCACAAAAGTTCATAAAATTACAAGTCTCAAGTAGGGCTTAGTGACCCATAATTCAATCTCAAGTTAAAACTCATCAAAATGCATATTAGATAGCATATAGATTCATAAATCATATAGAAATCTATAATTTACAGCAATTTAGCTCAAAATATCAACATACTCATATACTTCAATTTCTAGAACATTGAAACTCTTAAATTCTCAAGGATTAAAATCATGGGGTATAGACCCAGCTGCAATTTCTCAAGAAAACATGTAAAAATCACGCCATTAGACTCTCAATTTATGAGAAACATAGAAAGCTTTCAACCAATAACAATGGGTGAAAAATCCTAATTCAATTTCATGTAAAATCTCATAAGTTGCAAAAAATTGTAGTTTAAATAAGCCTTTGGGCACAAGGGTGAAAGATTACCCATGTTCAAAACCCCACATACCTTAGATTATAAAATTGGATGAACAAGCTTGCTTTAAACTCTTCTTCTTACTCTTGAGAGAGGGTTCTTGCAACCCTTGAACTTGGGGAACTTAAATCTCAACTCAATTTGTAGAATCCATGGTGAGTTCTTGGATTTCTTGGAGAAGGGTTTTAGATTTGATCTTGAGGGAGAAATCCTAGCTCTCTTGAGTTTTAGATGATGAATGAAGCCATTTACTTCATTGGAATATATATGGTTGATAAAAGAGTGGAAAAGACCAAAAAGCCCTTTTAAAAAATAAGCTAAAAATACTGAAAGGGGTCTGCGACGGTCGGAGCGATGGTCCGTCGGGTCGTCCGTCGCATGATGACCAAAAAAAGAGACATACTGCCTCGATGTGATGATCGAATCAATGGTCCTTCACAGGTACGACGGTCCGTCAGATCGTCCGTCGCATGATGGCCAGGATGAGACCACACTGCCTTAGTGACGATGGTCTCAGCGATGGTCCGTCGCAGCCTTGACGGTCCATCGTCATGGCCGTCGCACTTGGGCCAGGAAAGAAAGTTTCTTCCTTGGTCGCGATGGTCCGAGCGACGGTCCGTCACAGACTCTACGGTTCGTCGGATCGTCCGTCGCACCTGGGTGGTTCTGACAACTCTCAATAAAACGACCACAACTTTTCACCTCGATGCCGGATTTGGACGAAATTGGTATCGTTGGAAAGATAATTCAATTCTCTACATGAAAAAATTCAAATTTAAGAAAATTCTATATGGTTTAAATACCAATCACTTGGGAAGTATCTTGTCAATCTTTTAGGGCCAGAATTATACTTTACTTGACATGCTTTGAGGCCCAGACTACGAGGGAACTTTGCGGGGCCTTAAAATTATTGATCCCATTATGGTCCCAGAGAAATCATCTATGTATGGGTTAGGATATCAGCCAACAAAGGAGGATAAGATTGAGGATAAGTCAAAAATGAGTCTGCCTAGGCCCTTGCCGCTCCTGTACCAGTTATTTCCCGTGCGTGAGATGACAAATAATGTTGGTCTTGGGGATGGGATAGGAAATCTATTCGAGGGATGCAATGTTGTACCAGAAGATTTCCCGAAGTCCAGTGGGGTAAAGAAGGTTACATCAGGAGAGGCTTTGCAAAATTGGACCTCCACTCTATCATAATCCATCACCTATTGTGGTAGATGAAAGGGCAATTACTAGTAATTTTTTAAAATTGGTGATGATCCGGATAAGGCCCCGTGATCTACCTTTTTATGTCTCAAACTTTCTTTTTGTGTTTTATTGCTTTAAAAAAGGCATGGGTGATATGCCCAAATTATAACTCTTGTTAGAAGGTATAAGCTGTCGTTGTCAAATATAGAACCCAACTGGGTTGGGTGTCGATACCCACAGGGAATACTGTGTTCACTAAGTATTATGGTTGTTATTAGACTGTTGATCAAAGGTTCCAGAATAAAGTGGGGTTTTGATTTATCAATTGTATTCAAATGCTTGTCATAGAAAGTAATCCAACTGTAGATTGTATTGCAACTAGTAATTCAGTAAGAGTAGTCAAACTAGAGTTATGGTTACCAACATGCTTAAGCAACTAGGGTTGTGAACTCTTTTGAATTTCCAATAAACAATTCTAATTGCAAGAGTAATTGAATTCAATGATTTACCCATTAGTTTTTCAACCTAAATGAGTAGCTTATCCCTTAATTCTTTCAAACATAAGGAACATATTATTTATTCAACTATATTCTCACATGGGTCGATCCGGTTAAGGAATCCACCCCCTATCCAAAGGTTAAAGCCTCTAGATTTATGTAAACCCTTTCTTTTCCCAACAAACACTTTTCTATTTGAACAAGTGATGTTCTTGGGCTCACTTTTCAAGTTTGCAACCAAAAAAAATCATTAAAGTGAAGAAGAGTTTATGTAATTTTAATTAATGATGGGAATCTCCTAGATTCACAACCCTCAATCAGCTATTCGTATCAAGGCTCCCATAACCCTAGTTATGGGAGCATAGCCACACATCTCCATCACAAAAAGAGAAGAAATCATTGTGTTATTCATAAATTAATTCAGAATTTACTTACAAAAGTCACAATTATCATTCTTCAATAGAGAAAATGATAATGGAATCTAGATCCACAATTCTAGAATGAATCTCAGAGAAAAACTACGTACAATATGTTTCAAGTATAAGAACTCTCCAAAAAAGGTCAAAAGATCCCTCATAAAACCTAAAACTGGGTATTTTTATGTTCCCAGGTAAAAAGGATTTAAAATTCAAATTCAAGAAAACCGCGTCCAAATTGACGGCCAAACTGGTAGTCCATCGCAAGACTGGTGGTCCACCACATGGGTCGTCACTGAGTATTTCAATATGCCAAATTTTATTTGGGCCTGGTGGTCAGGTTGGTGGTCCATCGCAAGACTGGTGGTCCATTATTTTGACCGTCACTAGGTCTTCTGAAATCCTGGATTCTGTTTTGGGCCTGGTGGTCAAGTTGGTGGTCCGTCGCAAGAATGGTGGTCCACCATTTTGATCGTCAGTGGTGTTTTTCTGCTAATTTCCTGAGTCTTCTCCTTCAGCTAGCTCCTTACCCTA
This sequence comes from Capsicum pubescens, assembly GCA_030864215.1. NCBI lineage: Eukaryota > Viridiplantae > Streptophyta > Magnoliopsida > Solanales > Solanaceae > Capsicum > Capsicum pubescens. Next base: position 176,832,847 of record CM061545.1, on the reverse strand, counting down.
AAACACTAAAATTCCGCATTAAATGCAACCTTGGTTGCTTGAAAACATACAATTTTCCCAAGAAAAAGATGCACAATGTTCCGTCAAAAGCCACAACATCAATGGGCCCGTATTTGTACGGGTCATGAGCCATAGTTTGTACTTATTTCCCAATTGTTAATGAAAAGGCCTCCCTTTATTTAAGAAGTTATTTTGAAATATGATTATATTAATATATTTTATTATCTTGTTATTATATAACTCGGTTTATTTGTTTATTGCAGTAGTAGTAATTTAAAACCTGCCAATGTCATATCATGTCAAGGCTTAGATGAACATAGTGAGAGAAATGATGATGATTGGAAAGAAGATGATAAGGAGCGGGTAGTGGAAGATATAGAGGAGTTTGAGAACCGAGAGAAGCCCAACCTGGAGGAAATTGAAACAGTTAATTTAGGCTATCATGATGAAATCAAAGAAACAAGTGTCAGTGTTCACTTAGAAGAAGCACAAAAAAGATAACTCATTCACTTGTTGCAGGAGTAAACGTATTTACTTGGTCCTACAATGATATGCCAGGATTGAGCACTAATATTGTGTGGCATAAGTTACTGATCATCTTGAGTTTGATCCAGTTAAGCAAAAAATGCAAAAATTCAAGCCAAACTTAGGTTTGAAGATCAAGGAAGAAGTGACAAAGCAAATTCAATCTAAGGTTGTGGAGGTCACAAAATATCCAACATGGCTAGCCAACATCGTCCCAGTTCTGAAGAATGACAACAAGATTCAAATTTGTGTTGACTATAGAGATTTGAATAGAGACAGTCCCAAAGATAATTTTCCGCTACCCAACATCCACATCCTCATCGATAATTATGCGAAGCATGAAGTGTAGTCTTTCATGGATTATTTTGCTGGGTATCATCAGATATTGATGGACGAGGAAGATACAGAAAAGAAAGATTTCATCACGCCCTGGGGTGTTTATCATTACAGGGTAATGCCATTAAGTCTTAAGAATGCGGGTCCAACATACATGAGGGATATGCCAACGATTTTTCATGATATGATTCATAAAGAGATTTAAGTGTACGTGGATGATGTAATTATCAAACCCTGCGAGAGTTCGGATCATCTAACCCATCTGGAAAAATTCTTCAATAGATTAAGAAAGTACAATTTGAAGTTGAATCCTACTAAGTGTACTTTTGGTGTGCCATCCGGGAAATTATTGGGATTCATAGTTATCAGAAGGGGCACCAAGCTAGACCCGTCCAAAATAAAAACAATTTAAGATTTTCCACCGCCAAAGACCAAGAAAGAAGTTATGAATTTCCTGGATCGTTTGAACTACATTAGCAGGTTCATTGCCTAGTCAACAGTCATATGTGAACCAATTCTGAGGATGTTGAAAAAAGATGCATTAAATGAGTGGACATAAGAATGCCAGAAAGCTTTTAACCGAATCAAAGAATATTTGGCCATGTCACTAATTTTGGTTCCACCAAGGGAAGGAAGTCCGTTGTTGCTTTACCTGTCAGTCTCAGAAAATGCTTTCGAATATGTCCTCGGGCAACATGATGAGACCGGTAAGAAAGAGAAAGCCATTTACTATTTGAGTAAAAAGTTTACGCCGTATGAAGCTTGCTATACTCTTGTAGAAAGGATCTGTTGTGCTTTAACCTAGGCTGCACAAAAGTTGAGGCATTATTTATCCTCATACACAACATATCTCATTTCGAGAATGGATCCATTGAAGTATATTTTCCAGAAAGCTATGTCTACAGGAAAGTTAGCTAAGTGGAAAATATTGCTGAGTGAGTTCGACATTGTATATGTGACTCAAAAGACAATCAAAGGGAAAGCCTTTGCAGATCATTTAGCAGAGAATTCGGTTGATGATGATTATGAGCCACTTTGAACTTACCTCCCAGATGAGAAGATTTTATTCGTGGGAGAAAACATTGCAAAAATTTACCCTGGATGGAGGTAGTTCTTTGATGGGGCGGTCAACTTCAAAGTTTCAGGAATCAAAGCAGTTTTGGTGTTAGAAACAGGCCAACACTATACAGTAATAGCTAAGTTGCATTTCTCGTGCACCAATAACATGGCCGAATATGAAGCTTGCATCCTAAGGCTTAAATTGGTGCTTGATATGGGTGTTTGTGAATTTCTAGTCATCGGAGACTCAGATTTGTTGATTCACCAGGTACGGGAAGAATGGGCGATAAAGAACTCCAAGATTATTCCTTATGTAGAGCTGGTGCAGGAATTATGTAGAAGATTCAAGGAAGTTAATTTCAGACATATCCCATGGATACAAAATGAGTTTGCTGATGCTTGCGCCATTATATCCTCCACGATTCAGCACCCAAATCAGAGTTACATTAATCTTTTGGAGATAAGCTTGAAAGAACAACCTGCGCATTATGCGCACATTGAAGATGAGCCTGGCAGAAAGCCATGGTACTATGATATTAAAAAGTATTTAGAATTCGGGATATATCCTGAAGAAGCCAACAATAATCAGAAAAGACAATCCAACATTTGGCAAAGAATTATTTTCCAAGTAGGGAAATCCTTTTTAGGAGGACTCAAGACTTAGGATTCTTAAGATGTGTCGACGCTGCAGAAGCCAATTAATTAATAAAGGATGTACACGATGGAGTTTGCGAGCCCCACATGAATGGGTTTGCCCTTACTAGAAAGATCTTGAGAACTGGTTACTTCTGGATGACTATGGAAAATAATTGTAGCAAGTATGTGCAGAAGTGCCCAAAATGTCAGATACATGGAGATTTGATCCGGATGCCTCCGTATGAGCTTTATGCAATGAGTTCACCTTGGCCTTTCGTAGCTTGGGGTATAGATGTTATCGGGCTAATAGAGCCACCGGCGTCAAATAGGCATAGATTTATTTTGGTTGCTATTGATTACTTTACTAAGAGGGTTAAAACTGCTTCATATAGAACCATCACCAAGAAAGTGGTTGCAGATTTTGTTAGGAATAACTTGATTTGCCGATTTGGAGTACCAGAATCGATCATTACTGATAATTGGGCAAACTTGAATAGTCACTTGATGAATGAGATTTGTGATCAGTTCAAAATTGTTCAGCTCAATTCGACCGCATATCATCCATAGATGAATGGAGTCGTGGAAGCCGTTAATAAGAACATCAAGAAGATATTAAGAAAGATGGTCGAAAATGATAGATTGTGGTATGAGATGTTGCCTTATGCTCTACTAGGGTATCGTACAATAGTTTAAACTTCTACCGGGGTAACTTCTTATCTACTCGTTTATGGAAATGAAGTTGTGATACCTGTCGAGGTTGAAATACCTTCCTTAAGGATTATTCAAGAAGCCAAATTAAGTAATGAAGAATGGGTTCATGCTCGCTATGAACAACTCATGTTGATCGATGAGAAGAGAATGGTTGTTGTGTGTCATGTCCAGTTGTACCAGCATAGGATGATTCGTGCCTTCAACAAAAAAGTAGGAACTCAAACATTTGAAGTCGGGCAATTGGTTCTCAAGTGCATATTCCCTCACCAAGAAAAGGACAAAGACAAGTTCGCTCCGAGCTGGCAAGGGCCATCATAGTTCGCAAGGTACAATCCAGAGGAACTCTGATTATATTTGAGATGGATGGCAAAGAGTGGACCAAGCCAATCAATTCCGATGCGGTAAAGCAGTACTATGTTTGAAGGATGTTTTAGTTTTCGTTTACTTGGTTTATTTGTAATAGGCTTTATAGTAGTATTTGTTTTATGATATGTAATTGCCTAGAACCCTTTCCTTTTAAGTACGAACTACGTTTGACCTGAATTTCTAAGAAAGGGATATGTAGGAGGCCTATGTCGGCTTTGGTCAATCCCTTAGGAGAATCTATCCTTTTTTTATGTATGAACTACGTGATGACCTGAATTCCCAACAAAAGGGATACGTACGCGGTATATGTCGGCTTCAGTCAACCCATTTGATTTTTCTATATGTCCCTAGCATAGTACTGAACTACGTTTGACTTGATTCCTGCTTTAATGGGATACGTAGATGCCCCAACATCTCGGTCATATAACCCCAGGAAATGGAAACTGGGGCAGAATTTTCGAGAAGGAATCTCAAAAATTCACAAAAGAAAGATCATCTTCCAAAAACAAAGAGAACGATGACCAACAAAGACTTCGAATCCTCTCGAGATGAGATCGTCTCAAACTAATTTAAACTGGGGCAGAAATTTTGAGGACCCTCAAAATTTCCACTTATATATTGAGATATATTTCAAATCCCCCAGCACCAGAGGTCAAAGTCAAGTTTTGAAAATCACCAGCTACGACCAAGTCTAGATAGACTAAATCTCCGGCTGTGATAGAACTTCTGATAGAGAGCCTCGACGATGTTGAATCCCTAGAAATTCTTCATCAAACATCAGGCATAGTTAGAACTAAGAGAAAGACGTTCGTCGGGCTTGTACATGACATAACTGGCAGAGATTTTCTAAAAGCTTTTACAAAAATTTTCAAAGATAATTTCTAAAATTAAGACTACTTTCGAAAATTATACAAATCTTTTACTTAGTGATTGCCTAGGCATCTATTGGGACGGGGAGTCAGAGTGGAAGTACCAACATGGCGAAATATCCAAAAGATGGCGAAGAGCAAACCAAGGATCGAAGAAGGTCAACACGGAGTAGTTTCACTCCAAAAATAATCATTTTTATGTGGATGCAGGGATCAATACTCAAAGATGGGAATCTTTTTCAAAATCCCCAAACGAGTTGCGAGCCACTCCAGAGCATATAATGCTCAAGAACGGTATTTTTGGGTAGTCCCAAAACGGGTTTAAGACCCATTTATCAAGGACTTTTTGAATTATCTATCTCATTTCTTGAGACCATGAAGGACAAACAAAGACGTCTTATCTTCTTTATGAATATTGTATTTAGAATTTTCCTAAAAATAGTCGCTAGCAAAAGCGACTTTGTGTCTACTAAATATTTAGCTTGAGCGCAGATACATTCAAGGGAGTCGACATAATAAATACAACAATCAAAGGATCACTCAATAGAAGAAAAAGCAGAAAGTCATCCTCAAAATTCGCCTTATTGCGAAGGAAACAGTATTTGAGTAATCCCCAAACAAGGACTTTGCCCCATTTACTTGCATCCGATGGATTTGCTATTTAATTATGTCTTCAAAACGAAAAGATTAATAGCAGAATAAGTCATTCAAATCATAATGCTCAGTATTCGTCATTAAATTGTCATAACGCTTGACTGTGGTCGCCAGTGAGAGCGACATTGTGTCTACTAACTGTCTACCTTGAGTATAGGTACATATAGAAAGCAAAGCGCAGACAAACGAACTAAGGTGAAACTGTTTTCAAATCATTGAAAGAACTATTTCATATCATCCCATTGCCAAGAGGACCATTTCATACCATTGCCGAGAGGGCCATTTCATATCATTCTATTGTCGAGAGGGCCATTTCATATCATCTCATTGCTGAAAGGGCCATTTCATAGCATCTCATTGCCAAAAGGGCCATTTCATATTATCTCATTGCCAAGAGGGCCATTTTGTTTTATTCCATTGCCAAGAGGACCATTTCATCTCATTTCACTACCGAGAGGGCCATTATATTTAATATCTATTGATACGCGAGATAGCATACGCTGGCATCGAGGATATCATCATCATCAATATCTATCGATACACAAGATAGAATACGCTGGCATCGAGGATATCATCAACATTTAATATCTGTTGACATGTGAGATAGCATACGTTGGCGTCAAGGATGCCATCATCATCAAATCTTTTGACATACGAGATAGCATACGCTGGAGTCGAGGATATCATCAATATTTAATATCCGTTGACATACGAGATAGCATACACTGGTGTCGAGAATATCATCATCATCAATATCTGTTGACATGCGAGATAGCATATGCTGGCGTTGAGGATATCATCAACATTTAATATTTGTTAACACGCGAGATAGTATACGATGGCATCAAGGATATCATCATCAATATCTATTGACACAGAAGATAGCATACACTGGTATTGAGGATATCTCATTATTTTATGAATCAACATCTGAATGCATCAAGAGTACGCGATTTGAAGGGACGCCTTTAAGTTGCTATTTGAAGACGGATGATATATGAGACTTCCTAGAAAATAACAGTTTGAGGGTCATCTATAAGTCATATTATTTGAAATAGGATAGTGTACAAGATTACCTATGAGTTGATAGTCCATAGGTCATCCATAAGACGCAACAACATCCTAATCGGATAGTGTACAGGGTTACCCAAAAATTAATAGTCTGAAGGTTATCCATAAGTCGCAACTAAATCCTTACCGGAGAATACACAAGATTATCAAATTGATGAGTCCAAGGCTCATCTATAAGCCGCGTCATATCCAAGATCGATTATGTGCAGGATTACCCAAAGACTAGCAATTTGAGAGATATCTATAAGTCATATTATATCCAAGGTTGGATGATGTGCGGGAATACCTGAAAGCTAGCGATTAAAGAGATATCTGTAAGCCATCTCTTATCCAAGGTTGGATAATGTGCAGGATCGCCTAGAAGCTAGTAATTCAAAGGATATCCGTAAGTCGCCTTGTAACCAACGTCAAATAATGTGCGAGATTATCTAAAAATTGATAATTCAAGAGAAATCTATAAGTCGTATCGATACAAAAGATGTGCAAGACTTACCCGAAATCATATGTGAAGAATTGTAGGCAATAACCGTAGCGGTTATTATACAACAAACATTATAGGTGACCAAAATGGGTTGCCACATCAACATAAGATTACACGGTCACAGGGACCGTTCTGCATAAAGTGTTGTCAGTGCCCAAAAGAGCCACCTCACTTTGAAGACATATTTAACCGACAAAGAAGATAATTATGCAACAACCAAAAGGGTTGTTGTGTCTGTTGTTGCAAGTTATTTCCTTCCAAACAGGTACATAGAAGGATGACTTTGTTTTTCAGGAAACAACTCGGGTGGAGATATGGTAAAGACTATATACCTCTTTCGTGAATTATCTTTAGCACTAACGATTTTTGTTTGAGATATTATCGAGAACATCTGAGAGGATGAAAATCTCAAATCAGAACCACAGGTGCGGATGACTCCAGATAGGACGCAGCACAACGTGGAACTCTTTTTTAGCAGCAAAATAAGACATAGTCTAGAGAAGGATGTTAAATTCTTTGGACGCGAGCTAAAATGATGATCACCACCACCAATCAAACCACACCCATGTTAGAAGGCATATGGGTATTTTGGAATATTCTGGTTTCAGATTCGCCTTCGGGATATTTCTAAACTCATACCGAGGGCAACCTTTTCTTTCTTTCAAATTCAGGGGACAATACACCTAGAGTTTTGGAAATTATGTCCAGGTAAATTATTACCTATGGATGTGAAGAGCTCCGCATTCATGGTTAAGAGGTTACAAGTTATTTTTTCCGCAACTCGATCAACTTGTCACTCAACCCGAGCCAAAGATCGTCTAAAATAAGAGACTATCTTTTCTACCGATTGAGTCAAACTACAAACAGTCTGATTCCCTGAGTCTCGGGGATATGTAGGCTGGGATTAATTTTGAAGACTCGAATTCATTCCAACCTCCCCCCAAATCCTTCTATTCTCTAGCTTTTCGGTTTCATCAGAAACTTTAAAACCGATGTAACTTGTAAATTTTTTGAAAATTGTGTTTTGAATCAATCTTTATGAACTAAAAGTGACCTGAATTCTTATGTATCCTGAGATATGTAGGAAACCTGATATCAGGGTTTGACCTTAACTTCGAAACTCATGCGAAAACCAACCTCTTTCAGTTTTGAATTTATGGTCGGACAAAAATTAAGAACGTCAACCTCCCTTTGCCCAGGATTACTTGCATCCATCCTACCCAAAGGGAGGGAACAGTTGTTGACACCTAATTTTTTTCCTCCACAACCAAGTTTAATTTTGAGTTTCTTCAATTTTAAATAAAATTACAATATTTATTTCATCCGAATAAAAACTTTTTCAAAATATTTATGTGCATAATTTTGTCATTTTAAGTAGCAATTATACATTATCGTATTCAATTATACAAGATTATATAATTTTGTTACCTAAATAACTATTTTACGGAATATCGAATTTTAATCAAAACTTATCTTGAAAATTAATTCAAATGGGTAAAATCTGGATTCAAATATGATTTATTCTGAAAAAATAATTTATTTGGAGAAATATTCTTTCAATTTTATCAAATCAAGAAGCTCGGGATTAAATTAGCAACTGGGTAAAATCTTTATTCAAATATGATTTATTCTGAAAAATAATTTATTTGGAGAAATATTCATTCAATTTTATGAAATCAAGAAGCTCGGGATTAAACTAGTTGCTAATTTATTTCAAATCTTAATTCAATTTGGCCAATTTATTAAATTTAACTTTAATTGAGGTCAGTTTGGCTACAATTGCAATATAATTGGCCAATTAACTTTCAATTAGGTTAAAATTTAAACACAATTGACAAAAATTCTATTAATATGCTATTTAATAAATAGCCCAAACCTAATCTAATTGGGTTTATTTTCTAAATAACCCAAAAAGTCATCAAATCAGCTGCCCAGGCACATTTATCTACAAAATAAGAGCCACAACAACGACAACTACACACACACCAGCCCAATTTTATGACCTGACCCGGCCCACCTATGTTTTTTCTTTCTCCATTACAACAGCAACAACATTGAACAACAACATAATCCCAAATCGCAAACAACCGAACAACGACAAAAAATACGCTTACAACACCAAAACAGCTTCAAGATCGAACCGACCAGCACCGACCTTCGACCCGACTATAACCCGTCGACAACAGCCCAAAACCCGACAATCGACCCATCCCGGCTCCGACCCGAACCAAGACTCGGTGTCAGCAATCCAAGAATCGTCTAGAAGACAACACAGGTGTGTCCTCTAACGTTCAATTTTTGTTTGATGCGGATAGGGTTGTACGAATTCGTACATAGGTGGAGAATTTTCATTGGCTCTTGAAGATTCTTCTTCTTCCTCCCTTTCTATTGGCTAGCTTTTTGAATTAGCAATGGATTTGGTACAATTTGTTGAGGGAAAACCTTTGTCGTGAGCGGGAATCCTAGGAAAAGTTTTTCTTTTAACTTCCAAAATTGCCCCGATATGCCCTAATTCGACGTCGTTCAAGGCTGAAGAGGGAGCCCTAATTTGTTTTCTATATAAGCAGCTCATGATTGAGCCTGGAAGAGAGGTTGGAAAATTTTTCTAAATGCAGAAACACAAAAATAGGGGGAGAGAAAAAAAAAGACCTTCGAGCAAAAACTCAATATTTTTAGTGGAAGTTTTCTTTGTTTTTGTCGAAAATTCGTCGGGTAATTAGATTTCCGAGTTGACGGTGACGATGTTTTCCGGTGGTTGTGAGTCCAGCGTTAGCTCGAGGTTCCGTCTCCGTCCCATTTAGTTTTAGTTATTTCTGCTTCATCTCATCATTCTTTAGATATAGTACTATTTGCGATAATCTTGTATGCTGGGAGTAGCTGTAGAGGCCTCATCGGCTGTCGGATTTGATTGATCGTTATGACGTTTGTTGAATCATCGGTTATCCCATATTGTGGTTTCTTTGAGCATATTTTCGTGTTGATATGTTGATTGGTTAAAGCATCGTCTATCATCAAGTTGTTGCCTTTCCCTGTTCATTGTGTTATCCTGAGTTAAAGACCCCGTTGTGAGATGCTAGATCATCGACTAGTCTCAAATTTGTCGGACGAAAGTCAAATGTGTAATTTTTCTTTTAATTTGTTCGGAATTTTGGGTCGGATGGCTTAAATTTCATGTTTTTGTTGTGCTTGCTCTCGAAACTGCTGTAACATTAGAGTTCATTCATCCCCAACATGTCATCTACATATTTGGAGTATTACGATTCGACTAGCTGTTGTGGTGTTCGAAAGTTTTTAGTCTATTTGCGTCTTTTCAAGTGTAGTTTAGTTTTGACTCGCTCCGGTTTTTCCTAAATCTTGTTCTTAATCTAAGGTCAGTGATGATGGCTTTCATTTACTCTATTGGCCGGATTCAGACTACCTTCTAACTGTTTTGACCTTTGAGGCCAACGGGCATAGTGGGTGCATGTCTGTAGTGAGCCTAGTATTTCTTTCCATAACTGGTTTTAATCTTTGTTAATCAGTGTTTACTTCACTCATTTAGCCATCACTTCTGTTTTCTCCATTACTTACCTAATTGAAATTTTAGGCTTAAGAAATTGTTTTCCTTTTTTTTAGTAGGATCACTCCCAAGTTTCGTTGACACATAATGTCAATGGGAACAGTGGAGTAATTCCATAAGCAAAGTCATCTCATTAAAGGATCCCTCCATGACCTTCTTAACATATAAAAATTCCTTTGGGGTGAATTAATTAGGGAGGAGGATGAAATAGACTTAGTTGCCGGATTTAGATTTTTTTTTTTTGTAAAGGTCGAATAAAAATGTTCTTTTCAAGAATCAAAACTCTTTCAGTATTCAAGTAGGATAGCGAGAAGTTGCGGTATTGAATGAGGATTAGTCATGGAGTATGAGAACTTTAGTTTTTGCTTAAGAGAAATAAGTCAGATTTCATAAAAATTAATCCTCGTTTGATTATGATAATTGTTGGTTGTTCTCTTGAAGTGTTTCCTGGAAGATTGATCTATCCACTCATTTTAGTAGCTGCTCCTCGTAAGACAGTAACAATCCGGTTAAGTTTAATAGTGGAGACTAGTCCATACATCTTTGCTTCTAGAAGTTGAAGAAAATCCGTGTATCTGCCCATATGTTGTTTGTATGATCAGATTATGCTCATATTTCAGGTTATATTTGATTCCCTTTAGTATTACTCTTTGCTCACTTTTGGCTTTCGGGGTGTGCCCATGAACACTTCATAACATGAATATTTTTCTAAGTCTTTCGAATGTGTCTAATCTTCTCAACGTGTTGCCTGGTTTGCGAATGCTTTATGTTAGCATGTTGTCTGCACTAATCCTTGAACCTTGGAGGGTTAAGGAGAATCATCCAACATGTTTGAGGTCATTAAGGTGTTTGCTTATTTGATTCGAATATCTAGTATCTCTTCCTTTATCTTGTTTTTCATTGTTGCTTGTTTCCGATCTATGCATTTATTGTTGAAACTTGGATGTTGTAAATCGTTATAGTAGTAGGATGTTGCGAGACATCATTTGGAATATTTACTTTTGAATTGATTTTGAATAAGGCAGTGTCTAGATATCAGCTATCGAGTGTGTTAATCTGTTTACTGCTTTTTCTATTCGTATTTCGAATGTGTTGATTTCTTTTGTCCTTTTCTTTTATGTGAATCCTATTTGGGGTCGAAATGGACTTCCCTTCCTATGCATTTCCAATGGGCTAATGAGGTCCACCTGATTAAGACAACTTCCGAGAGAAAGTCCAAAAGTCGATCACGTGTCATATGGATATAAAGAGTTGACAGAAGAAAAATGGGTTAAAGTCCAGCGGCTAAGAGATTTGAAAGCCTCATTTGTTATTTTATTTATTTATTCATTATTGTCCTTATTTATTTATTTATTTATTTATTTATTTATTTATTTATTTATTTATTTATTCATTCATTAATTTGGGCCTCGAAGCTAAAGTTGTATTTAATACAGGTGAAGCAAAATTCGTGCCAAAGGTTAAAAAACATAGATTAGGACAGGTGAAAAATAGGCCGAAAGCCCAATTAGATTAGGACATGGTTCGTTGATTTGGGCCTAATGGCCTAAGTCTTTTACTTTCTCTCCCTCCCCTTTTATATGCTTATTTGCTTTTCATATTGCTTAGACTTGGTTAAATTCCCTACTAAGTCGTTAAAATTTATTTTTTTATACAAATCTTTTCCTAAAATCACTTTCTTTTTCAAAAAAATCAACTTCTCTTTTCCAAAGTTAAAGTTAGCCAAAGATAGTTTTCAAGCAGTCTGGATAACAGTAAGTTAGCGGACGTTTTAGGTGCCTTAAAACCTTCTTAAAACGTTAATAGGAATCGCTTACTCAGAATCTTCAAATTTAAATAATTTTTTTGTTTTGATCGTTTAAAGTATCGTAAAAAGGTTTTTTTAATTCCTTTTCAAATAAATTAAGTGATGATTCTAAAAAAAAGTCAAAATTTTCTCAAAACACTCTTAAAAACATTTTTAAATTTCAAGATTGATTTTTGATCTTGGAATTCTCTTGTTCTTTTTTTTTTATTGATTAATTAATTTGAAACTTTGGGTTTTATTCTTCATTATTGTGAGATTACTTCTATGCTTTTTTTATTGAATTCTATGAATTATTTTGCAACTATGAGTGGCTAATTCCCTTAGCTAGGGCTGTGAGAACCCTGGTAGAATATCAAAGTAGGAGAAGTGTAATTCGCCTAGATTGTTATTTACACTTGCATTGTCATCTTATTCAGTTTAATTGTTTTCTTAGCGGTGCGTAACATTGAGAGCCCTCTTGTATTCTAGATCATCTTCGCAAGAGAGATTGAGATTAGGAAAAGAAGATTGCAATAGTGATTTGAGGCTATCAGCCCTTGTCTAATAACTTGAGACCCACAAGGTGATAGTTAAATCGGGATCAAGGACAAATATTAGTAAGGCAACACTCTATAAAGGGTGAGATTTACCATCGAATTCACAAGATGATTGGTAATACCTAGCATGTCAGATTCTGTATGTGTGGGGCAGTGAGATAGTTGAATTAAGCATGAGAAACCTACTGAGTTAAGAAGCTGGGGGGGGGGGGACACAGTCCTAGTATTCATTTTAGATTGTTTACAACCAGAAGCATTCACAACTGGTTATTTTTACTGTTTACTACAAATTCCCCCATTTACTTTCCTGCACTTCCGACTACTTTAGCAAGTTCAAGAGACAGATTCGACCTATTTCTCATGGGATCGATCCCAAACTAGTTGGGTTACTATAATTTTACAACGACCACATTATATCTTCTTAGAGGCTATAGTTTGGGCGACATTATTTCACCCATATTTACTTTTGGGGTTTGGTTAATACTCCCTCCCTCTCAATTTATATACTAGAAAAATAGTAAAAATTATTCTTAAATTATGTAAAATTAAGAAAATAAATTTTCCTATAGTAATAGTTTGATCCAAAAATATCGTTATTGTTTATCATCCATTTTGGGATTGTTATATTTGTTAGTGGATCAAGAACATGCTTTACGGTTTTAGGTTTGTGTTAGTAGTATAAGTTTGCAAAAGAGTAAGTAATGTAAACGAATAACACAATGTAGTAAATAAAGCAGAGATTATGGACAAATTTGTATCTATATGTAGTCTTTAATTCTGTTAGCTATATGTTGTTCGCGACCTGAATATAAAATAAGTGAGCGTAATAGCAAGAAGACAGTAAAAATAGCTAAGGCAAATATAAAAAGCTTTGGAGCAAAGCTAATGAATTTTATTGCTTGAGGATAAAGAGGAGCATAAACTGAATGCTTTACAATAAGGGAGGGGTAACTTTTTATTGGGTGTCATGCGGCCTATGGCCAATAAGAGAGTGTCATTTTAAACCTCCCGTACAATGATCAATAAACAATAGCCACTTGTCCTTTAGCCATTGGAGGATACCAACCCAGTATTATGTATTTGACGTGGTTTAACCGTGGTTGGTTGTGCACCTAAGTAATCTGACACATCGTCTTTTTGTCTGTCCTTTAATGTAGGTCACCATTAATGTTGGTCTCGAGCGACTTTATTTTGCCCAAGAGAAAATTCCCCCAAGCGGCTCCATCCCGGGTTGGCATGTGTTGCGGACTGGTTTCAATGCTACCCGGCCCAAATTTGTCCAATCCTTATGAGGCTATTTTACCCTATATAAATAGCCCCTCTGTCTTTCGGGCGTAGTCTCGTTGCGGGTGGGAGACGGAAAAATGAACCAAGAGATACTCCTTTTGACTAATCAAGAGCATACTTATTCGAATAAAAATGATCCTTAAATCCATTGAGGCGCCTTTTTGCGGAAATCAATTATCTTATTTATTAAGAGATCTTTGCCCTAGCTTCTTGTTGGTAGACCCGAGGCTGTCTCTAGTACCACGGTAGAAACTAAATAAATACCTTTTTGAATCAATGGTTTCAATATTTTGGTTTGCCTATTAATTATTTGTGGAAGTAGTCAAATAGTCTGCCTTATTATTTGAAACGTTGCCATTAGAAATGATAGAAAGGCTTTTGATGCTTCGGTTATTGTATCTTGTTATATCTTCTTTGGATAGCAGTCCACATGTTCGTCATTTAGCATTGCTTTTTAGGTATTCCTGGCTTATAAATTCCATGTTCTCCAGAATCTTTTTCTTCATACCCTTTTGCTTCACACCATCTTAAATTTTAAGTTCTCCCATGTACAAAGCATTTACCCTTAGTTTTTACTATAATCCTTGCCTCATTCTTGTCTTCGACCATAGTGAACCATTCGTAGGGCCCTTACTTTAGTTACAGTGAGAGTGAGGTAAGGACTTTGGGAAAAGCCTGGAGTGAAGGTGGTAGGTATTTCTCTAGCCACCACCCTTCTCTACAATGGTCATGGCTTCTTCCTTTGATGATGAAACTTACGAGTTATATCAAAAGTACCTGATCATTATGGGGGACTCCACGCTCTGAGGGAATCTAACTAGCCTTTGATGAGAGAAGTTGAGGCGAGTAGAAAACTGGCTCCTCATGTTGATGAGGATACATTGCTGGTCCACTTTCTTCAACGGCTCTACCTACTTTCAAGGGTGCCACGATGTGGTACTTGCCTTCATCAGGAGGAGTGGATGAATCTCGCTCTTTCTTGGAGGTTCCTAAGACATGACGTATGATTTCTTTGGGGGTACAGAGGTTTCCCAAACACTGTGATATTAGGCACTTCCATTTGCTTCCAAGAAGGGGAAATAAAATGGAAGGACTTCTCTATCCAGTCTTGTTCCTAATGCACTCTTGGTCACTTTTTTCTCCAGCCTGCGTTTTTCACTCTATTATAAATTAGATCCAAAAGCTTTTCTATTATGTTATATCTTTCCCTATTTTAGGGGCTTTAGCATAATAATAAAGTTTTATTTCCTCGATTTTGTATGGGACCCCTTTGATTTTGCTTACTGCCTTTTGCAAATAAAATTTTTGAACTATCGAAGTCACTTCTGGAGATAGCGTTGGGCTTAATGATTTTATTTCTACGGCAAGATCATTGTATCCTCTCTTCTTTTCAGTATTTATATTAATGGCAAGGTATAGATAGAGCAGTCCTCCCTACGTGGGATAAATGTTGGACTCATGTTTGCTCACATGGTTTATATCAGTTGTAAGAAACTCCTCAACATCCATTTTAAGTTATATCGAATACTTATGCCTTCACAGTTTTCCAAATTTCACATATGTTTTAGTTTCACGCTAAATTTGATTTATAATTTAGCCACTTTGTGCATGAAAGATCCTCTTCATATAGATTTATGTTATTATGATTCTCTATAAAATTTAAGTTGTTTTTAGAAATTTCAAGTGATTTTGTCAAGGCTCATGTTTTATTTTTAACGTTGATTTGAGCTACCCAGTTATTCAAATTATGTAGGACTTTACAACATGAATCATGGTTCCAAATTTTACAATTGTCAGAAAACCTTTTAAAATATTGCATATGATCTGATCATATCTTACGCTCAGTTATTCAGCCATAGCTCTTAGGCTCAGTTATTCAACCATAGCTCCTTTCAATTATTTAAATTTAATGCATGTCCTAGTTGTTCAGTTAAAAACCTATGTTTCACTATCAGTCTATTGAAGGACTTTCGATAACTACTCTATTTCTCATGCTTTAGCTTTATGCTCTCTCTGTGTTGAATTATTTATACATATTTGGTCATGTTTAGCTTTATAGTCTTTTAGATATAATAAGCTTATTACAGTATTTATCTTACATACTCAGTACATTTAATAGTACTAACCACATATCTTTCTTTTGTATATTTTATCATGATGTAGATTCCAATGCTAGCTCCTAGGATCACAATCAAAGGGGTTGCATTTTTTGAGTCAGCAGATGGTAAAGTCTTCCTTATGCAGGGACTCAGAGTTGCATTGATTTTGTAAGATTTTTATGTCATATAGTGTTGTTATTGTAAAGGTCGCCTAGGGTTTTGTCCAGTTTAATCATATTTAGTATGTTAGTAGAGGCTTCATAGATAACCCATCATGATTCATATACTCTTACCAAGCCTTGTTCTTGTTGGGTTTGAAATCGAGAGGGCGTCATGCAGAAGCTATTAGTTGCAAACTATGAGACGATAAATAAGATGATAACGAAAAACAATACTAAAAATATAATTTTATTATATAATTTGACCAATTGGCTTACATATAAAACCTAATATTAAAAAAACATAAAATTAATAAGAGAGAAAATCTCCCCCTAAACAAAGACACTTTAAAGACTACATTGTGGATGCTATTATGTTACGGTATGAGAAGAGGGGTCTTCTATTTATAGATGTCCAAAACCTTTCCTCCAAGAAAGAGGTTAGCCAAATATGGAAAAGAATTATATTTTTTCTTCCAGGAAAAGTAAAAGTAATTATGGTAACTTTTATTTTCCTTCTAAGAAAAAGTAAAACTTAAATATAGTAAGAAAATCAGGGCAAAATCCCTAACAAATCTTCTCTTTTTGGCTTGATTTTCTTCAAAATATTCTTGATCCTCCTTCTTCTTGTGCATGATCTTCATTCTTCATATATATTTTTCATATATCACTGCTGTTTGACATGTTTTAAAAATTGAAGCTTTTTGGGTTAAAAATATATAAGTCCTTTCGGGTTAAAAACATTGGAGCCCTTTATTGGGTTAAAAGTAAACTTTCTTTTCAAATATGTAATAGCAGGATTATTGAAAATATGATTGACAATCGTATCCACATGTAGTTTTTGGACATATATCTTCATTATCATCAAATTTGTTGCAACTTTGTTCTCAACATGTCCCCAATCTGAACCATCAGATCACTGAACCATAGACTCTGATACCACTTGTTGGGTTCAAAATCGAGAGGGCGTCATGCGGAAGCTATTAGTTGCAAACTATGAGACGATAAATAAGATGACAACGAAAAACAATACTAAAAATATAATTTTATTATATGATTTGGCCAATTGGCCTACATATAAAACCTAATATTAAAAAAACATAAAACTAATAAGAGAGAAAATCTCCCCCTAAACAAAGACACTTTAAAGACTACATTATGGATGCTATTATGTTATGGTATGAGAAGGGGGTCTTCTATTTATAGATGTCCAAAACTTTTCCTCCAAGAAAGAGGTTAGCCAAATATGGAAAAGAATTATATTTTTTCTTTCAGAAAAAGTAAAAGTAAAAGTAATTATGATAACTTTTATTTTCCTTCTAAGAAAAAATAAAAATTAAATATAGTGAGAAAATCAGGGCAAAAACCCTAACAGTTTCCAATTTCTTGAGGGTGAGTCTTTGTGCAGAGTCTTACACCAGTTGATTAGACTTGCTTGACTCCTCGCCTTTTTTATTTTCAGATCAAAGTACGGAGTGCAAATGACTTCTGATGCATCAAGGTCTAAACTTCCAAGTCTTTAGATGGGATTATTCTAACACCTTGATTTTTGAGTCCCATCACTTTGGTTTCGTCCTAATTTATTAATCCAAACACGTGGCAATCATCCATGATCCGTTTTCTTTTATGCATTTAATAGGGTTTGGCTGTAAATAGTTGTATTTCGAATCTAGTACTGCATCTTTCTCTATATTTTTCATCTCTATCATAGAGAGAGGGTCGACTAGAAGAGATTCGATCCCTTTTCATGGTGCCTTTCTTTGTATCGCTTAAATATCTTTATTTTGCTTTGGGTTTTTCCTATAGTTTTTGCCTTATCCTTATTTTTTATCCCTGAACTCATCCTTAGATAATTTTTCTTAGGTTATTGATGAGGGTAAGGTAAAACCTGAGGATAAAAAAGGTTTATAGTGGGTGCCCCCACTCATTTCCTCCACTTTCATGAGCTCTTCCTCCAATATTGGCGGTTCAACATTCAACAGGCCTAGATGGTCGTGCATCTTTGCTTTGTAGGTATCTCTCTTCTAGTTAAAGTCTACCTTAGTACTCGTAGGACCTCCTATGAGGGGGTTTTTTGGCTGGAATTTCTCAGATTTGCTCATTCTCTGCCCTTTTGGTATAGAAGAGCCATGCCTTTGATCTTGGCAATGGAAGATGACTGTTTGAATTTAGTGTTAACAGGTTACCTCCGAGAGAAAAGGCTTTTTGGATTGATCTTGCTTGCTTTGTAGAGGATTATTGTTTGGATATAGACATGTTGCGGGCTTATCAATGACGAGCATTCATGTGGCTCCCTAATTTATGAGAAGAAAATTATATTACACTCTTTATGCAGTGTCTTAATGCCTCTTCTGTAGTTTAGGTGTACTTATCATATGCTTGTGTGAAAGCTTTTTGGTACTTAATTCCTTTACATAATAAAATTTGTATTTGTTAACTACGAGACATGTTTTTTGCACAGGTTTTTGCTTGTAAAAGTTTTGTTGTTAACTATGTCTTTCTTGGTGAAGATTTCCCTTTTTGTTAGTGCCTCTCGAGAAGTCACATCCTCATTACGGCATGCCTGATGAATGCCGAGTATTTATGTGTTGAGTTATTTATATTAATGATCAAGGTCATTTGCTTACCAATTTTTCATTTTGCATTTCTCATATGTTAGACTCTTGGGAGATTTAGCCTTATGCACCTCAGTATATCAAGGAGGGATCCCTAATATTTTTTTTAATTTTACTGTGCATCTAAATCTATACATCTCCTAGATATTTTAGTGCATAGCAGGAGAGTGATTATTGGTCTTTGTTCTACTCAAATTAAATTTTGTAGAGTGGACTTCGTGTTTTAATATAGCTTTGTGCACAAATAAGTATTTAATTGTGCCACATTTTCGTGCATCCTTGACCCAATTGTATAATGGTTCCAAGTTTTATTATTATCGGATGATCATTCTGTATAGTTGTGTATGTGGAATTGAGTCCCAAGTCCTTTTATCAGGCTGTGTAGACTTTTTTTATGGCCCTTTGTGCGGGTTTTACAATCGTAGCCTCATGTACGAAACATTTGCCCTTCTTACGACGAAGTGCTAGGTCCATCTCAAGGTTAAACATTTGCCCTTCTTACGATGGAGTGCTAGGTCCATCTCATGGTCCTTGTTAACAATGTTCCTTTTAAGTGTGGGGAAAAACTTCCATCACAGTCTTCACCTTTCTGAGAATTTATTGAATGCATTATAAGGGTTCACGCCTTTGTGCATAGGCCTTCTTTCCCACTTGCCTCGATGCCATAAGAGGGCCTTGCCTGCATCCCTAATATGGGTTAATCCAGACTTTGCAAAGTCCCAATCTTAAGATGATCTCATAAGTTTTCTTCCCCAGAGGTGCGTTATTTTTTAATGCAGTTAGTCAAAGAAATAGGCTTATATGGCTCAAAGGAGGTAAACTGGGAATAATGTAAGGTGGCTCAAGCAAAAGTTAAACGAAATTGGTTCACACAAAATGCCTTTATCATGTCCTATAATTCAACAAAGTGTTTAACATAATACACACACGGGGTGAGTTCTAGGTGTTCATATATACAAGAAATGCAATAAAAACCTTGCCACTCATGGCACTATGGTTCAAAAAATAGCATCCTATGATTACCCATTCACGCACAACCACATTGAATGAATTTTCATTATTGAACCCATTCTTCCATTTGCAGAGTAAAGTTGAAACACCATGGGTTAAGACCCTTAGAAAATTTCTTGGATTTCTAGTTTCTGGACATCATATGATTAAGGGGTACTAGTCGTATGATGGGATACAGTTGGTATGGTCTTAGTCGTATGCTGACCAGTGTTGGTTGGTGAGTTGGATTGGTTTCTGGTATGAGTATGAGTGGCTCACCATGAGCCATAAGATAGGGTACGAGTCATACCATTGGCTCATATGTTGGACACTGTAAAATTTCCTTTGATTCTATTCTACCTAGGGTACAATTTATGGGTACCAATCATATAATTGGGTACGAGTGGGACTTTGGAGTCGTAGGTTGGTCAGTGTTGGGATTGGGATTCTGCTTGGGGTAAGAGTGGTGGGTACCACTCGTACCCTAGGGTACGAATGAGGGAGGGTAGTCATAACCTCCTATGGGATTTTTTTATATAGTTTAAGTGGGGGTATTCTGGACATTTCCCCTTATAATTCCTTGGGACCCCATGATATAAAACACCTTTTGGGGATTCATTAACCTATTTGAAATCAATCGAACACTCTAAACTCTCTTAAAATCTCTCAAGGCTCCTGGGTTAAGCAAGAGCTAAGGTTTCCTTCAAGGTGGTCAATTAAGGCTCATAGGGGTGATTTCTTCTCATCTTTTTCTTAATATAAGGCAAGATACTTCTCCCTCATTGTTAGTTCCAACTAAAGGCATGTTTTATGAATTGCTTTCATATCATAATTGTTGTATGGTTTTGGAGTTTCAAATATATGTTGGGTTTTTTGGTTGTAATGGTTTGGTTATGGTTTTCCCATGTTTTAATTATGGATTCACATGTTTTAAATAGCGGTTTGGACATTTGATTGCATGGAAATGGTTTAATTGGTACTTGGTTTTGGTTTTGGAAACACTATGCCCCCAATGTGTTTGATAAAATGCCTATGAGAATGCTTTTACTATATTGTTGAAATTTTAATGAAACTATTGCATGGTATAACTTGGTAAGGGAACTTAAACTGAATTTGATTGTTTTAAATGGTTAAGTGGTGAGGTTTTAGTGGTCATGGTTTGGTTTAATTGAAATCCTTGTGGGTTACAAGGGAATCCCCAAGAAAACTAAGTAATGAATATACTTGCAGGGTACATGGGAATCCCCTAGGCAAACTTAATAATGTAATCATCTATGGATACATGAGAATCCCTTCTTTAAAAAGGTTGGCTAAGGACATTGCTTGCAAGTTATAGTTGGTATGACGATACTACTACTTATGGCCGTAGCTAATAACAAATTAAATGGTGGTCTTGGTTATATGGTAATGGTTTTAATTGGGCAATAATGGTGGGGTGTGATAGTGTTGTTCCCAAGAGCACACGCAAGTGTATGTGATCTCACAAAGTAATACAGTGTCCTTAATTAAAGTCGAATATCAATCCCTCAGAGACTTTTCTTGACAACTTATCCAATTCTAGTTCAACTATTGAGATAAAGTAACCAAGAGAGTTTTGAAAGTTTGTAATTAAAAGTAAAGTAATATAATGCGGAAAAGTAAAGACTTTGGACAAGTAATGGATGAAAACCCAAGGTTAAGGCACTGTGAACAATCATACTACGCTATTGAACTTCATTTGTTAGATTACTTATCTTGGTAGATGATTCGTAGTGTTTATCACATGATGATGGTCTCTTGACCTCTAATCGTCTACCTAACTTGGACATTACAACTACATCGTTGAGTTGGGATGTAAAAATCCAATTAGATGCATGAAGATATCATCGTATACGTGAAAAAAACAAAGTTTCTAGGTATATCCATATCCTAGTCGCTAATTCAAATTCCTTATTTTATAAAAGAATAAGAACCTTGTTCTATCTATCCCCATGTTCTATCTTCTTATTCCCCCTCCTGGGCTCACAAAGTCGATAATATATGTATTATAAGGGTAGATAATCCTTAAAATAGTTATAAAAAGGATAAAAAAACAATCAAATATGATAATCAATCCAAACAAACTCAATTCAAAGCGAAAGTAAACATGTTCTTTCCCTTAACCCCGGAAAGGGGGAGTTTAGCCACTCATGGACATAGTCGTAATCAAAATGAATAAAAACATGATAAAGTTCATTAAAAATCTAAATTAAAAGAAATAAAAACTCTAAATGAAGTGTTTTCCAGTCCCTCTACAAGTTTCAAAGCCGTCCAAGGTGTATAACATCAAGTTCAAGTGTCCTATTTATAGGAGGACAAAATTATCAATTTTTGCACTAGGTCCACGTCATGGGGCTTATAGCGGGGACTAGGGTGTGAGACGCACCATCATAGTGGATTCACACTGTTTTGGGTCGTTTAGGAATCTATATATGTATGGAAAGTGCTCTATATCCATTGTTTGGGTCGGATAAGCACCATAGACATCTAAAGTGTCCGTTTTATGTCAAATCTTGTCCCGGGCCATTACAAGCCTTTTTGTGTTGTTTAAACTTGATTTTCACATTTTATATCATTCATATATAATAATAATAAACTCACCAAGAATTCTATATCATAAAACACCACGAATTAGATCTCAAAACAACACAACATCCAAGACGACGTACTAGAAACTTAAGCTAAGAATACTAGTTTTGCCCCTTTTGATCTTTAACTTAATTTTGACTCTTGGCTTGATTCAATTAAACTTTTAACACTATCAAAAAGTTGTTCCACACATATTTAAACAATCAAACCATTAGGAACTCATTCAACACATTAGAATCTATCGAGATCAACTAGACAAACACCTAGCTCAAGCTAGTAACACTAGTTTTCTCATCTAGACTCTAAATGATCAATTTGAATCCAAACTTGTTTAAAAACACCTTTAAATATTGTAATCACATACTTAAACACTTTTATGCATACTTATATCATTATTTACTCATTAAGCACACGAATTGTCCTCAAAACAAGGCTAAATAAGCTAGGATAGCAACACTAAAGTTCATAAAACCACCTCATATCACCACCCCACACTTAAAGACTTGTTCGCCATCAAATAACTATTTACTCTAAGAATCATAAGATAAGGTGACTCCACACTTATAATATAAGAAATACATTCAAGATAGTACTACAATGACTACACAAAATGCAAGTTTCTACACTAAGCATGTTACATACACAATTGAAAGTTCAAGAACACTACTCCAAAACATCCTAGACTCAAGAATTGAATCACTGAATTGGAAAAATCATGCACATTATTCAATCACAGATGTCACATAACTCAGCCAACTATCATCAACCATGTGCCCTCACAATAAGAGAGTTACCCATAACCACTCACATAAAAGTAATTTATACAGAATGGGTAGAAGAATCAAATTTCTCTCACTCTCACAAAGAATTCACATGTTACACAAGATGAACCATAAGATTTCCCTTGATATAGTACTCCACTAATATCAGAATGATGAAGCTTAGGATCAAATAGGTCATTAAGGGGTGTAATGAAGGCTAAGGGACGGGTAGGAACTATTTTGGCCA
Organism: Capsicum pubescens; assembly: GCA_030864215.1. Taxonomy (NCBI): domain Eukaryota; kingdom Viridiplantae; phylum Streptophyta; class Magnoliopsida; order Solanales; family Solanaceae; genus Capsicum; species Capsicum pubescens. Next base: position 176,809,473 of record CM061545.1, on the reverse strand, counting down.
AGAATAGTGACTATCTTCCCTAAGCACTTTAATACATCACACTTTTCATCCACCTCACCTTTAACAACCAATTTCCACCACTTTTGTCTACTCCTATCTTTTGTTTTGCCCTATCTCATTATGTCTATTCACATATACTATGGTTGGAGTATTGTCTATTAATTCATGATTTAATTTTACCCTTCTTCACACCCACTTCATGTTACACACCCTTATGATAGCCACCCTCAACTTAAGCAATTTGCCTTAGTTGAGGTGCACAATATCTACGGAGGACCAGGGCCAAAACAGGTTTATTGTAACACAACTGGTTAAAAATGGGAATTTTTTTAGCACAATTTTCTCTAACTCCCAACCACACCACATCAATTGTACACACCCACTTATTCCTAACAATTTTTTTTTAAAATTACTCCTAAAATTTCCCTACCCCGCACTTAGAAATCTACATTATCCCCAAAGTATACTTTAAAAGTAGAGATACAAATACTTCATGGGGCCTCTAGGCCTAGATGGTAGCATCTTTATACATTAAGAGGGTCCGGGGACCCAGACTCAGTCTTCGCCATGCTCCTTAGCTCAGGTTTTCCAGTACTCAGACTTTCCATCAACCTGTGACTCAACAAAAACAAAAACTAGTTAAGTAAAAACTAAAAATACTGAAAATAAAACATACTTTACTTGGGTTGCCTCCCAAGCAGCTCCTTATTTAGTATCGCATCATGAACCAATCAAATTTTTTCTCCACCCTGAGGATATAAATTTTACCCAGCTTCGCATCCATCTTTTACTTTGCTCATAGGGTAGTGGTACAAATATTAAGGAATCGAGTAATGGATGATGCATGGTAAACCACTCGGCCTTGAAGTGAGGTATGCTTTTGTGTTGCTTATAAAATCAAGAATATAGGATTCTTGTTCCTCATCTTCACACTCTTTCACTATTTCAGATGATTCCACATACAAGACATCATCTAAATATAATATAGAAAAGTGCTTTGAATAAGGCCCAACCAATCCCACTTCTAAATTTACACTATCCACAACACCTTCACTCATATTCACCTTCTCATTTGCAGTCTCAAGAGAAAGATGACAGTTGAATGGCTGCAATTCTTGTGTTTTCTCCATAAATTGGCTAGGATCCTTCATTGTTTTTCTCATTCACTATAGATATGGTGGTGGTGGTATCTCCTTAACTTGTTCAGCAACTTTATTTTTCGAGTACTCAAACTTCCTCAAACTATCAAAAACTTCATTTGAAACCGGTTGGAGAGTCAACACTACATCTACTTCCTTGATAATCTTTGGAGGTTCTTCATTCAGCTCTTTATCATTCCTCAAAGTAATTTCCATTACTTGGTTAGTGAAATTCAAGAGGGGGGTGGAATTGAAATTTTCTTTTGTGAGTCGACTACTAACTCCTCATAGTGGACTTGCCTGCAGGTCAGAACACTTCACAAAGAGATTAAACTTAGAACATTTAAGTAAGTAAATAACAAAACTTAAAGTAATAACACAAATATTTATCCTGGTTTGGCACACCAATGTAGTGCCTACATCCAGTCCCCATGGGTTTTAAAGTTTTCTTAGATCGTTAAAAGTTTGGATCAAGTACAATGATAGGAAACAAGTTCTGAAGACTTATTTTGCTCTTCAGATCTTGTGACACAGTTTCAGTTGATGTTATAAAGTTTACTATATCCTACTCTTTATATAACAATTGTAAACTAAACTTACAGAGCTTTGTAAGACTAAGAATGAGACTTTCTCCTTGAAGTTGCGTGAAAAGTGTATATCTTTTGTCTTCTTCTTTTATAGTCTTCGGCTGCTACTTATCAAAAGGAAACCCAAGAGATTTCTTCTCAATCAAGGTTTTAAATTTATTCCCTGATTGAGGAAAGTATCTGTTTGATATATCCATACACGACTTCGGATCACGTCTATATCAGATATGTCCATGATCTATCCTTTATTTTAGTCTTGATGTCCATATGACAGTTGTGTCCTTTCTTATTTTGCTTAGATCCTTATTGATTTTCTGACTGATCTAATCTGCTGTGATTATGGGATGGTGATTCTTCTTCCATTTCCAATATATTAATTTGCTTGCTATGCTTGTTTGAGTGTCGTGATCTTCTTATGATTGGATGTCCTTCTTTTTCTTAAGAGATCTTCAATATCTTGCTTCTTTTATTCTTTTACCATTGACAATCTTCCAATATCTTGCATTCTTTTTCCTGCAAAGAGTCATTTGTTAGTTTGTCATTATTGAAACATTACCTAAGGAGACTAACAATCTCCCCCTTTTTGATAATGACAAACTTAAACATCAGTTGAATTCCTTGTTGAGTTTTCTAATTAGCTCCCCCTGTCTTTCTACCTTGGTGGCTGTTGTTGGCTCTAATGTTATGATAGCCAACTTAGTTCCTTTGTTACCTGTATAGTTAACTAATGCGCAACTTCTCCCCCTTTTGACATGATAAAAAAGGATAAAGCAAACACATCAAAAAAGAATATACCCTGCCACAAAACAAAACACAAAAAAAGAAAAACACAACAAAATAACAAGACAAAAAACATAGAGTACTCGACATGCATAGTTATGGTGGTAACAAAAGTACATCAGAGAAAGAGTATGTAGTGTCTTTATACAGGCTAGAGTATGAGAAGGGACAAATCCTCTTTTGAATAAAAAGTGTTCAGCATCGTTTAGCAAGGAAATAAGTAAGAGTGTTGTGCATGTTAGAGCAAAAGCGATCATAAGATTTCTCCACACTCTTGGTAAAGTTAGAGTAAGAGTTCTGAACGGAGATGGCAAGCTCATTTGAGGAGGAGGAGAATTCTGACTTGATGGACTCAACTTGGGAAAACATCCTATTAAACAATTTCACTCCTTCCTATTTGATGCCGTTAAGGGAGAGTCATACTTTACCTATATCGGTACCTGTCTCTTTTCCCTGCTGCAGCAGCTTGGCAGTCGACTCCTTGATGCTGGCTATTCCTTCCTCGATGGCAGTGAGCCTATTCTTGATTTCTTTAGTTACCTTATCTGCATAAGACATGGATTTAGGCACAGGTTTACTTACCTTGGATGTGTCAAGTCGGCTCTTGACATATTTTTTTTTACACCATTCTTTTTCAACCAGAACATAGCCCATGCTTGCGAAGGTCTTTGAATCATAGGTGAAAGAAACTTCTACCACTGGATAGGCTGAAAGATCAATTCCATAGTGAATAAGAATCTGAGTGATGAGCAAACCATAGGGTAAACTTGCCGAGGCATGGGAGTCAGTTGCACTTTCCATCATGTATTCACGAATCCAGGCACTCTAGTTGATTTTGTACTTTTTGATCAGGTAGTAAAGAATAAATACATATCTTCAAGTCACATTATTGAGAGACCCTTTTTGAGGAATCAAGGTGGTTGGAACGATATGGGACAAAATCCTATTGCATAAACAGATGGATAGCTAACCAAAAGCGGGCCTATTTGTGTCAGGATCTAAGACAAACTTCTTTGTTCATCAAAACTAACTTCAAAATTCTCAGGCCAGGTGAAGTTCATGAAATGGATGACGCCAGAAAATTTGGTGTCAAATACTTTCTCAAATAAGAAGTCATTTACAACAATACGAGTACCAAGAAAAAGGGTTTCCATTTCCCTGCTGTCAGGGGATAGACGAAGATTGGAAAAAAACATGCGGATGGGATCTTCAAAAACTTCCCAACCACATAGGCAAAGCATCATCACAAATCTTGAGCTTTGAGAAAGTGACCAATATTGTAGTGGGATTCCTCTAGGAGGGAGAGATTGGCGACTCGTCCAGACATAATAGGGCGATTCTTGAAGGTAAGAAACTTCTCCTTATGAGTAAAAGTCCAGAACTTATGCATGTCCTCCAGAGGAAAATACTCCAGAGGAGAAGATCTCCTTTTGTTAGAGGACGACATGAGGCTAGAAACGGTATATTTCTTGGACATAGTTGACAAGATAGAGCGAGAGGAGGATTCTTCAGAGGACTCCGAAATAAGGACAGGGTCAAGTTTGGATGAATTTTGATTAAGGGAAGTTTTGGTAAAATTAGCCATTGAACAGGTTTTGGTCATAGTAGGGAAGATGTGGATAGATGAGTATAAAAATAAGAGAAAAGAGGAGGAGAAAAGATAGATTGAAAGAGGAGAGCCAAGGGTTAGGGTTGAAGATGAAAGGGTGGAAGAGTGTTGGTAAGAAAGACGCGCAGAGAAAGTAATGATGAAGAAAGAGAAAAAAATGGCGTGTGAGGGAGAAGATTTGAAAGGAAAGGACGGTGGAAGGGGGGGGGGTCAGAAAGTAGTTGACGATTTTTGTGCCAAAATTTTTTTTAGAAGACTTTTAGAGATTTCGAAAAATATATATAGCACCGAGTTATTCTACAAACAAAGTCCTTCACAATATATAAAGGTTTTGGTAAAAAAAAAGTCAGATTGGACTAAGTAAAAAAATATTGTGATAAAAAATATGACTCATAAGTCATTAATGCTAAATTTTTTGAAGATCTTTCTTCTAAAAAAATGTACTAAGTAAAATGATTTGTGTCCAAAAATATGAATCATAAATCATTAATAATAAATCTTTTTGAAGATCTTTCTTTCAATAATAGAATTGGACTAACTAAAATAATTTGTGTCAAAAAAATATGACTCATAAAATATTGACACCAAATCTTTTTCTGAGAAGTCAAGAATTTTTTGAAAAGATCCAAATTTCTTCAAGATCATGATTAGAAAATACTTAACGCTAACATACTTGGCCCTAAATACATAGAGCAATTAAATAGACTATTAGTACAACATTATATCATGTTCTGAGAACAATCTCAAGAGATAGATTAAGTTAAAGTAGTTGATGCAGGATTTAGAGAGTTTAAGTACAACAACTTCCAAGAGTTGTGTATACTGCTCCGGTTGTTGGAAAGTCAACTAAAGTTTGTTCCTTGCTGAGTCATGAGTTTGGGGAATTACTCATGAGATGAAGCTTTCATCAGAATGAAAAAAATTCTCACAAGAAAATATTAGAATTATCAAGAATAATGTTAAAGCATGTAGTAATATCAATAATTAATTTTTTTAAAGACAAAGAATTTTTCCCCCTTTTTAAGAAAGTTTTAAAACAGATTTTCAAATTTTGGAGATTATTTCACGAAAATTAAAAAAATAAGCTAGCTTAAAATATTTGAGAGTATCAACAGATAAGGACATTTCGTATTTGATTCTGACCTTGTCATAGGAACAAAGATTTTATTGAGGTCAGTATCTTCCTGGAGGAAATTTATCTTTATCTTATTTTATCATTTCAGTTTCAACAGCCGACTCTGAAAGAGGTGTAGTCGACTCTGGTGACATCGTCTCCAAAATTATCACTAAAACTTTTTCTTTCCATCTATACTTCTGGAACATACACTATCAATCCATCCCTTTGATAAATCTTGCGTGCATGTTCCTGCAAAATAAGAAGATTAATTCTGCTTAGGTACCCAAGCGGTCTTGGGTCATTGTGGGTTAGATGTACTTTCTTTGGGATTCTAAACCCATATATTTTTGGTCTTATTCCTTCAACAATAGGATTTGTGCCCTGTCTGTCCACAGATGAAACAAACAGACCCTCGATAGGAGAAATAGTTCTTAGCTAATTTAAACGACCCTAATGAGGAACTCGGGTAGTTTTTAAAAGAGTTTGATCTTACTAAACTATGTCTTGGGGATGCCTTAAAATTTTTTAATTTTATTTTTGCATCATCAAGCTCTTCATGAAGTAGGTCAATTTCAATTTGACATGCTTCAATTTTTATTTGCCAGTTTCGTTGTTCTTCTTCGAGTTTTTGTTTAAATCAAGCTTCACAACTTTTCTTCTCTTGGGCGAGTTTGTTATATTCATCTATAAAATTTTGAAGTTCGTCAGTAATCATATCTAAGTTAGATTCAAGAGTATTACAATTATGACAATTGTGTAGCCTTACCTCACTAGATTTACCTGTTGCTATGAAGCACATATTTGCAACTTTTATTTCTTCCTCAGTTTTATCTGCATCACTCTAGGCTCCAAAGTTTTGGTTCTTCCTGGATGTTCTTCTATTTAATTTTGGACAATTTTGTTTGAAGTGGCCAGGCTTTCCACAGTAGCAACAACGTTCATCATTTCTGATTGAATCATTATTTTTGCCTCACGGGGATCTTTGTTGTCTCTGTCTCATGATCTACCTTATCCCAAGATTGATGAGTGTCATTCCTTTGCTATTAGCATCTTTCAGAATGCCCTCCTCTTCAGTTGGAGTAGCATTGAAGTCTACTATTTTCTTCTTTTCATCCTTGAGAAACCTGCTAATATAATTTTTCTCATATGCAATAAGGTTACCTAGCAGTTCATCATATGTTATGTTATGAAGATCTTCGTCTTCCAGAATAGAAGCCTTGGTTTCCCAAGTTTTGGGAGACTTTGGATCAATTTCTAGACTTGCAGGATGTGAGGATAGATCATCCCTAGTGATTTTAGTTCGCACACGATTTTACTAAATCTGCTAAACATTGTTTCAATATCCTAATTTTCCTCCATTTTGAATAACTCGTATTCATTGAAAAGAGTAGTAATTTTCAAATTATTAACTTTGGTGGTTACTTCATAGGTTACCTCGAGTTTGTCCCACATTTCTTTTACGATTTCACACGTTGAAATTTTGTCGTATTCTTGTCTACTAACTGCACACAAAAGTAAACTTATAGCATGTGTGTTAGTTCGAATTACCTCTTGTTGTTCTTTTGTGACCTCGAAGCTTTCAAGGTCTTTTAAGTCAATACTTCTAGATTCCTTGTATTTGTCCTTTGACTTCTCCTTAAGTCCTGAAATTGACTTTAGACCCTTTATGATGACAACCCAGGCTTGGAAGTCATTTGATTAGACAAAAATTCTGAACCTATTTTTCCAGTAAGAGTAATGTTGCCCATTAAAGTATGATGGTCTTGTGGAGCAGTGACCATCCTGAAGGAGAGCACCAGGAATCTGATAATTGGCTATTTGATCTTTACTCACTTGCGGTTAAGAAATGTTATCTGTGAGTCCTGCTCTAATACCAATTAAAATTCAAGAGAGGGGTGAATTGAATTTTTTTTTTGTGAGTCAACTACTGACTCCTCACAGTCGACTCGCCTATAGATCAGAACACTTCACAAATAGATTAAACTTAGAACAGTTAAGTAAGTAAATAACAAAATGTAAAGTAATAACAGAAAGATTTATCCTGGTTCGACACACCAATGTAGTGCCTACGTCCAGTCCCCTTGGGTTTCAAAGTTTCCTTAGATCATTGAAAGTATGGCTCGAGTACAATGATCAGAAATAAGTTCTGAAGACTTATTTGATCTTCAGATCTTGTGATACAACTTCAATTGTAATAGTTGTAAACTACTCTTTATATAACAATTGTGACATAAGTTCTGATGTTACAAAGTTGACTCGATCATACTCTTTATATAACAATTGTAAACTAAAGTTGAGAGCTTTGTAAGACTAAAAATGAGACTTTCTCCTTGAAGTTGCATGAAAAGTGTATATCTTCACTCTTCTTCTTTTATAATCTTCGGCTGCTACTTATCATAAGGAAACCCAAAAGATTTCTTCTCAATCAAGGATTTAAATTGATTCCTTGATTGAGGAAAGTAGCCATTTGATATGTCCATATCATATATATCTATATACGGCTTTGGATCACATCCATATCAGTTATGTTCGTGATCTATCCTTCCTTTTAGTCTTGATGTCAATGTGACGGTTGTGTCCTTTATTCATTTGTTTAGATCCTGACTGATTTTTTGACTGATCTAATCTGCCTTGATTATGGGATGGTGATTCTCCTTCCATTTCCAAGATATTAATTTTCTTGCTATGCTTGTTTGAGTGTCGTGATCTTCTTATGATTGGATGTTCTTCCTTTCCTAGAGAGATCTTTAATATCTTGCTTCTTTTATCTTTTACCATCGACAATCTTCCAGTATAATGCATCATTTTTCCTGCAAAGATTTATTTGTTAGTTTTGTCATTATTAAAACGTTACCTAAGGAGACTAATAATTAGAAGGTTCAGTGTCACTTTACAAACCACCTTGAGTCCTGGTATATACTGCTTGCTGCATCTGCCCCAACTGATTCTCCAACTTTTTCTGAATTACTTACCAATTTTTAAGTTTAGCAACCAAATGTTCTTGGTTTTCCATGATCTCCTTTAGCATGTCCTCTATGTTGTTGGCTTGCATGTTTTGCTGTTGCTGTTGAAACTGCTGCTGCTAGTTGTTCCATGATAGAATTAGTTGCCGAGTCTATGCCGTTTGACTATAGGCGTTCACATAATATGGCCTTTAAGCATAGCCCACAAACATTACCGAATCTGGATTGACGGCACACATAGCTGCAGAATAACCACTGTTACCACAAATCATACACCAACTTTTGGTCTTCTCCACAGATAGGACAGTATCCACCTCATATTATGAAGGTCCCCGTCCATGCTCTTTCATCAAAATCTGAACAAAAATCCTCTTGATGGGGTCCCCTACAAAAACAACAAGAATCGTTATCACTCGAAAACCATCTATCCCAGGCTGACATATCAAGAAGGGTGAGAAAAAAAAAGTAAAAGAAACTAAATAAAAGAAAACAACCTAAACTATGTACAACTCAAAATAGCTAAACTAAAATCAAGATAGTTGCATATTTACAAGTCCCCGACAACGGCTCCAAAAACTTGTTGCGCCCATGCGCACACCCAAGTGTACGTGGTCTCACCAAGTAATATAGTGGCCTTAATTAAAGTCAAATATCGATCCCTCAGAAACTTGTGTTGACAACTTATCCAATTCTAGTTCAACTATTGAGATAAAGAAACCAAGCGAGTTTTGAAAGTTTGTAATTAAAAGTAAAGAAAAATAATACGGAAAAGTAAAGTCTTTGGACAAGCAATGGATGAAAACCCAGGGTTAAGGCACTGTAAACAATCATACTATGCTATTGAACTTTATTTGTTAGATTACTTATCTTGGTTGATGATTCGTACGGTTAATCACATGATGATGGTATCCCGACCCCTAATCGTCTACCTAACTTGGACATTACAAATACATCATGGAGCGGGGATGTAATAATCCAATTGATGAATGAAGCTATCATCCTACATGTTAACCAAACAAGGCTTCTAGGTAAATATTTATCCTAGTCTCTAATTCAAATTCCTTATTTTATAAAAGAATAAGAACCTTGTTCTATCTATCCCCACGTTCTATCTTCTTATTTTCCCTCCCGGTCTCACAAAGTCGACAATATATGTATTCTATGGGTATCTAATCCTTAAAATAGTTATAACAAGGATAAAAAACAACCAAATACAATAATAAATCCAAAAAAACGTTATTCAAAGCGAAAGTAAACATGTTCTTGCCCTTAACCTCAGAAAGGGGGCGTTTAACCACTCATGGACATAGTCGTAATCAAGATGAATAAAAACATGATAAAATCCATTAAAAAGATAAAGTAAAGAAATAAAAACCCTAATTGAAGTTTTTTCCAGCCTCTCTCCAAGTTTCAAATCCGTCCAAGGTGTATAATATCAAGTTTAAGTGTCCTATTTATAGGAGGACAAAACTGCCGATTTTTGCACTAGGTTTGCTTCGAGGAGCTTATAGTGGGAACTAGAATGTGTGACACACCCTCATCTTGTATTAACACTGTTTTGGGTATTTTAGGAAGCTATATATGTATGGAATGCACTATATATCCATGGTTTGGGTCGGATACGCGCTATGGACATCCAAAGTATCTGTTTTACGTCAAATCTTGTCTTGTGCTTTTGTTGATCCATTTCAAGCCTTTTTGTGTTGTTTAAACTAGATTTACATATTGTATATCTTTCATATATAATCATAATCAACTCACAAAACATCCTATATCATCAAACATCACGTATTACATCTCAAAACAACACAACATCCAAGACGACGAACTAGAAACTTAAGCTAAGAATACTAGTTTTGCCCCTTTTGATCTTTAACTTTGTTTTAACTCTTGGATTGATTCAATTAAAATTTTAACACTATAAATAATTTTTTCCACACATATTTAAACAATTAAACCATTAGGAACTCATTCAACATATTAGAATCCATCGAGATCAACTAGACAAACACCTAACTCAAGCTAGTAACACTAGTTTTCTCGTCTAGACTCTAAATGATCAATTTGAATCCAAACTTGTTTAATAACAACTTTAAACATTGTAATAACATACTTAAACACTTATATTCTTATTTATATCATTATTTACTCATTAAACACATAAATTATCCTCAAAACAAGGCTAAATAAGTTAGGATATCAACACTATAGTACATAAAATCACCTTAGATCAGATAGCTAACCGTGAAGGTATAAGTCTAATGTATGGACACTGAAAACTCATGTTTTTTGACATGAAGATTTGGTCATGATGACCATGCGGGGTACATGAGAATCCCCTAAGTTACAATTGTATATATGTATCGTGGAGAGAGAAGGGTACCTGAGAATCCCCTATTCCTATGGTATCTCTGGTTCGTACGACTACATACATCGGGGCCCGTTCAGGGGGTTACACTGGACCCATATAGCCTGTGGGTGGTTCAAGGACAGTTAAGCTACACATACCCAGGTTAATGGCTTTAAATGCATACTAAAATCGATTCTCTCTTCCCAGCATGACTATATATATATGTATGGTTGTGAATGCATATGGTTGGTTTAATTGGTTTTAAATATTGGCATTATTTTATCCTTATCATGAGTACTTGCTAGTGTTCACTTGCTAACCTGCCTTGGGGTGGTTGTATCCCTACGTGATGCAGAAATCGACCATTCTACTCCTCCTGCATAGTGATCAGATTTGGAGATCAGCTATTGGATTGCAGTGGTGAGCTTTCATACTCTGGAAGGATCCATTTCATATCGTGGATATCTTTACATACTTTGGTTATTTTATAAATATTGGTTTTGGCTATGGTTGAGGGCGTGTCCCAACTCGATATTGTTTTACCTTCGATTAAAGGCTTTGTGGAACTACTATAGGTTGGAATGAGCGGTGTCAACCTTAGTATTGACATTGGTATTGGGGCTCATACTATTTGACTAAATTTATGATTGTTCCATCCTTTTATGTTATGTTATGGATAGGAACTTAGTTATTGTTTTGGTTTTGGTATGGTTATTAGTTGGGTACTGGATGGGTGGACTTACTTAGGTTGGTCACGGTTATGGACCTATCCTATAGTCTGGATTGGTAAATTTACGCTGTCTTGTTATATGTTATGAATTACTCCAACTCAAGGTATATGTTTGGATAGTCGAGTTGGGTAACGGGGGTGGTCCCCAGTCCTGGTTAGACTTGGGATGCCCATTAAGACAAAGCCACGATTTGGGTCGTGTCAAAAGTTAAGGATCCTAAGAGTCTCTAATGAAATTCCTTTTCATCATCATTTGTTGCATCTATTATTATCATCCTAGAACCTACATCATCTTCCTCGTCCACATCATCAACAACTTCAACTTGAATGGTTGGTTTATCATCATATAAGGGTTCCAAGAAGCCTGAGCGCTCTTTGCCATAGCCATAACTATCAGTCAATGGTTATTTCTCCCCGAGTGTTGTCATCTCATTCTTGATTGTAGGTAGACCACCTATTTTCAATTGTAACTCACCCATGATAAACATCCATATTTTATAACTATCATATGGAGTCTGACGCTCAGCTATAATGAGTATGGGTCCACTAGATGTATTCAACTCGTTTGTCTTGGTAACATTAATCTTATTCCCCATTAAATATCCTTGCAATGGCAAGATTACAACATCCTACTCCAAAACCTCAAACTGTCATAGATACTTGGTCAACAAACTACAATAACAATATCTCCATCTTTGGTTATCCTGCAATCATATCATGTTCTCCTTTATAACCTCCCCAATATTATCCATTCCCTTCATGATCAAATATACGAATATCACCATCTCTTAAGTGACGGCTAAAGTGTGCTTGCCTGAAATGAGTGAATCATAAAAAATCTTTAAACCTAATCGTGCAACTCTATAAGAGTATGTGTAATGGATGGTGGAGTGCCTACCCTTATTTCTTCTTTCCCATTAGGTTACTGAATGCCTACAATATGGAGTATAGCAAATATCCTGGTATGAAGGTATTTTTTCTAAGTTGAAGTATGGATCGAAATCAACAATGGGTGTGTCAAGGAGTTGGGTTAATATCGTTTGTCGTGAACCTGATTAGGTTGTCTCTCAGAAGAACTTTGCTAGTCGACCGAGGTTGTAGAATAAAATTCATGAACCATGTTGAGATTTCATTCTCTAGGCTTGGAAAAAATATTGTCCAAACTCTTTGCACTGGTAGCATCTCTAATGGCGGGAAATTCTTTTGCCAACAACTACTCATCGATCCAATCGCTCGAATAGTTTTTGGACTCCTTCTTATTGGAAAACCAATCTACATTGTATGGTGAAACATCCTTGATCCCACATTTCCTTACAGGCTCCTTTTGAGCCTTTATATTTAGGGGCTATAGTACCTATAAATCACAACCAATAGTAAAGTTCAGTCCTATACATCAAATTGAATATCTAATTAAGTAGTGAGTTTGTCGCAAAAACACCACAGTTAATTGTCAGTATGGTGTCAATAGTTATCATATAAGGTTTCTCGGACTTCCCCTTTTTTCGACAATTATCATGAAATATTGCACCATATTCAACTATTCATCATGTACTACACAGTTTTTACCTTTAAAACCACCATGTAAAACTTGAGTTTCAAACCCACAATCTTCTGCGCAAATTAGTTTAGGTGAAGTGATAAGACTTGGGGATGTGCGGCTCAACCCCTGGCTGACTCTAGCTCCGTTAGTTACAGTAAGAAAATTAGTTTAGGTAAACATTCCCTTTAAGCACTCATAATCTTCAATCAATATTATAAGCTCACCAATAACCACAAATCAATCACATTATGCATAATTAGGCTTTTCAAGCCATCTCACAACAACAAGTTCACACAAAATCGAAACTTTCAACTTCTAACCAATTTCCCAAATTTACCATTCTTCTTCTTCAATAATTTTCACACTTTTAAGCATCAAGAATCATTATTCATGCTCCACCCATCACACAATATCACTTTTGAGGATAGCAATTGTCTACTTTGAATAAAAATCCTGATACGAGAAAGAAAATGTGGAAGACTTCAAAGAAACAAGAAAATAATGAAACACAGAATTAAAGATAAAAAGATAGAAAGAAATAAAATGGAAAAGACATGAGAACAATGGCTATAAGAAACCAATACCCTCAAATAAAATTCTCCAAAAATACCTAATCTACGAGAAAAATCATAAGGGAATTAGAATTCCCGAGCAACCCTTCTTTCTAAACTTGAAATACAATCAAAAGTTTCAAAAAGATCTCAAACTCAAAAAAGAGTATTTAGTTTTCATATTCATCAAAATCTAAGTCTTTAAAATAATAAAAGACTACTATTTATACTAGATAAAATAAAAGAAGACACTATCTATTACAATTTTACCCTTAATGAAGTAAGAGCCTTGTTTTTTTGTCTTTTTGTCAATTCCTGAACTAGCCATTTGCATACATGACCCTTTTCCCCCTCATTCCATGTACTTCCATTTGAGAAAGTTGTTAAACTTCAAGTATTCATCCCAAGTACCCTCCAAACCTCCAAAGTAGTGACTCAATGAAAAGTCTACAAAATCTTTAGCTTGGCTTTATGGGCACAATTTTAAAGAGACCCGGCTTGTATTATTCTTCCTTTCTTGAAAAAGATTTGTCCTCAATTCCAAATCTAGACAAATAATAGTAAAAACATACAACAATAAGAACCTCAAGGCATAAGGGTTAGTGTTAGTGTTAACTATCCTTCGAACATTCCAATGATGCTCAAGCTTAATAAATAATAAAGCATCAAAATGATTAATAAAGGGTTTGTAACCCCACAAATCAAGACATACTTGGCTATATAGGAGATAATGACAAAGGTGAAAATCACAAAAGCCAATGGGTTTAGACAACCACATATGGAGGTTCTTAATGGTTCTACACTTAGACAAATATACATTCCCCAATAGGTCAAGTAATACTCAATATCCCAATAACTAAGTGCAAGGTCATGAACAAAGTCAACCTAAGTTAAGACTCCACATAATGAACTAGCTATCCCCAAGAATGAGATTACTCTTAATTCATCATGAGGGTCAAATAAAAAGGTATTCTCCATACAAGCTGGCAAACATATCTCATTCAAGCCCATAAGATCAAGTAATAACACCAATCACATGAGAGAAAGAAAATATTACTACTATAATTATCACCATGCAAGACAACAACCTTACTCACACCAATCTTACCTTTACAACCAAGCATCACGTCACAATGACAACCATCATCAGGTTCAAAGGAAAAGGGATAGCATAAAATAGGGTCAAGGAAACACCCATTTGCTTGATTGTTAGTCCTATCAACATACGATATACTTTCCACACACGAATGAGTATCATCCATATGCAAATAGATAATAAAAAGGGTATCTTTCAAAACAAATTCACCCAAGGTGTTCTCATATGTAAGACCGCTATTAGACTCAATATCGTTAAGCATAACATGAAGAATTGGAACACACAAAGATGAAGGATAAATGGAAAAGCAAATTCCACCTTTCTCATCATCACAATCCTTCCTCATAAAAGTACTCTCACCTTCCAAGAAGATATTTTCAATTTTGGAGGAATATCTTCACACCATAGTGGATTATCATAAAGAGAATAGCCCTTAAGAATTATGCTACTATCAAGGTTCACACTACTTGGAACTTTACTAGGAGTGATATCGTCATTTTCAAACAAGATATTATACTCATAAACAGAATGATCAATCCAAGAAGAAGAACTAAAACATGTAATTTCACTCTCGAAAAGAAAAATATCATTTCTAAAGCACATGATATCTATGAGTTAAAAAAGTGATAGGATTTTCAATAAAGGATATGCTCAAAGAGTCATTCCTACTTAATTGATCAACTTCATCAATATTACCACTAACTTAAGGCTCAATAATCACATCACAAGATCTCTTAAGTAATGTACCACACTAAAAATCTAGTTGATCAACACCAATATCACTTGATAATGAACTATTATTCAAAGCATATTTATCAATACTAGGTGGACACAAATTAATTTTACTAGAAGAATTAATTCGGTCATCAATAGAATCAAATTGTGTATCCACATTCTCAACATTCACATTATCAAAACATGGGAAAGAATCATTTGTCTCACATAAAACAAGATATCATTCACACTTTGTTCATTTAAAATTGTAGAAGTGTTAAGTTTAGCTATTGTACCTTTAAGCTTACAATATGGATCCGTTTTACCTTGAAGACAACCAAACAAGGTCCTTACTTTACCATGATATCTTTTTTTATTTTCTTAATATAAATATTAGTCTTTTATTATTTTGAAGACTTAAGATTTTGATGAATATAAAAACTAAATACTCTTTAGCTTGGTTTTGTGTGCATAATTTTGAAGTGACTCGACTTGCTTCAACTCCATTCTTAAAAACTTTTATCTCCAAAACACTTGACTCAAAAATCTTGATTAAATAACAAGACCGTGTGACTATTTTTGAATATAACCATGAATTTCAAGAAAAACTTTAACCACTTTCGTCACTTTGTTGGATTTTACACAATAAGAAAGAAACTAAATTATGGGTTAGGGCAAAAGGAGAAAGATAATATCATGGAATAATGGGATAAGAAGAAAGAAAAAATTCTTACCTATTGATGAAAGATTTTGATATGTGGAAGAAAATTAAAGAAGAAAAATAGAGAAGATGAAGTTGAGAGAGGGTTTAAGAAGAGAAGAGTTATAAGTGAATGAGAGGAATGAGGGAGTAAAATTTGATCAAATCTTCTTATATTGGGGTCCTTGGCTTTGGTTGACCGTATATCTAAAAAAAACCTTATTGACCCAGTTCATCTGTGGCGTGATATGCTTAGTGTTGCATTATCACACACTGGATGGAGTTTGTCTAGTAGCATATTTTGAGCTTATCAAGGTCACCTGCAGTTCTACCAATGGTGCGCTGCATCTGTTGCACCAAATGTGGCCAACTAATTTTCATCCAGTGCGTTGCACCCGTGGCTACGTCAAGATTGGGTCTTTTGAGCCATGGTTAATTTAATCCCATTTTCACTTAACAAACTTGGTCTTCACCTCCAAATACCTGCAAATCATTGCAATAACAACAAAATTAGTTAGAAAGGCGGGTTGCGTCCCATTAAGCACCATAAATTTGGTTGTGACACGATATTTTTTTTTATTTTTTGTTTTTTATTTATTTTCGTAGATCCTAAACTATTACATTACAATCACGAGTTGCCTCTAGAGTAGTGCTTGATTTAACATCGCAGTATGACACATCTCAAATCACTCACTGGACAAGGCAAACGATGTATTTTATAGTGTTTCACCCTTTGTCCATTCATCAAGAATGTCTAGCCGCCATCCTTATCAAGGATTCAACAACTCCATGTGGGTCCTCTTTACCACCTCAAATGGAACATACCATTTCAACTTGAGATTTTTTGAAACAATTTTAATCTAGAATTAAACAATTGTACCTTCTGCACTAGTTTAAAGGAACAGAGCTGGATGGCTACCATGCCACACTTTTTATCTTCTTCTTATAAAGATTAGCATTTTCATAGGCATGCATTCAGAACTCCTCAAGTTCACGTAACTGCAATATTCATTTTCGCTCTCCAAGATCAAAATTAAGATTAAGCTTTTTAACTGCCCAATATGCTTGGTACTTATTTCTACCAACAGATAGAAGGCCTTACCATACACTAGTTGATAGAGTGAGGTACCAGTAGGTGTCTTATAAGCAGTTTGTATGCCCATAGCACATTTCTAACTTGAGAGACTAATCTTTTATCTATGCATTGACTGTCTTCTACAAGAATTACATCACTTCTCGATTTGAAACCTCAACTTGGCCGCTTGTTGGGGATAGTAGGTTTCAACAAATTACAAAATAATTATTTATGAATGTGATACACTATCACTAATAATTTATCTTGGAGTGCCAAACCTTGTAAGATATGTTTCTTCACAAATTTTACAACACATTCGAATCATTGGTAGGTAGAGTTACTGCCTCTACCCACTTTGAAACATAAACAACTGCAATGAGAATATATTTGTTACTCCCTTTGTCCAACAATATTTGTCCACTATACTAAAAATAGATGTCCAACAATACTTGTCTAGTTTGGAAAACCAATGAAAAATTTATCCTTATTATTAAATACTATTTATCACTAAATGCATTTGCCCAGATATGAAATTTATTATATTCAAAGGGTGATATAGTAAAATTACCTTCGTTATTTATTATTTCTTAACCTTTGTGCCAAGTTAATAGTGGACAACTATTGTTGGATGGAGAGAGTGACAAATGATGGTGGGAAATGCCCCATGAAATCTAACCCCACACATAAATGATCTCTAACTTTAAGATGTTGTTCAAAGAGATCTCGTGTCTCTTAGAAATGGTGCCCTTCTCTGACATCAGTCAAATTCTTTCACATATGCAACTGCATCCTAGAATAAGGTTAGCCAAAAGAACATCAAGTGCAACACTTTATGAGTTGTACGTTCTCCTACATAATAACCTCTATATGGAGAAGAATGATATATTTTTAGCCCCTGCTTCACTTGACACTCTAGAATGCATCTTAGAATCACCTGAGGGCCCCATTTGAACAAGTAAGGTTCATCCCATCTATAAAAACAAAAATCATTATAAAGCTTTTTATATACTGACTATTAGCCTTGGGCGGATACACTCCACTCACCCAAATTCACAATATCTACATACCACGGTAGCTCTAAAATGCTCAAGGCAATGAGTTGTTCATCAAGAAACTCATCATGAATCTGACCATCTTTGGTCATATGGGACCTAGCTTCCGTCCCTCTCCTATCTCAAATTTCAAGATTAAACTTTTGTAGTAACATGACCCACTCAATAAGCCTTAATTTTGCATCCTTCTTGCCAAAAATAACTGATGATACATGATTCATAGGAAAATCACCTTCATCCTCACAAGATAGGAACAAAATTTATCAACAAATATAATAGTGCTAGCATTTTTTTATCAACAAATATAATAGTGCTAGCAACAAATATAATACGTCTCTTCATATTGAGCTAACATCTATCAAGATTCTACAAGAAAACTTTAAAAGAGTTACCAAATATAGGAAAGTAATCCATGAATATCTCTATAAAGTCCTCAACCATGTCATAAAATATTTCCGTCATGCAACTCTGTAAAGTGGCGGGTTCATTACAGAATCCATAGGGCATACACGTGAAGACGTAAGTACCATATAGACAACTAAATATTGTCTCCTAATCTTTTGGGGCGATGACTATCTGATTGTAGTCAGAATACCCATACAAGAAGCTATAGTACTATTGGCCATCCAATCTGTCCAACATCTAATCTATAAATAAAATAGGATAGTGGTCCTTGTGAGTGGCCTTATTCAACTATCTATAGTCTATGCAAATTCTCTATCCAGTATATGTACAAGTTGGAATTAGTTCATTTTTTTCATTTTACCATCGATATTCCTCTTCTTTTAGGGACACATTACACTAGAATGACCAAATTGCTATAGAAAAATAGGGTACACAATACTTGTATCAAGTAACTTGATTACTTCTTTCACACCACATCCTTCATTGCATGATTCAACCTTCTTTGATTCTAGACACTAGGCTTAAATCCCTCATTCATAAAGATCTTTGCATACAAAATATAGGACTAATTCTATATATGTCATACATCTGCCATCTAATAGATCCTTTTTTTTTTTAGCACCGTTAACACTTATCTAACCTACATATTGAATAATCCCGGTGATAGAATAACCGATAAGGTGTTACCATCCCTCAAGAATGCATACTTGAGATATGAGGGTATCACCTTCAACTCAAACTTAGGAGCTTCCTAAATAGAAGGCTTAGGAGGGTACCTATAAGGTCTATTGAGAGGCTCAAAGCTGCCATTGTGGAAGTGAATAACTGTAACATCTAATGTTTGAACCATTTTATGAGCATTTCCATTACCAAAAATATCATGACCCATAAGTGCTCTCTCCAGAGGGTCTTTGGATGTGATAAGATGGAGTTTTGCGTCAATATCAATTATAATAATAGCAAATAATTACTCATACATTATCGATATCTTCATGGGTTTATACACGTCAAACACCACAACATTTTCACGAGATCTCATTGTTATCTACCATGTAGTTACATCTATCAAAGCTCGTCTGATATCCAAAAAGAGATGTCCCAAAATAAATGGTACTTTCAGATCTCACTCAAAATCCAAAATGATAAAATCCACTGGGAATATGAGAGATCCCACTTGTACTAACACATCTTCGACTATACCATCCAACCGTGCCAACAAATAATTAGCTAACTATAAAAATAATAGTGGTGGGCCTTGGCCTGCCCAAACCCATCTTCTTAAAAATATATATGGGAATCAAATTAATATTGGCCCCTTGATCATAAAACCCATGAGCAATGATGGATTGCCTAATTGTAATATGAATAGTGAAGTTACCTGGATCCTCCAACTTGGTTGGCAAACTATTCTATATCCCTGAAGTCCATTCCTCAGTAAGTGCAACTATAAAATATTCCATCATCCTGTTGTTGTTTGCCACTATGTCCTTGATGTGCTTCACATATTTTGGAATTTCATACAAGACATCAACTAAAGAAAGGTTAATGTGCACTTGTTATTCAATGAATTTTTTAAAACATGCATCCTCTTTCAGTCTTTTCAATTTCTGCGGGAATGAGGGTGGTGGTTTTACACTAGCTAACATATTATCAACTTTTGCATTTTTTAGGCTTCTCTTTCTCATCCCCAATCACAATGATCTTTTATTCTATTTTCTTTGGAACCAAATTCTCTAACTTTCCACCACTATAAGTAGTGACTGGATTTAATTGCTTTGAATTAGGGTTTGTATTACTTGGTAAGTGTCACGACCCGATTTATGAGTTATGATGGCACCCATTTTATCCTGTCAGTAGGTAAGCCTAACAGTAACCCAGAGTTAAACATAATAGGTTAACTTGGTGGAAAATGCCCAACATAGTTGAAAATCAACAACACAACTTATAATTAAGAATAGTATTTGAAATAGATAAAGATAGTCAACATAGATACCATCCCACGACTTGGTAGAGCCAGTTTTAGAGTATCTAGTAATAATAATACAACCCAAGTATCTAGACTAGCTAATACATTTGTCTCGAAACAACAGACTGAACATAGAAAGATAGAAGGAAATAGGTGACTCCAACTCCAAGAGCTCACCTTATCTGGATATTAATACAACACGAACGTTGATCAATGACGACAACTTTTACCCAGATCTGCACCAAAAAGGTACAAAAGTATAGTATGAGTACTAAAACCATGGGTACTAAGTAGGCATCATCGATCAACTGAGCTAAATCATGATATAAATATGATAGAATTTAAGATAACATCACTAAGTCAAGGTAGAAACAAACTTGAATCAACTCCAACATCGTTGTTCATAAATAGGTAAATAAACCAAATAACAGCATAACATAATATAAAACATAAATCACATGCAATCACAACTACAAAATTGGCTCCCGTACTCCAATTAGTGCAAAAAAGTAAATAACCCATCTCAAGCCCCCATAACCTCGGAAGGAACACACAAGATAGTAAGACCCACTATCGTCATTTACTAATTTTCAACATTCCACTAGAATCCACTCAAATCATGCCAATTATAGCCACTTCTTAATTTTCAGACTTAGCCAAATTGTTATTTTCAATCTCACACCCTGATATCATCATATCATAACAAGTATATCATCATAGAATAATATGCATATCTGGACTCAAATCGATATATTTAATCAATAGCCGAACTTAAACCGATAAATAAAATCAATAGCCAAACTTAGACCAGTAAATATAATCAATAGTCGAACTTGAATTGGTAAATATAATCAATATTCAGACTTAAACCGGTAAGTATATCAACGGTGTCATAATCTTTCTCCAGACTCAAACTGGGTAAATATAAATATACCAATATAATCAATAGTATCATCAATAGCATAAATAGTAGCATAATCGATAGGTGTCAACCCTCACATCAACCAATACAACCATCAAGTGACAAAGTTTCTTAATAATACCTCAATAAGCATTTCCAAGAGTTTAACAAGTGTATAAAGGTCTGCAGAAGCTAACATGCGTCTTAGCCTAAGGTGGGTCAGCGGCCCACTTCTATTTCTGAAGTTCCATTTTAGGCAAATTCTACCCAAACTAGGCTTAAGGTATCTAAATTCACTTTTAGATGTCAAACAAGCCTCAATTATCCCTAAGTTAGAAAATTCACCTAAAATATGAGCAACTAGGTCAATTATGCCTAATTTATGATTTTCGAATAGCCTAAATGGTCCAACTAACCTAAGATATTGCAATTCATCATACCAAAACCTAGAACCCATCCCAAATCTAACATAATATCATAAACATACTATGAATTAGCTCAATATAACAAAGGGTAAAACCTAGCCTACCTCAACGCCAAAGAAAGCTCAAAGATCTGCTAAATTACTGTTTTTCTTTTCCCAGAAGCATCTACAAGATGTCAAGATATCAAAATTACATTTTACTCATCAATACGAGAATAATGATACCCATATTGCATTATTGTGCTTTGGGTCCAAAAATCACATTGAAATCCCATGTGGGTCTTATTTACGAAAAATCATATTTTCGAAACCAACCCAACGTTCCCACATGCTCAAGGAATCATTACCCTAAAAATAGGTAAATTTTGAGCTAATTTGGGGCTAAAATTGACCCCCTAAGGTTTTGGAATTTTTTAGCAAGAAATGGAAATTTCTACCATAAAAAGGGTGAAATCTTACCATAAATTGGAAGATAATTGTGTAAACAAGTGTTAGACAAGCTCCCAAATCACCCACAAGTTCCCATTTCAAGTTATCTCTCTATTTATGGTTTTAGCTCTCTTGGAAGGGTATGAAGAATGAAAAAAAGGCTAAAATGGCCTATTTATACCTATCCCAACTACTCGAGTCTCGCTATCGCTATCTGATGTTTGTGATCGCCATACGTGGTATCAGGGGAAAACGTCGCGATCGGCGACATTCCCCCATCACAGTCACGACTCTGTTGGATTGCTCAAGGAGTTGCGTTTGCAACTCCAAGTGTCACGATCACGACACTTGCTGGTGCTGCCAGATCATTATCGCGATCCATGGCCCGCGATCGTGGCTACATTAGTTACAACTGAGATTTTTTCATGTCTCCGCCAACCCCTCAGGATTCATACAGAAGCCCGTATATGTAAACAAACTATGTAACCATACATAATTTAATGTTTCAAACTCAATGGTGCAGTTAAAATTTTCATCCGAGGTTGTTTTGATAAAATATAGGTCCCACATCCAACTTCCAATTCCTTAACTTTCTGACCAATAGATCAAAATGAGCTCGGGTGCCTCGAGACCCGAACCAAAGGTCCATCTAGCCTAAAATCGACACTTTGGAGCTGTTATAACAGTCAGAATTTGCATTTGAGGTCATTTATCTAAAGTTTTTGCCCGGTGGCTATTTGGAACCAACAAAGACTTCAAAATAGGGAATTGGCTCTAAAAACTAAAAAAATTGTTCGGTAACCAAGCTGTCAACTCCAGCAAGTCATAAATAACTTAGGACAACTATAAAAAAGCCCTAATGATAAAAACAAGTGGAAATATAAAAAAAATGACCTGAAGGGTCATTACAATATCCACTACTAAAGAAAATTTCATTCAAAAAGTTAAGGATTGGGTGTACTTAGAGTCTTGAACAGGTGAGGATACTGCGTTCACATCCCACTCTCGATCTCTCAAGTGGCCTCCTTCACTAGGCGATTACTCCACAACTACATGAATCTCTCTAGTGTGCAACTGCCTAATATCTCTAGGCAAAATGAGCTCAGGCTCCTCCACGAAGGTCAACTGCCCATCCATCTGTACTGAGTCCTACCTAAACACATGAGATGGATTGAGAATGTATCATTGCAACATAGGAACATGGAAAATTAAATCAACATCAGCAAAATCTGGAGGTAAAGCTAACTCATAAGCCACCTCACCAACTGCGTGAAGAATCTCAAAAGGTCCAATATATCTGGAACTGAGATTGCCTTTTCTCTCAAACCTCATCACACCTTTCAAGAGAGATACATGTAGGAATACTCGATCACCAACTCCAAATCTCAAGGCACAAAGCCTACGGTCTGCATAGGCCTTTTACCTACTCTGAGTTACTTTCAACCTATCTTAAAAAACCCTGACTCTATCTAGTGACTCCTAAAGCAAATTAGTACCATGGGGTCGAATCTCAAAAATATCAAACCATCCAATTAGAGAACGACATATCCTACCATACAAAGACTCAAATGACACTATCTCCATGCTTAAATGCTAACTATTGTTATAACCAAACTCTGTCGAGGCTAAGTGCTCCTCTCACTGGCCTCCAAAATCCATAACACAGGCTCGGAGCATATCCTCAACCACCTGAATAGTCCGCTTGGACTGGCCTTCCGTCTGAAGATAAAAAGTTGTACTCAGATCCACCTGAGTACCGCACTTCTCCTGAAAAGCTCTCCAAAAGCTTGACATAAATACAGAACCTCAGTCTGAAATAATAGATATGGGCACACCATGCAAATGGACTATCTCGCGAACATATATGCAAGCTAACCTCTCAACACTAAAGGATATCTGAATAGGAATGAAATGTGCTGACTTGGTCAACCGGCCCACGGCAACCCGAATACCATCAAAACCACGAGAAGTATGGGGTAAGCCTCTAACGAAGTCCATGGTAATCTGCTCCCACTTCTATTTGGGAATGGTCAATCTCTGAATCAAGCACACTGGATGCTAATTTTTGGCTTTTACTTGCTGACAATAAAGGCAACGAGTTAAATAATCCTCCACATCTCTCTTCATGCCAGTCCACTAATAATATTGTCTCAAATATATATACATCTTAGCAGCGCTTGGATGAATAAAATATCTATAGCTGTGAGCCTCATGCAAAATCAACTAAATCAAGTATCAATCCTCGAAAAACAAATGTGGCTATCGAATAACAAAAAACCCTCGAAATATATGGTGTTCCTCTCGGACTCACCACTCAACACCTGATCATGAATAGAGCGAAGCTTACTATCCTCAAATTATTGATCATAAATCTGCTCAAAAAGTGAAGATCTCACCTCAACACTAGTAGAAATCCTCCTAGGATCTGAATTATCGAGACGAACAATCAAGTTGGCTAAGGACTGAATGCCTAGTGCCAATGGACTCTGAGATACTAAAATATAAGCCAAGCTACCCGTACTCGCTATCTTTCAACTCAAGGCATCTGCTACCATATTAGCCTTTCCCAGATGATATAAGATAAAAATATCATAATTCTTAAGCAACTCCATCCATCTACGCTGTCTAGCATTAAGCTCTCCCTGGGTCATAAGATGTTGAAGACTGCAATGATCGACGAAAATCTCACAATGCACTCCATACAAATAATGCCTCCAAATCTTATGCGTAAAAACTACCGTCGCCAACTATAAATCATCAGTGGGGTAGTTTCGCTAGTGTACATTAAGATGTCGTAAAGCATAAAAAATAACACGACCCTACTGCATCAATACACAACCTCGACCAACACCAAAAGTATCACAAAACACAGTGAATCCCGCACCATCAATAGAAAGAGCTAAAATAGGAGCTGAAGTAAGAAAGTCATTGAGCTTTCCAAATCTCAAATCACACTCCTCAGACCATCGGAAAGGAACCTTCTTTCGAGTCAATCTAATCATAAATACTGAAATAGTAGCAAAACCCTCGACAAATCATCTATAATAACCAGCCAAACCAATAAAGCTACGAACCTCAGTTGGAGATGTAGGTCTAGCCCAATCACGAATTGCCTCAATCTTAGTTGGGTCTACCATAATACCATCCTTAGACACCACATCTCCTAGGAATGTCACTGACTCAAGCCAAAACCAACACTTAGAAATTTTGGCAAAAACACATGATCTCTCAAAGTTTGGAGCACAATTCTCAAATGCTATGCATGCTCTTCTTTACTCCTCGAATACACAAGGATGTCATCGATGAACACAACCACAAGAAAATACAAGTAAGGCTTGAACACTCAGTCTCAAATCCATAAATGTGGCTGGGGAATAAGTCAAGCCAAATGACATCGCCAAGAACTCATAATGACTGTAATGAGTCCTAAAAGATGTCTTCGGGATATCCTCAACCCTAATCCTCAACTAATGGTAACCAGATCTCAGATCAATCTTAGAAAACACCGCTATATCCTGAAGCTGGTCAAACAAATCATCAATGCGAGGCATAGGATAGCGATTCTTCACTATTACCTTATTAAGCTGCCTAAAATCAATACACATACACATGGAGCCATCCCTTTTATTCACAAACAACACCGGATCTCCCCAATGAGATACAATCAATCTAATAAAACCCTTACCAAGAAGATCCTGAAGCTGAGAATTCAACTCCTTAAGCTCGGTAGGAGACATACGGTAAGGTGCCATAAAAATAGGTCGGGTGATAGAATCTAGATCAATAGCAAACTCAATCTGACAAACAGGTGGAATACCATGCAGTTCAGTAGGGAAAACATCAGAAAACTCACAAATTACAGGAACAGAGTCAAGCGATGGACTCTCCACACTAGTAGCCAAATATAAGTGAGATAAAACTTACAACCCCTCAAAATAAGTCTCTCGGCACGAACATAAGTAATAATCCCCATTGGCTCGAGGCTAATCGCTCCCTGCCGCGCGACTGGGGGTACGCCAGGCATGGCTAAGGTAAAGGTCTTGGCAAAATAATCATGATTACTTGATAGTGGGATAACCAGTCCATGCCCAGAATCACATCAAAATCCACCATATCCAAAATAATAAGATCAACATGAGTATCGACATATCTAACAGTCACAATATAGGATCAGAATACTCGATCCACAACTAAAGAATCACCCACAAGAGTAGATATACACAAGGGACTAGATAATAAATCTTAATACAACTCTAACCATGGAACATAATAAGCAAAAACATAAGAATAAATAAATCCCGAATCAAATAAAGTAAGGGCCGACTGACAGTACACCAAAATTCTACCTGTTATAACAACATTCAAAGACTCATCCTCGGATCTAGTAGGTATTGCATATAACTAACCACGCTCGCCACCTGGCTGGGCTCCTAATCATCCTCCTGTCTTTCCTAATTGAGAACCTTCTTGAGTACTCTAGAAAATACCCTTATGACCCTGAGAATAACCTCTAGTTGAGGGATAAACTGCTCTAATAGGGGGATACTCAAGGCTAAAGCAATAATCTCCCTATTACTAGGGCACCCATAAGAATAATGACTAGAAGATCCACAAAGCTAACATGCTCCTTGAGCTGAACCAAAACTAAAAAATTTAGAAAACCCGGAGTAACCACCACACTAAAATAGCCGAAAGACAAACCGTTGAAGACTAACCACCAACCTGACCAGGCGATCACTAGCACTAGACTAACCTCCATTAGTAATCTAAAGAGTTGCTTAAATCGATCGACTGGGCTGACTTTGAGGCTGATAGGATGAGGATACCCACCATGAGAACTACTACATCTAAATTAGGAACTACTATGTCTCCCACTGAAATTGCCATATATCTAAGCCTTTTATCGTTGCCCTCTTTGTCCGCACGATGCATCTCCTCCATCACCTAAGCATGATCCAAAACCTCACAAATAGACCTACCTACAATAACTAAACTCTGAGTAGACATACAAAGGGGAAGTCTCAATCCTCAAATAGAGAAACAAACTCTCTCATACTCAGTGTCTAGAATAGAAGTAGCATGCCTAGCCAACTTGTGAAAATAAGCCTTAAAATCCACAACTATCATGGAGCCCTTCTCTGATCTAGAGAATTGATCCATCAAATAATCTCTAAGGCTGTGAGGCATGTACTTCTACAAGAACATCTTAGAGAACTAAGTCCATGACAAGGGAGAAGATCCAGTTGGTCTAGAATTCATACGACCTCTCCACCTCTGTCGAGCATCCAAATCCAACTAAAATATGGTGTAATCCATACTACGAGTTTCAAAAAGACCTAAATTACGTAGCTTATCCTCAAAAGTAATCAAAAACTCAAAAACATCCTCACCCAGAGCACCAAAAAACCTAGGTGGAGCTAATCTCAAGAATCTACCCAAATATTTTCTACTTCTCAAGAGACATAGAAGTCTAGGAAACCACTGCTGAGAAACTACCGACTGAGCAAAAAATGGCACAGAGGGACCTGAACTCTGGGATTCATAGCTACAGACTGTGTCCCTCCTGAGTACCATTCTGATCTGTAGACTGTGCATCATCATATGATACACCACTAACTATCCCCAAAATTTGAACCAAGGCATCTCTGAGTATTGAAGAAGAAATAAAACCTGGTGAGTCCTAGGCTGGTCCCTGGCCCATCGCTGACTGGGGTCGAAGAATCTCTGGCTCGAGAGCAGGAATAGGGTTTGGTGAAGGCCCTCTCTCCTGGACCCTAACTCGGGACACATCTCTAGGCTGTCCATGACCTATAGATCATCCAAAAAAAGGAGTAGGATCCCTAGTCTTGGTATTGAGACCCTTATCTCGCGTAACAATAGCACGTGTTCTAGCCATCTGCGAAAGAGTGAAATCAAAGGAATGTTCTATAAACAAACTCAGACTCTTAGCATGATATGAGTGAAAAAAGTAAAGAACTCCAAAAATATTCCATGGCCTACCGAAGATAGGAAAGAACGTAATTGTTCTGATCCGCAAGACTCTACTAGACACTTGCTCTTATACCAATAATACCGGTGAAACCTGGATCTAATACCAATTTGTCATGATCCAATTTACAAGTCGTGATGACACCTAATCTATCCTGCCAGTAGGTAAGCCAAACCGTAACCTGAAGCTATACAAAATAGGTTAACTTGGTGGAAAATGTCCAGCATAGGTAAATATCAACAACACAACTTATAATTAAGCATAGTATTTGAAATAGTTAAAGATAGTCAACATAGATACCATGCCATGACCTATTAGAGCTAGTATAAGAGCATCTAGTAATAATAATACAACCCAAGTATCTAGACTAGCCAATACATCTATCTCAAAACAAAAAACTGAACATAGAGAGCTATAGAAGCTAATATGCATCTTAGCCTAAGGTGGGTCAAGGGCCCACTTCTAATTCTCGGAGTTCTATTTTGGGAAAATTCTACCTGATCTAGTCTTAAGGTATCTAAATTTACTTTTGAATGTTAAACAAGCCTTAATTAGCCCAAAGTTAGAAAATTCACCTAAACTGTGAGCAACTAGGTCAATTATGCCTAATTTACGGTTTCCAAATAGCCTAAATGGTCCAACTATCCCAAGATATTGCAATTCATCAACCAACACCTCAAACCCATCCCAAATCTAACAAAATATCATAAACATACTATGAATTAGTTCAAACTAACAAGGGGTAAAACCTAGTCTACCTCGACGCCGAAGAAAGATCAAATATCCTCTAAATCACCATTTTTTCCTTTTGAGAAGCTTTTGCAAGATGTCAAGCTATCAAAATCACATTCTACTCATCAATATGAGAATAATGATACCCATATTACACTACTGTACTTCAAATTCAAAAATCACATCAAAATCCGATGTAGGTCTTATTTATGGAAAATCACATTTCCAAAACCAACCCAATGTCCCCACATGCTCAAGAAATCATTACCCTAAAATATGGGTAAATTTTGATCTAATTTGGGGCTAAAATAAAGCCCCTAAGGTTCTAGGATTTTTTAACAAGAAATGAAAATTTCTACCATGAAAAGGGTGAAACCTTATGACAAATTGGAAGATAATCGCGTAAACAAGTGTTAGACAAGCTTCAAAATCACCCACAAATTCCAATTTCAAGATATCTCTTAATTAAGGGTTTTAACTCTCTTGGAAGGGGATGAAGAATGACAAAAATGGGTTAAAATGGCCTATTTCTACGTATCCCAGGTACTCAAGTCTGGTTATCGTGACCCGATGTCTGCGATTTCTATCTATGGCATCAGGGACAAACGTCACAATCGCGATATTTCCCCACCGCAATCGTGGCTCTGGTGGACTTCCCAAGTAGTTGCATTTGTGATCAAAGTGTCATGATCGCGCCACTTGCTGGTGCTGCCAGATCTTTGTCACGATCAATGGCCCGCAATCGTGGCAACACTAGTTACAACTGAGTTTCCAAGTCTACGCCAACCCCTCGGGGTTCATTCGAAAGCCTATACATACACGAATAATGTAACCATACCAAATTCAATTCTTTGGACTCAATAGCACAATCAAAATTTCCATCTGAGGTTGTTTCAATGAAATGTATTTCCCACAACCAAGTTCTAATTCTTTAACTTTCTGACCAATAGGTCAATATAAGCTCGGGTGGCTTGAGACCTGAACCAAAGGTACACCTAGACTAAGATCGACATTCTGGAGCTGCTGGAATAGTCAGAATTTACATTTGAGGTTGTTTAGCTAAAGTTTTTACCCCGTGGCTGTCATCGTTAATATATTTACCCAACTTTGAGTCGGAATCGAACTCACGAGGAACAATGTGAGTGGATATCAAATTAAATCAAAATAATGTATACTTACTAAATTCAAACCTAGAAGACACATATGTAAATAAAATGGGGGTTTTGAAAAGTGTCAAAACTAATGTTTATTTATTGACGTTTAAAGTACTAAATTGAGGATACGAATAATTTAGAGTATAATCAGTTAAATAGATCTTGGTACTATGCTTTCCTAGGAGCAAGTTATGCATAGAATTATAAAGATTCGGTGCAAATTCTAATCGTTGATGATGTGGTAGGCTAGGCTTAAAGTCCTTGAGGCTAGTTCTTCAACAAAACCTCAAAGATGTCACTCATTGACTCTTTTGAGTACCTAACGAGTGTGTCAATTAGATCCACCCAATACCTCAATTAGGCACCCCTATTTCTATGATAGTATCCAAGGGATAGTCAACCTCATAATCACCCTTATGTCTAAGATAGTGAAAATTAGCAACCTAAGCCCAATTATTGTCTACTACTGCCTTGGTTCCCACACACCTATTTCAAGGATGATGAAGGTTCCTAGAGTTCACCCAAACCCCTCTTTCAAGGATGGTTTAGGCTTTCAAGAGCTTGGGGTTTACACCGACAAACCCATTTTGGGTATTTAGGGCTTTTATCCATAAATCCCAATCAATTTACTCAAGAAATAGTAGAACCCAACACCAATACATTAGCATATACACAAATGAATCACAACCCACACATAAATACACCCTATTCTAACATAATCCCAAGAGGAAGAACTAGCTACCTATAAGAGTAATAAGACATATGTACCCAAAAATCTCCATAGATTAGATTTATGAAAGGGTAAGTGAATGTTACTTCAAACTTTGAACTTCAACAAATCTTCAATGGGATTTAACTAATCCTTCACTTGGAAGCTACTCCAATGTATTCTTCACCCAAAATTAATACAATAAATATCCCAAAAAATGGAAACTAAGAAGTAGACAAAGTCCAATAATTAGGAATTGATTCAATAATCTCCAAAGAGATAGGGTTTGAGTCTATATGAGGACATTTGGGATCAGCTACATATATTTATGTTCTTGCCCTTGGGCTGCATTTTATACTGGGCCACGATTGTAGGAGCTTGTCAGTAATCGCGGCCACCACGAGCAGAGTCACGCTATTGTAGTATATTGACCTGCTTGGCTGACCGCGATCGCGGTCCTCAGACTGTGATCATGATAATTGAGGCTATGTTCTGCTCCAGGTCTTCAAACTGCACTTCTTTCCTTCTTTTGGTCTTTTTTAGCATGCATCTACATATTTTAACCTCATTACCTATGAGCCTGCAAAATATGGATATTAGTACATTTAATCACAAATATTTTCTTAATTATTTATTCAAACCATGGTAATGTGAACGAATGATGAGTGTGAATGAGTGGTAAATTCACCACTTATCAACACCCCCAACTTAAAGTCATGCTTGTCCTCAAGCAACATTACCTCTTACCATGAGACAATGCACATTTATACCCACATAAGATAACCCAATGATCACAATGGCATCAAGTTTAGTTACTACCTCAAGTAGCTCTTTAAAGTTGGGCAAATCTATTTTTCGACACCCCTCAACATAAAATACAATAATCAAGGATGCAAAAGACTTCAAAGAGAAATAATGTAACTATCACTGATACTCTAGGAGTGACTCACTCTTTTATCTCAACCACACTATACTCTTTTTGCCTCTTTTCTCAGAAGATGACAAAATTACCCACCTCAACTTGTTCACATGCCTCCTCACTAGAAAGAAAATTTCACACACTAAGCTACCAAATATGCAACAAAGAATTTAAGACAAAACTCTCTCTCTCATGAAAACTCTCCATGCTAACAAGTGTCATGCCATAGGCTTGGCCCTATTTTCAATCTCCACTACAATAAATGTACAAGGTTGGAGATCACAAAGGACTTTTGAGCTTGTAACATAGGTTCAGGGTAGGGTAGGATATCATTTAAGAACAACATATCTTATACCCTCCTTGAAAATAAACATCACACTATTTAATCCACCTTTGAGTATGGGCCACTACTCTTTGTTTTCTCTCTTTTCACATGTTCCTACTTTTTGCCTCCTTGTTTCACCTATTTCCTTTCATTTTTTTTCTTGCAAATTTCATGTAATTCTTTCCTTTGATGGGTCCTTTATTTTTCTTACCAATTTGCTCTCAAATCTTAACTCATAGGCATTCACTTACAACTTCGTGGCCCAAAGTTACTTCCTTCAATTGTCACCACCCCTAACTTAGGATTTTAGCCTCGAGTTTCATTTTTAAGTTAGAGGAGGGCATGGTTCAAAAGAGGGATAAAAGTTGAAAGGCTCACGGCTTGTAATGTATTTTCCAAAGAAAGGTCCAAAGGCTTAAAATGGGTAACTAGGGACAACATTTATACACGGGTAGACTTTTTAGGCTAAGTAAGGTTCTAATATCACCAAGATAGCCTAAGATCATATCTCTAATCAAATGCAATCAAAATTTAACCTTGAGAGACTAATGGGGTAAGTTATAGATGACACTTGTATACATGAGATTTAAACAAACAAACTCACCGCACATAGCATGTGAACTCGCCAAGGAGGCTCGATTTCCCCTCACGTTAGAGACAAAAATAGAGTATCTCTCAATATGTACAAGTAAAAGATTTTGGAGTCACAAATAGAGAACAAGTTTTGTTATAAGGTTGCTCACGTCCATGCCCTTGATTTGTGAAAAAATTTGAATGAAGGGGGGGGAGGGTTGCTTTGTATTTGCACAGCTCATAATTTGCTAACTTACAACAACAACCCAAGCCTTTGTCTCATAATTTGGTTTTATTATATGGGTGACCATATGGCTACTCAGATTTCACCATAGGTATACAATGCGATTATAAATTTCCAATGCCACAGGTACTCAGACATTCCTTGCATTTACGACCTCGATGCCCCGGGTACTCAGACTTCCCCTACACCCATGGCTCAAAAACCTAATAACGATGTTTTTCCCTTAAGAATGTTGTCACTCAATCTATCATAGGAAAAATTTCATCCACAATTAAGAAAACATAGGTCGCCTCGCACACCCCCAACTTAGGGACCTGAAGTGACCTTACTAAAGCCAATTTAAGAAGTACAAGGGTTGAGAAGGCTCTCTTAAATAACATCTTGGAAAATTAATTAGATGCCACGATTGCACCGACAGGTCCACGATCGGTGGCACCGCGATCACGGTCCCGCAAAGAGTTTCAAGCAATAATTGTAAAAGAGTACATTCTTTCCGGCGTGGAATTCACATCTTAAAATGCGAGCATCATGCCATTTCTTCATTTTCTCCTTATACAATGTTGAGCTCTCATAAGCCTTGAGTCAAAAATCTTCCAACTCATGGAGTTTTATAACCCTGACCTCGGAGGCTTTTCCCTAATTCATGTTCAACTTCTTTAAAGCCCACAAGGCTTTATGCACAAGCTTGATGGGCAAATGACATGCTTTTTTGAACACCAATTGGTAGGGATACATGCCAATTGGGGTCCTGTAGGCCGTTCTATAAGCCCAAAGTATTTTATCGAGTTGCCCTGCCTAATTGGTTTGGCCTACATTCACCATCTTCTTAAGTATTGCCTTGATTTCTCAATTTAAGACTTTGACTTGGCCACTCGTTTGGGGGTGATATGGAGTGGCCACTTTGTGCTTAACTCCATACTTGTCAAGAAGGGCCCCAAATAGCCGATTGTAAAAATATGAGCCTCCATCACTAATAATGGCATGCGATGTTTCAAACCTTATAAAGATGCTCTTTTTAAAAAAAAAGAGGTAACTCTTCTTCTCTCATTATTAGGGAGTGCCACGGCTTCCACCCATTTAGAAACATAGTCAACCGTTACCAATATGTATTTGTTTCCAAATGAGTTCACAAATGGACCCATAAAGTCAATTCCCCACATATCAAAGAGTTCAACTTTGAGGTTTGGTTTGAGGGGAATTTCACGTCTTCTTGAGATACCACCTTAAATTTCGCATTGGTGACAAGATTTTACCAACTCAATGGCATCCTTATGCATGGATGGCCAATAATATCCATATTGAAAGATTTTGGCGGCGGTATGGATCCCTCTATAGTGACCACCGTAAGGTGAGAAGTGTCAAGCTTTAATTATCTCATTTATCTCGACCTTCATAATGCACCACCTAATAACACCATTCGTGCACTCCCAAAATAGGAATGGATTATCCCAAAAATATCTTTTAGCATCAAATAAAAACCATTTTTTTTAGTGGTAGCTAATCCCCTCGGGAAGTACACCACTTACATAGTTGGCATAGTTGGCATGCTATGGTGAGCTTTTTACCTCAGTGGATATAACCAATTCATCGAGAAAAACATCATCAATTTCAATTTCTCTATGATTTTCATGATTACCTTAAAGATGCAAGAGATGGTCGACAACTTGGTTTATGCACCCCTTTCGATCTTTTACCTCAAAGTTGAATTCTCGCAAGAGCAAAATCCATCTAATTAAGCACAGTTTTTCTTCCTTCTTGGACATGAGGTACTTAAGTGCGGCATGATCCGTGTGCACCACTACTTTCGTGCCTAAAAAATAGGCACGAAATTTTTTAAAAGCATACACGACCGCCAACAACTCTTGTTCGGTAATGATATAGTTGTATTGAACATCATTCAATGTTTTGCTTGTATAATAGATAGAATGAAAGAGTTTTTCTTTGCATTGACCTAACACCGCATCCAATGCAGTCCTACTTCATCTGACATTACCTCAAAAGAGGATGACCAATTCGGGGACACAATGATTGGGGCCGAAATTAGCAATTCCTTGAGGCGATCAAAGAATTTTAAACATGCCTTATCAAAGTTGAATTTAGTCTCCTTCTCAAGGATTTTGCACATTGGATGAGCTATATAGGAGAAATCCTTGATGAAACATCAATAAAATCTGGCATGTACTAGAAAGCTCTTAATATCCTTTACGGATATGAGGGGTGGTAGCTTGGAAATTCCCTCTACCTTGGCTTGATCGACTTGAATACCTTTCCTCGATATATTGTGGCCCAAGACAATACCTTCCTTGACCATGAAATTGCATTTTACCCAATTTAGGACAAGGTTGGTTTCCACGTATCTTTCAAGCACCTTGCTTAGATTTTCAAGACATGATTCAAAATAAGCTCCCCACCACCGAGAAGTCATCCATAAAGACCTCCATTGAATCTTTAACCATATCCACAAATATTGACAACATGAAATATTGGAAAGTTGTCGGGGCATTGCATAACCTAAAGGGCATTCACTTGAATGTGAACGTCCCATACGGGCAAGTAAAAGTCATTTTTTCTTGGTCCTCCAAGGTGATAAAAATTTTATTGTACCCCAAGTAACCATCCAAGAAATAATACCATCCCCGCCCAGCTAATCTATCCAACATTTGGTCCATGAGCATCGAAAAATGGTCTTTCTTGATCCACGAGTTTAACTTTTGGTAATCCATGCACACCCGTCATCTGGAGACCGGTCGGATGGGGATGAGATTAATTTTTTCATTTTCAACCACTGTGATGCCACTCTTTTTTAGGACACATTGTACTGGGGTCACCCAAGTACTATTGGATATTGGATAGATTACCCCCGTGTCAAGCCATTTGATGATTTTTTCGTTACAGCCTCTTGCATGGGTTGGTTTAGTCTTCTTTGGTGTTCCACACTTGGAATATGATCGTTTCAAGTTTAATTTTGTGTGAACAAATTCTGGGAGCTATTCCTATAATGTTTGTGATTGTCCATCCAATGGCTCGAATGGACTTTTTCACCACCAACTTTAATGTGTCCACTTGAGAGAGTTCAGGATCATTTGCAATAATAATTGGTAATGTATCTCCCTCCCAAGAACAAGTATTTGAGATGGAGTGGCAAAGGATTAAAATCAACCTTGGGTGGCTCAAGAATTGATGGTCTTGCGGGAGGGGGGAGAGGGGAGGGGGTCTCACGGTTTTTAAGATCAAGATCTAACTTCATTGGGTTCTTGGTATAAGATCCAAGTCCCGTTAGGGATGCAACCACTTCATCAAATTTTTCTACTTCTTCCCTTTCGCAATTCCATAACACTCCTACCAAAGGATCATCCAATAAGTTCACATTGACATGATTTGTCACCTCTCTATCAATAACATCAATCACCGATATAACTTGCAAGTCCACCGGTTACTTCATGGACTTGCATACATTGAAGGATACCTCCTCATTATTCAATCAAAACTTCATCTCGCTGGACTTTACATCCACCAAAGCCTTCCTGGTAGCTAAGAATAGTCTTCCAAGAATAATAAAAACTTCAACATCCATTGCACAATCTAAGATCATAAAGTTGGTTGGGAAGAGAAACTGGTCCACTTTTACTAGAACATCATGAAGAACTCCCATCGGCTTCTTGATGGTCCGGTTGAGGTAGGTGTCAGCTTCCCCAATCCGATCTTGTGGAATATAGCATAAGGAATTAGATTTACACTTGCTCCAAGGTCACAGAATGCCTTTGTAAACTTGAACAATCCGATGGTGCATTGAATAGAAAAAGCACCGGGGTCTTTCCTCTTTTTCAGTAATGGGCTTGACATAATGGCACTATAATAATGTGTTACTTCTATTGTTTCATCCTCCATAAGCCACTTCTTAGATACCAAATCCTTAACAAATTTAGCATATCCCGGTATATCTTGCAAAGCCTCAAGCCTAATTAAAGGAATATTAATAGATAGGGTACTAAATTTATCGAAGAATTTATTAAGCTTTGAATTTTCTCCCTTTTGTGTGAACCACTTAGGGAAAGGGGGAGGAATAGTGTTTGACAAAATGGAGAAAATTTTTCAACCATTTGCCTTTGACTTTTCAGCCACAATCTCACTTGGCTTTGGCTCATCATCATTGGACCTTTTTCTCTTCGCCTTTGTTTGTTCATCATCTTTTTCACTGGGGTTGTCAAGCTCAATATCATTTCCAAGACTCTTTCGATCATTAGTGATCATAGCATTTGTTACCTTTCTACTTGGCATTTCTTCACTTTGCCTCTCCATAAGATAATTCAATATTTGATTCACCTTTGCTTGTAGTTGTTGAATGGCGGTTGAGTGGGACGCAACCATTTGGTAGAGCGTTGAGAACTCTCTTTCCATTTCATTCACCATTATACTGGTCCTCTCAACACTACTAAAGATTCGAGCCAAAGTTTCTTCATTGATTCCCCCTTCTTTTTTACATTGTGCCATGCCTAGACTTTCATGGTTCTAACCTTGATTCCTGCCTTGCCTTTGAGAGGCAAGGTGGAAACCCTCTAAACACTTAGGCAACAGACTCAATTTGTCGTCAAGCACATCTTCCTCTACACTTTCACATGGTGTAAGCTCTCTTGCACTTATCATATTTACACTTCAAATTAGGACTCCCAACATATGTTCAATTAGGAGCTAAAGGCATGCCATCATCTTGACCATATTCGCATCCTTCTCCTCCTCTTCACCTTTTTCTTCTTGACACACAATGGATGAGGAGGGATACCCCAAAGACACCTTGGCATCCTTTATGTCCCAACCTATAGATGAAATTGTTATTTGATCCAAAACTTTTGATGTAACACCATATGGCAATTTAATGAATGATCCACCAGATACATTGTCCACTATAACTTTGTTTAGTTGGTACAATGCCCTATAGAAAATTTGGAGAAGCATTTTCTTCGGAATCTCATGGTTAGGGAACTTCAAGAGCTTCTCCTTGAATATTCCCTAAGCTTAGTACCACGATTCTTCATGGAATTGGCAAAATTTAACAATTTTATCCCGTAATTGTAACATCTTCGAAGGTGGGAAGTATTGACTAAAGAAGGCCTCTGTAAGACTTATCCATGAGGTGATGGACCTGGCGGGTAAAGATCTTAGCCATAACACCGCCTTTCCCATTAAAGAGAATGGAAAAAGGCGTAATTGGATGGACTCTTGAGATATGTGTGCAATATTGAAAGGGGCACAAACTTCTATAATGTTCTTCAAGTGTAAATTTGGGTCCTCATGACATTGACCCCCCAAAAGTCCCTTTAGATGAAGAAATTGTAGCATTACACTTGAAATATAAAATACTCCACTTCCCTCGGTGAGGGGAATGCGAATAGCACTCTCATGATATTCGGTACCAAGATAATCTGAGCCTTCTTGACTCATTATTATGTGGAAAGAATAATGGTTACCTAATCAAAAATAAAAAACAACAAAGAATTAAATCAAAATCACCATGGGTACACCTAAGTAAAAATCACACCGCACAAATGAAATCTAAATTCCACTCCCCGGCAATAGCACCATTTTTTATAACGCACAACTTACACATTAATTTGAGTGCAAGGTGGTCGTCGTTAATATATTTACCCAACTTTGAGTCGGGGTCGAATCCACAAGGAACAATGTGAGTGGCTATCAAATTAGCTCGAAATAATGGATACTTACTAAATTCAAACCTAGAATACATGTATGTAAATAAGATGGGGGTTTTAAAAAGTGTCGAAACTAATGTTTATTTATTGACATTTAAAGTACTAAATTAGGGCTACGAATAATTTAGAGTATAATCAGTTAAATGGATCTTGGGACTATGCTTTCCTAGGAGCAAGTTATGCATAGGATTATAAAGATTCGGTGCAAATTCTAATCGTTGATGATGTGGTAGGCTAGGCTTAAAGTCCTTGAGGCTAGTTCTTCAACAAAACCTCAAAGATGTCACTCATTGACTCTTTTGAGTACCTAACGAGTGTGTCAATTAGATCCACCCAATACCTCAATTAGGCACCCCTATTTCTAGGATAGTATCGAAAGAATAGTCAACCTCATAATCACCCTTATGTCTAAGATAGTGAAAATTAGCAAACTAAGCCCAATAATTATCTACTATTGTCTTGGTACCCACATCCCTCTTTCAAGGATGATGAGGGTTCCTAAAGTTCACTCAAACCCTACTTTCAAAGATGGTTTAGGCTTTAAAGAGCTTGGGGTTTTAACCCTCAAACCCATTTTGGGTATTTAGGGCTTTCACCCATAATTCCTATTTTCACCCACAAACCTATTTTGGGTATTTAGGGTTTTCACCCATAAATCCCAATCAATTTACTCTAGCAATAGTAGAACCCAACACCAACACATTAGCATATACATAAATGAATCATAACCCACACATAAATACACCTTATTCTAACATAATCCCAGGAGGAAGAACTAGCTACCCACAAGAGTAATAAGTAAGATATACCCAATAATCTCCACTGATTAGATTTATAAAAGGCTAAGTGAATGTTACTTCAAAACTTTGAACTTCAACAAATCTTCAATGGGAGTTAACTAATCCCTCACTTGGAAGCTACTCCAATGTATTCTTCACCTAAAATTAATACAATAAATGTCCCCCAAAAATGGAAACTAAGGAGTAGACAAAGTTCCAATAATTGGGAATTGATTCAATGATCTCCAAAGAGATAGGGTTTGAGTCTATATAAGGATATTTGGGATCAGCTGCGTGCACTTACGTTCCTGCCCTTGGGTTGCATTTTTTGCTACGCCACGATCGCTGGAGCTTGTTCGCGTTCACGGCCACTGCGACCGCGAGCAGAGTCATGTGATCACTGTATACTGACCTACTTGGCTGACCGCGATTGCGGTAATTGAGGCTATGTTCTGCTCCAGGTCTTCAAACTTTCTGACCAATAGGTCAAAATGAGCCCAATGCCTCGAGACACGAACCAAACATCCACCTAGCCTAAAATTGACATTTTAGAGCTGCTAGAATAGTCATAATTTGCATTCGAGGTCACTTGACTAAAGTTTTTGACCGGTGTCCATTTGGAACCAGCGAAGACTTCAAAATAGGGAATTGGCTCTAAAAACCAAAATAATTGTCCAGTAACCGAACTGTTAACTTCAGCAAGTTATAAATGACTTGGGACAGCTATAGAAAATCCCTAATGACAAAAATAAGTGTAAATATGGAAAAATGACATAGAGGGTCATTACAATATCCACTACTAAAGGAACTTTCGTTTGGAAAGTTAAGGATTGGGTGTACCTGGAGTCTTGAACAGGTGAGGATACTGTGTTCATATCTCGCTCCCGATCTCTCAAGTGGCCTCCTCCACTAGGAGGTGCCTCCATTAAACCTTAACTACAGGAATTTCCCTAGTGCACAAGCACCTAATATTAATAGCCAAAATGAGCTTAGGCTCCTCCACGAAGGTCAACTGCTCATCCAACTGGACTGAGTCCTACCTAAGAACATGAGATGGATCAGGAGTGTATCGCTGGAAAATAGAAACATGGAAAACTGGATGGACATCAGCAAAATCTAGAGGTAAATCTAACTCATAAGCCACCTCACCAACTGCACAAAGAATCTCGAAAGGTCCAATATATTTGGGATTGAGATTGACTTTCCTCCCAAACCTCATCATACCCTTCATGATACATGAAGGAATACTTGATCACCAACTCTAAATTTTAAGGCACAAAACTTACAGTCTGCATAGGCCTTCTGCCTACTCTGAGTTGCTTTCAACTACCCTGAATAACCCTGACTCTATCCAGTGACTCCTGAAGCAAATCAGTCCCATGGGGTCGAATCTCGAAAGTATCAAACCATCCAAATGGAGAACAATATCTCCAACCATACAATGACTTAAATGGTGCTATCTCAATTCTCGAATGATAACTATTGTTATAAATAAACTCTACCAAGGCTAAGTGCTCCTCCCACTGGCCTCCAAAATCCATAACACAGGCTCGGAGCATATCCTCAAGCACCTAAATAGTCCGCTCGGATCGGCCATAGTCTGAGGATAAAAAGTTGTACTCAGATCCACCTGAGTACTGTACTCCTCCTGAAAGGCTCTCCAAAAGCTAGATGTGAACATGAAACCTCATTATGAAACAATATGTATGGGCACACCATGCAGATAGACTATCTCACGAACATAGATGCAAGCTAACCTCTCAGCAATAAAGGACATCTGAATAGGAATGAAATGTGTTGACTTGGTCAATCGGCCCTTGGTGACCCGAATACCATCAAAACCACGAGAAGTACGGGGTAAGCCACTAACGAAGTCCATGGTAATCCGTTCCCACTTCTATTCGGGAATGGTCAATCTCTGAATCAAATTACCTGGATGTTGATGCTCGGACATTACCTGCTGACAACAAAGGCAATGAGATAAATAGTCCTCCACATCTCTCTTCATGCTACTCTACCAATAATGTTGTCTTAAATCTCTATACATCTTAGTTGTGCCTAGATTGATAAAATATCTAGAGTTGTAAGCCTCATGCAGAATCAACTAAATCAAGTCATCAATCCTCGAAACACAAATGTAGCTATCGAATCACAAAACACCCTCAAAATATATGGTGTTCCTCTCGGACTCACCACTCAACACCTGATCATGAAGGAAGTGAGGGTTACTATCCTCAAATTATTGATCTTAAATCTGCTAAAAAAGTAAAGATCTCACCTCAACACTTGCAAGAATCCTCCTAGGATCTGAAATATCGAGAAGAACCATCTAGCTGGCTAAGGACTGAATGTCCCATGCCAACGGCCTCTGAGAAACTGAAATACAAGACAAGCTACCCATACTCATTGTCTTCCGACTTAAGGCATCTGCTACCATTAGCCTTGCCCAGATGATACAAGATGAAAATATCATAATTCTTAAGCAACTCAAACCATCTAAGTTGTTTAGCATTAAGATCTCTCTGGGTCATAAGATGTTGAAGACTATAATGATTAGTGAAAATCTCACAATACACGCCATACAAATAATGCCTCCAAATCTTATGCGCAAAAACTACCGCCGCCAACTCTAAATCACGAATGGTGTAGTTACGCTCGTATACCTTAAGATGTCTTGAAGCATAAACAATAATACGACCCTGCTACATTAATACACAACCTACACCAATACCGAAAGTATCACAAAACACAGTGAATCCCTCACCATCAATAGGAAGAGCTAAAACAGAAGTTGAAGTAAGAAAGTCCTTGAGCTTTCCAAAGCTCAACTCATACTCCTTAGACCATCGGAAAGGAACCCCTTTCCGCAATATGGTCATAACTGCTAAAATAGTGGAAAACCCCTCGACAAATCACTGAAATAATCGGCTAAACAAATACAGCTACGAACGTCAGTCGGAGATGTAGGTCTAGCCCAATTACGAATTGCCTTAATCTTAGTTGGGTCTACCATAATACCATCCTTACACACCTTATCTCCAAGGAATGTCGCTGACTTAAGCAAAAACT
Organism: Capsicum pubescens; assembly: GCA_030864215.1. Lineage (NCBI taxonomy): Eukaryota > Viridiplantae > Streptophyta > Magnoliopsida > Solanales > Solanaceae > Capsicum > Capsicum pubescens. The sequence continues at coordinate 176,767,144 of CM061545.1, read as the reverse complement.
AACACTTAGAGAATTTGACAAAAGCACATGATCTCTTAAAGTCTAGAGCACAATCCTCAAATGCTATGCATGTTCCTCTCTACTCCTCGAATATACAAGGATGTCATCGATGAACACAACCACAAAGAAATCAAAGTAAGGCCTGAACACTCGGTCTCAAATCCATAAATGCGGCTAGGGCATTAGTCAAGCCAAATGACACCACCAAGAACCCAGAATGACCATAATGGGTCCTAAAGCTGTATTCAAGATATCCTCAGCCATATTCCTCAACTAATGGTAACCAGATCTCAGACTAATCTCAGAAAACACTGCTACATCCTGAAGCTGGTCAAACAAATCATCAATACGAGGCATAGGATAACGGTTCTTCATTATTACCTCATTAAGCTTCCTAAAATCAATACACATACATATGGAGCCATCCTTCTTCTTCACAAACAACATAGGAGCTCCCTAATGAGATGCAATTGGTCTAATAAAACCCTTACCAAGAAGATCCTGAAGCTGAGAATTCAACTCCTTAAGCTCGATAGGAACCATATGGTAAGGTGCCATAGAAATAGGTTGGGTGATAGGCTCGAGATTAATAGCAAACTCAACCTCACAAACAGGGGGAATACCAGGCAGGTCGGTAAGGAAAATATCAAAAAACTCACAAATTATAGAAATAGGGTCAAGTGATTGACTCTCCAAACTAGTATCCAAATAAAAGTGAGATAAAACTTGCAACCCCTCAAAATAAGTCTCCTGACATAAACATAAGTAATAATCCCCATCGTCTTAAGGCTAACCGCTCCTTACCATACGACTAGGGGTACGTCGGGCATCGCTAAGATAACGGTCTTGGCAAAATAATCATGACTGCATGATAGTAGGATAACCAGTCCATGCACAGAATCATATCAAGATCCACCATATCCAAAATAATAAGATCAACATGAGTATCGATATATCTAACAGTCACAACACAGGATCAGAGCACTTGATCCACTACTAAAGAATCACCTACGAGAGTATATATACGTAAGGGACCAGATAATAAATCCCTATATAACTCTAAACATGGAACATAATAAGCAGAAATATAAGAATAAATAAATACCAAATCAAATAAAGGGTCGACTGATAGCATACCAAAATCGTACCTGTAATAACAGCATCCAAAGACTCATCCTCGGATCTAATAGGTACTGCATATAACTAACCACGCCCACCACCTGGCTGGGATCTTAACCGTCCTCCTATCCTGCCTGTTTGAGAACCTCCTCGATTACTCTGGAAAATATGTCTACGACCTTGAAAAATACCTTTATCTGAGGGATGAACTGCTCTAATAGGGTGAAAACTCATGGCTAAAGCAATAATCGCCCCACTACTAGGGCATTCACAAGAATAACGACCAAAATATCCACAACGATAGCATACTCCCTGAGCTGAACTAGAACCAACAAATCTGGTCGACCCGGAGTAACCACCACACTAAAATAGCCAAAAGACGAACCTATTAAAAATCGATCACTAACCTAACTAGGGTGATTATTAGCACTAGACTAACCTCCATTAGTAATCTAAAGAGTTTTCTGAATCAATCAACTGGGATGACTTTGAGGCTGATAGAACGAACACGGAGAATACCCACAATGAGAACTACTACCTCTAAATCAGGAACTACTATGGCTCCCACTAAAACTGCCCTGATATCTAGGCCTTTTATCATTGCCCTCTTTGGCCTCACAATGCATCTCCTCCATCACCTAAGCATGATCCAAAACCTCAAAAAAAGACCTACCTACAATAATTAAACTCTAAGTAGACATGCAAAGGGGAAGTCTCAATCCTCAAACAAAGCAACAAACTCTCTCATACTCAGTGTCTAGAATAAAAGTAGCATGCCTAGCAAACTTGTAAAATTGAGCCTCAAAATCCACATCTGTCATAGAGCCATGCTCTAATCTAGAGAATTGATCCATCGAATAATCTCTAAGGCTGCGAGGCAGGTACTTCTCCAAGAATATCTCAGACAACTGAGTCCATGACAAGGGAGAAGATCCGGCTTGTCTAGAATCCATATAACCTCTCCACCAGTGTCGACCATCCAAATCTAACTGAAATATAGTGTAATCTACACCACGAGTTTCAACAAGACCCAAATTACGAAGCTTATCCTCACAAGCAAACAGAAACTCAAAAGAATCCTTGCACAGAGCACCAGAAAATCTAGGTGGAGTCAATCTCAAGAATCTACCCAACATCCTCTGCTCCTCAATCTCAAGCATAGTATTTGAAATAGTTAAAGATAGTCAACATAGATACCATGCCACGACATTGTAGAGACAATATAAGAGCATCTAGTAATAATAATACAACCCAAGTATCTACACTAGCCAATACATTTATCTCAAAATAAAAGACTGAATATAGAGAGATAGAAGAAAATAGGTGATTCTGATTCAAGGGCTTACCCTATATCCGGATATCCACACAGCACGAGCATCAATCAATATAATCAATAGTATCATCAAAGCATAAATAGTAGAATAATCGATAGACGGCAACCCTCACATCAACCAACACAACCATCAAGGGTCAAAGTTTCTCAATAATACCTCAATAATCATTTCCAAGAGTATAACAAGTGTATAAAGGTCTATAGAAGCTAACATGCATCTTAGTCTAAGGTCGGTCAAGGGCCCACTTCTAATTCCCGGAGTTTCATTATGGGCAAATTCTACCTAAACTAGTCTTAAGGTATCTAAATTTACTTTTGGACGTTAAACAAGCCTCAATTAGCCCTAAGTTTGAAAATTCACCTAAAATGTGAGCAACTAGGTCAATTATGCCTAATTTATGCTTTCCAAATAGCCTAAATGGTCCAACTATCCCAAGTTATTGCAATTCACCATACCAATACCTAAAACCCATACCAAATCTAACACAATATCATAAACATACTATGAATTATCTCAAACTAACAAGGGGTAAAACCTAGCCTACCTCAATGCCTAAGAAAGCTCAAATATCCGCTAAATCACCATTTTTCCCTTTCAAGAAGCTTTTGCAAGATCGAAAGCTATCAAAATCACATTTTACTCATCAATATGAAAATAATGATACCTATTTTTCACTACTATACTTTGGGTCCAAAAATCACATTGAAATCTCATGTGGGTCTTATTTATGAAAAATCACATTTTCAAAACCAACCCAATGTCCCCACATGTTCAATAAATTATTACCCTAAAAATGGGTAAATTTTGATCTAATTTGGGGCTAAAATAAAGCCCCCAAATTTTTGGGATTTTTGAACAAGAAATGGAAATTTCTACCATGAAAAAGGTGAAACCTTACCACAAATTGGAAGACAATCGCATAAACAAGTGTTAGACAAGCTCCCAAATCACCTACAAGTTCCAATTTCAAGTTGTCTCTTAATTAAGGGTGTTAACTCTCTTAGAAGGGGATGAAGAATGACAAAAATAGGCTAAAATGGTCTATTTCTAGGTATCCCAGGTACTCGAGTCTCGCTATTGTGACCCGATGTTCGTGATCACCATATATGGCATCAGGGGTAAACGTCGCGATCGCGATATTCCCCCACCGCAATTGTGGCTCCGGTGGACTTCCTAAGGAGTTGTGTTTATGACTCAAAGTGTTGCGATCATGGAACTTGCTGGTACTGCCAGATCACTATCATGATATATGGCCCACGATCGTGGCAACACTAGTTACAATTGAGTTTTCAAGTCTCTACCAACCCTTCGGGATTCATCTAAAAGCCTATACATACACGAACAAAGTAACCATACCCAATTCAATGTTTCAGACTTAATAACACAATCACAATTTCCATCTGAGGTCATTTCAATAAAATATGGGCCCCACAACTAATTCCTTAACTTTTCAACCAATAGGTCAATATAAGCTCGGGTGCCTCGAGGCCCAAACCAAAGGTACCCCTATCCTAAGATCAATATTCTAGAGCTGCTGGAATAGTCAAAATTTGCATTCGAGGTTGTTTAGCTAAATTTTTTACCCCGTGTCCATTTGGAACCAACAAAGACTTCAAAATAGAATTGGCTCTAAAAACCAAACGAACTGACCGGTATTGGAACTATCAACTCCATCAAGTCAAAATGACTTGGGGCAGCTATTGAAAAACCTTAATGATAAAAATAAAAGGAAATATGAAAAATAACTTGAAGGGTCATTACAGTAAGCCTCCTTGAGACCTTGTGTTTTGCGCTTCCACTACCTAACCTAACCCATTTGTACCTCCCAAGTTTCATTGATAGTTGCTAATTTTTTATGTATGCAACCCATTTGTGCCAAGTTATCCATGACCAACTTTGACATCTCTTTCATATTTCTCGACTAAGCACTGGATTGATTTCCTTGAGACTATTGTTGATAATTCTAATTCCCCCTTAGTTTTTGTACTAATTTTGATTAGCGTTTTCCTCTTTATTACCACCTCATGAGAAGTAGGGATGGTTCCTCCATTAGGATTATAGTTGTTTCCTATATTTCTAATATGTATTTTGCTATGCATTAGCCATAAGGTTAACTAAATCAAGATTTGCATCGCACGCCTCTGTAGAATGATCACTACCACTACAAGTCTCACACTAAGATTGAGTTAACTAAACTACATTAATGGGGGTTGATAACGCTCAACTTATATGTCAATTTGAGTACAAGACGGGCATCGTCAATATATTTATTCAACTTTGAGTCGGGGTCTAATCCGTGAGGAACAATATGAGTGGCTATCAAATTAGCTCAAAATAATAGATACTTACTAAATTCAAACCTAGAATACACGTATGTAAATAAAGTGGGGGTTCTGAAAAGCGTCAAAACTAATGTTTATTTTTGACGTTTAAAGTACTAATTTGGGGTTATGAATAATTTAGAGTATAATCAATTAAAATGGATCTTGGGACTATGCTTTTCTAGGGACAAGTTATGCATGGGATCATGAGGATTCGGTGCAAATTCTAATCGTTGATGATGTGGTAGGATAGGTTTAAAGTCCTTAAGGCTAGTTCTTCAACAAAACCTCAAATATATCACTCATTGACTCTTTCGAGTACCTAACGAGTGTGTCAATTAGAGCCACCCAATATCTCAATTTGGCACCCCTATTTCTAGGATAGTACCCAAGGGATAGTCAACCTCATAATCACTTTTATGTCTAAGATAGTGAAAAATAGCAAACTAAGCCCAATAATTGTCTACTATTGCCTTGATTCCCATATCTCTCTTTCAAGGATGATGAGGGTTCCTAAAGTTCACCCAAACCCCCTTTTCAAGGATGGTTTAGGCTTTTAAGAGCTTGGGGTTTACACCCACAAACCCATTTTGGGTATTTAGGGCTTTCACCCATAAATCCCAATCAATTTACTCAAGCAATAGTACCCAACACCAACACATTAGAATATACACAAATGAATCACAACCTACACATAAATACACCATATTCTAACATAATCTTAAGAAGAAGAACTATCTACCTATAAGAGTAATAAGCAAGATATACCCAATAATCTCCATTGATTAGATTTATAAAAGGGTAAGTGAATGTTACTTCAAACTTTGAACTTCAATAAATCTTCAATGGGAGTTAACTAATCCTTTACTTGGAATCTACTCCAATGAATATTCACCCAAAATTAATACAATAAATGTCCACCAAAAATGGAAACTAAGGAATAGACAAAGTTCCAATAATTTAGAATAGATTCAATAATCTCCAAAAAGATAGGGTTTGAGTCTATATGAGGATATTTGGGATCAGCTGCTTGCATTTACGTTCTTGCCCTTGTGCTGCATTTTTTGCTAGGCCGTGATTGCAGGAGCTTGTCCACGTCTATGGACACCGTGATCAGAGTCACGCGATCGTAGTATGTTAACCTACTTGGCTGACCGCGATCGTGGTAACTGAGGCTATGTTTTGCTCCAGGTCTTCAAACTGCACTTCTTTTCTTTTTTGATTTTTTTGAGCTCGCATTTGTATATTTTTACCTTATCACCTATGTGCCTGTAAAATTTAGATATTGGTGTATTTAATCAAAAATATTATCGTAATTATTCATTCAAAACATGGTAATGTGCACGAATGATGAGTGCGAATGAGTGGTAATTCACCACTCATCAGGGGCTTGATATTGTCCTAAGTTTAGACGGATGAACTAAGTGTTCATCTGATCTTGAAGAGAAGTTATATGTGAAGCTATCACTTCCATCTTCTACTTCTAACATCCCTACAACCTTCTTTACCACATCTCTAAAAGTATCACCATTCCACTTTGGATTACCCTACATTATTTGATTGAGAAAGTGTATTATTTATCATAAGTATTTTTAGAGCTTGACCATCTTCTGCTGAATCTAATAAGTTCATTGTATGTGGGTCAAGAATCTCTACAAAAATATGTGCCAAAACTTTATTTATCTGATAGTGATGAGGACAATCTTTGAGAAGCAATTTAAACGTCTCCCAAGCTTGATATAAATTTTCATATAACTTTTGTTTGAAACTCAAGATTTCATTCCTCAACTTTGTAGTGTTTCTAGATAGAAAGAAGTAGATCAAGAACATCCTTACAAGGTAATTTCATGTGGTGATAGAGTTCGATGGCTATGCTTTCAACCACCTCTTTACTTCCACCGAAAAATAAAGTTAGAACAAAGTGAGTCTCACATAGTCTTGGGAGACTCCCATAGGAATGTAAGTGTCACTATTTGTAATACAATACAAACTAATAGCTAAGTTTCTAACCGTTCGTCATATGTCTAAAGGCTTAAAGGCAATTATTTTTAGTCATAGATAAGTGTCATGATCATAAAACTAGTATGTAAAGTGCTTTTGATGCAAATCATGGTCATATTAAGCATTTAGAGCAAAGTTGAGTTGAGAGCATTTGTTGTCGATTGAATTTTAATATTCGAGCGAACAAAGGTCAAATTTTAAATGAGTATAACTTCTATAATATATATAATTTTAATATTCGAGTGTACAAAGGTCAAATTTTAAATGAGTATAACTTCTATAATATATATAGTTTTGGAGCTCAAGACCCACTGAATTAAAGATATTCGAGTCTTCTTTCCAAAGCATATGATTTTAACTTAATCCAATATTTGAGTAGAAAGTTATGCATATTTTACTGGCAGGGATTGATGACCTGAGTTGACGAGCCGTTTGACGGGATGTCAACTTTCGTTTTCAACCTTAACCAGTAAATACCCAAAATAGCTAAAGATTGACAACTTAAGTTAATGAGACATCAACTAGTTGAGGGGTTGTCAACTCTCATCGTCAACCTTAACCAGTAAAGATTAAAATCAGCTAGAGATTGATAACCTGAGTTGACGAACCATCAACTAGTTGATGAGTTGTCAACTCCCGTCGTCAACTGAGAATTTCTGTAATTTATTTTTGGTTTTCTTAAGGGTAGTTTGGTCTTTTCCTCACCTCAAATCCTACCCCACGACTTAAATCACCCTATAAATATTATATTATTATTATTATTATTTAGTTTTCAATGCTCATTCTCCTCTCCACTCTCAGGAGAAAAAAAGTTAGGGTTTCTTCCCAAAGTTTAACTCCCAAGGCTCTAATTCAAGTTCCTCTCAAAAAAGTTCATCAAGTTCAGCTGTGTGGGGTTCGAACAAGGATATTGTTCTATCCTTGTACCCAAAAGTTTAATTTTTACTTGAGTTTTTGAGAAATTGATAGCTAGGGTTCACACCCACTTTTTATATGCTTTAAGATTATGATGTTGCCTCATGAGTTGCACTTTATTTAACACAATATTTCATGTTTACTTATATTTTAGCCACAAAACTGATATTATGAGATGATTTTCAGTATTTTGACATGAGGATTCATAAGTTAATAAATGCACATAGTTTTCAGCATGATTCAGTCAGATTACAAGTAAAAGTATGTAATTTTAATATGATGCTCTCAGTTTACAAAAAGTTCAAACTTACTAATTCAGATTTTATATTATTATAGTATGATTCAGATTTCAGTTTTGATCTTATGCTCTCAGATAAGATATGAAATTCACACAATTATTAATGAGTATGATTTATTGACAGAAACATGATTGATTTTTAGATTTATAAACCCAAATGCTTAATTTAAGGTGAATTTCATATATTATGAGCACCAGTAAATATATTTTGAAAGTAGCACCGAGATAGGAATGTAGGTTCAACACATTCTATTTCTCAGAAATTATATGTCACTGTAGGTTTAAGGGGCCTCTCCAGAGAGAGTCTCTTTGCCCAAAGGGGCTCTATTTAGTGATCACTCCAATTCTATACCAATAAAAATGATAGAACAACCCTCCTCAACGTGGGTCAGACGTTGGACTCCATGCTGACTCACTTGATTTATGTTGGTTATAAAAATCTCCCACAAAAGTAAAGATTTCAGAAACTAAGACTCGTCTAATTTATCATATTATGCTTTGTTATCATGTTTTATGATATTTCAGTTTATTTCAGTATCTTGGTGAGCCTACTTGTACTCAACTTACATGTTTTCAATTACGACATGTATCAGTTTTACTTATTGCATTCACCCCCACATGATCAGTATATTCCAAAAGTACTGACCATATATATGTCTGTATGGATACCTTAATTTATAATGTAGGTACCAGTTGTAGCCCCCAATATCATGATCAAGCATTTCACATCTTTCAGCCTGCAAGTGATGAGTTCTCTTTATTCGAGGACTCAAGTCTGTTTGTAGATTCAGTATTTTATTTTTATTTAATCGTATTGATTAGGGATAGTTGAGGGGTTATGTCCTGACTACCTATAGCCGTATTAGTAGAGGCTTCATAGATAGTCGGTTAGAGTTGATGTATTCAGTTTAAGTTTCCTTTTTGTATAACTAGTGTTGTAAATATTTTAAATAGTGTTGTATTGGACAAGTTTAGCTAATGGAGTCTCTTCTGCATATTATTTCTAGTTTTATGAAATTTATTCAGTTGCTCATGAGTTATGCTATCACAAGTTAGTTTGGGATAACTTGTAGTTCTAAGCACCGTGTGACGTCTAGGGGGTAGTCTTAGAGCATTAACTACTCTCCAAGAAGTATTGAATATGCTACTATAGATGCTCATGTGGGAGACCTATGAATTTCTTGCTAGTGTGAAAAAATTACACCATATTCAGTTTAAGCTCAAATCTTACTCCTACTTCTGATCTACGAATGTTGGAAGTGACATTTGTGGTGAATAAGATTACCACTTTGCGAACTAGTCTTGCTGCCATTTCTACAGGAATAATCTCATCATATTGAGCTGGTTGAATTTGCTCAATTGGATAAAGAAGTGCAACCTCCCTTCTTTGTTGATGAAATTGTCGTTCAGGTTCAGGATAAGGTTCAACCAACACTCTATTTCATGTCAGCTTATTTTCGAGGCAAGTTTGTACCTAGAAAATTAGTTACTAAAATAAAGTTGTCAACAATTGCACAGTAAAATAAGAAAACTAAAACTAGAAATTTGCTAATTTTTAAGTCTCAATAATGACATCAAAATCTTACTGTGATCCAAATGCTCAAGCAAGTGTACGAAATCATATAAGTAATATAGTAGCTCTTCGTGTTGGATGTCAAATCTGCAGGGACTTGTGATTTAGAAATACACCTAATTCTATTTATACTATGATTTTAGGTAAGTGTAAAAGTAACCAAATAAGTTGTTTGATGTTGTGATTCTATAACTGAGATTGAAAGTAACAAAATAATCAACGATGTTGCAATAAATATTAAGGAGATATTCCAGGCTAACAATGATATTCACAATCATGCATATTATCTAAATTTTTTGACGTTCTTATTTCTCTAGTTGTTGGTTAAGGGATTTATTTTATGATTATGGTATGATAAACTTCTAATCACCTATTCAAACTAGCCTCACAACTACATCATTGAGAAGAGATATGATAATCTAATTCAAATGCATATCGTTTATCTTTTCATTTACACTCAAGTAAGATGATCTAGGTATATTTCTATCCTTTCAGCAATCAACTCTTACTATGATTTAACAGAAGATATTACCCCCAATATTTTGCATTTTATCCCTCAGATCCCTTAGACCGTTCCCTTTGAAAATTAAAGATCTATTCTAATGATGGCCAGACATTAAACTACTACGCACAAGAATAGAAGAACAACCATATAAGAAACAAACTTTGGCGATTCAATTTAATACTACACAATTATGTTGTAGATGCAACCCTCCAATAAGGGATTTTAGTCACTCATACTAACAAAAACACAAGAATGTAGCGTTTTTATCTAAATAAGATATTAAGAAATTCAAGAAGAAGCAAAACCTAATGGTAACATTTTGCTCTCTACTTTGTGCCTCCAAAATAACCCCCTCAAAATGTGGAGAAAGAATACATATAGTAGTGGGAAAATAACCCTTATCCTATTTTGACATTTCGCTCTTTATTTTGTGCCTCCAAAATAACCCTCTCAAAATGTGGAGAAAGAATACATATAGTAGTGGCAAAATGACTCTCATCCTATTGGGGTTCGAATTAAATAAAATAAAGTAAGTTCTTAGATGAAACAGGCATGACACAATGCGCCAACCAATGCACCAGGCTGCAAGAGTGTAGATTCTTCTTGGCACAATGTGCCAGTGAATGTACTAATATCACCCTGTTGGAGTTTTAGCTCTGAGACAATGCACCACTCAATGCACCATCTTGATTTTACTCAGAATCACATCTAGTGTCTCCATAAGCTCCGGAGTTTCTCTTCTTGCTTCATAGGTTGATTTTCATCACAATTACGTACAAAGTACCTAATCACACTGGCTAGTTCACTATCAAGAACAATTGATCAAAACAAGCAATAATAAGTGAATATGATTCTCAAAACTAGGCTTAATACGAGTAAAATATGAAAAGCAGGCATATAAATATGAGCAATATCAGATAATTAATTTCAAAATGATTAATTCTGGAATAATTTTTTTCAATCAAACGATCCCTAAGGACTCGTTTGGTACAAAGGTTAAGAGATAATTGATCCCGAGATTAATTTTAGAATGATCTTATCCTATGTTTGATTGTGATACCATACATGGAATAATTTATTTTGAGATTAGTATCCGAGATTAGATTGTTACTTTTATCCCACCTTGAGATTAAAATAGCTAATCTTGAAATAATTAACTTGTTTCCAACCAAGCGCCTCCTAACTCTTAATTAGTTTTGCAAAGGCGTAATACATATGTGGTCTCTTAAAATTTTTCATTTTTTTCATTTAGATACTTAAATTATAAGGTTTACCTATTGAACGCATGTTGTACTGACATGGTACAACATGTGTAGTACAACATAAAAAGGCTCTAAATTTTTTGTTTATAATTTTTTCTAATTCTTATCTTCTTCGGCCACAATTTGAAGCCATTATCTTCACCTCTTTCACCACCATTGCTACTATCTCTAACAATAAAATATTTTTGCTTTTTGTCAATCTTTTAATCTTTTTTTTTTTGTTAATTCTCTTCCTCGTAATATAAATTTTGTCTCAATCCCTTTTATCAAAATTACAACCATCGTCCACACCCACGCCACCGCCGAAACAAACTCTTACCTCAAGTGAACTACACTTTATAAGGAAGAAAAAAAATACTAATAGACTACATAACATAACCTTTTTGACATAATTTTTTCTTTTTTTTAAAGATTGACAAAAAAATTTTCATTTTTATTTTCTTATAGTAGCAAAATACACTAACTCGGCATCTTAGTAATCCGAGAAGATTTGGTAAAAGAAACACTTTAAAAACTTAGGGTGTGTTTGGTATGATGAAAAATATTTTCCATGGAAAATGTTTTCCTGGAAAATAAGTTGGTTTTCTACTTATTTTCTCAGGTTTGGTTGGTGAGTGAAAAATATTTTTTAGAAAAATATTTTCTAGTGTTTGATTGGTGAGTGAAAAAATATTTTTTAGAAAATACTACTAACTGTTAACCGGTATATCAGTGCCTCTAGCAACTCAACAATTTGTAAGAACTAATTTAAGCATAGCAAATAATATTAATATCGAATACTAAAATATTACAATCACTAAATTTAAGAAACTATTAATTAGCAAATACAGGAGACACTTTTCAACATTTTGTCAGGACAATCTCAAGATACTACAACCAATAAAAATATAACGGAACAACAAGCTTATTCAACCTTGTGAAACAAGTTACATCGATGACAAAATGAAATATGCAATTAGCAAAAGTAACATAGGTAAGTCTTCCTCTATGCATATGAAAATAACAATACATTTAACGAATATTAGAAAAGAAAAAAATTCAGGCTTTACTATTTTTAATTTCAAGCAGTGAAAAATTGAAACAAAGCACAATGAAAAATATTTTCGAGTAATGTAAATTTTTGAGAAATGTGAATTTTTTTGAGTCGTGTGAATATGGGTGTTGTTGGGGTGGGGAAGAGGGGTAGGGGTGGGGGCATAAGTTACATTTGTCATTTTCCGGAAAACAACTTCCCTTGGTCCATAAGGGAAATCATTTTCCCTCAAATAGAGGAAAATGTGTTATCTTAGAAAATGTTTTCCCAATATTTTACTACAACCAAACAAGGGAAAATAGAAAAACATTTTTCAGAAAATATTTTCCATTATACCAAACACACCCTTAATTGAAAAAAGAGACATTTTTTTCTTTTTGGATTTATTTTTTAGGGTCTGGAGAGAATTTGTGGGTCATGGGCCCATTTGTAAATTTTAAAAAATTATTGTCACCCCTTATATACTTTTTAAATACTTTTCACCCCTCACTTTTTCTTAAAATACCCTTTAATTAATTTTCTCTCTCTTTACTTTCTTTCATTTTTTTCTTCTTCAAACTCTAAATCTTTTCATTAGATTTATCTTCTTCTCTATCTTGAAACTCTTCATCCATTGTTATAAATATATAAACTTTCAATTTCAAGCATTTTGAGATCCATATTGATATATTTTTTTAATATTTTATTTTTTGGACAAGATAAAAATCAATGGCTTTTTCTTTAAAAAGCTTTCATTTTTTTTTTAATTTTCAATCATTTTTTTAATTCTCATCGATAAGTACTCTATATCTGGTACGATCATCACCACTTTAACCATTGTTATGCATATGTTTTTTAAACTGTTTCCTATTTTTCTAAAGCTCTCATTTTTCGATATAGATTCTAGCTTCATTAGTTACAATATTATAAATAGTCGCACATCCCCTTTGTTTCTTGATGAATATGGTAGGAAGAGTTAGAAGAATATGTTGCCCAACCTCAACATAAGTAGTATCCTATTTTTTGTAGCATGAGATCTTTAAAATGCGGATAGTAATAATAATATTTGAAGTGGAGGAATATGGCAAATCTGAAAACAGAAATTATGAAAACACAATGAAAATATTTGGTATCTGCTTGTACTATACACACAAAATCTCGTGCATAATCTCTCAACCTCAATTTTTATCAAATTCCAACATCATTATATCATCATTTTTTTCATTTAATTACTGAAACATCTGGCTAAATCATTTGTCAATAATCGATCACATGATATAGATATATATAAACTAGACTAGTACATGAAGTATATAAATCGCTCAACTACATCATTTATCAATAATCGACCAGTCACTTGATATATATTACAAATTAGACTACTATTTGGTTAAAAAGGAAATTAATTAACCAATAAACTACAATAAAATATATGAGTTAAAATTATTTGAATATTATAATAATATTTAATTATATCATATGAGAGTTCTCATCAATTGGTGGCATGATCTAACAAGTTTGTAAACAAATAATTATTGTACAAATATTTTTCACAAAATAAGATAGTTATAAATTAAATGGATTGTAATTAAATTGATAAGTTTTTTCCTTCACCTTATACGGCTTAAAAGGACAACAATTAGATAAATTAAATAGGATAATTTCAAACTCTAAATTGATAATTATATACTAAATTGTCCCTTCACCTTATTGCTTAATGCACATAAATAATGTATGATTATTGATAAAAACACATATTTTCAACTGTAGAGTTGTAAATTTTCGCCCTGAATTCTTGTCGATTTACGATGTCTTCAAGATAGCAAGATTACCTCAATGACAAATATAATTTTTTTTTGATGTTTGAGATGATTGAGATATTTTTTGTGTTGAAACGAAAAAAAATGATAAAGAAAAGAATATGAAAGAGTTCAAAGGGTCCAATTTATTTATATAATAAGGCTGACAAAAATGTAACAATTGTAGGTCTGTACTTTTTTATCATTGACGCACGAGTATAGATCATACTAATGATTTATTATGTACGTAAAGAGTGATCTAAATGCTACTGTACTATATAATCGATCTTTGTAGTTTGGTTTTAGACCCTCTCCTTGTACAACCTAAAAGGACTGTAATTTTAAATAAGTTGCAAACTTAAGGGTGTTAAGTGGGCCGGGCCGGGTCAACCCGAAATCGACCCGTGAATTTTAATCGGGTTGTGGGCCGGTCCAAATTCGGGCCTGGTTAAATGGGTCGGTTCGGTTCTGTGCCCAACATTAATTTTTTTAAAAACAACCCTAAACCGTTCCACTTAACCTAACCCGGTTCAACCCACCCAAACCCTGTCAAAACCGGTTCAAAATTCGGTCAAAACCACCAAAACAAAGTTTCTTCTCCAATATACACTATATAGACCCACCTATATATATTTTAAATACGTTAAACTATATATACACTATATATATTGTATATAATACATTAGAATTTAAAAAATATATACACAATTACACATGTAATCGTGTATACAACTATACGTTAGTTAAATATATATACTACTCTAAATAAAACATATACTATAAGATATATACTACAATATAATGATATATATACTAATTTATAAAATAAATACACATGTATACGTTAAATATATACTACTTTAGAGTCTATAAAAGATATATACACACATATACTTACCATTCAATATATATGTAATACTTTAAATAAAATATATTACAATACATACACACACTATATATATAGTTATATACTAATTTATAAAACATATACACGTGTATACGTTAAATATATACTACTTTAAAGTCTATAGAAGATATATACACAGATATACGTACCATTCAATATATATGTACTACTTTAAATAAAATATACTACAATATAATGATATATATACTAATTTATAAAATATATACACATGTATACGTTAAATATATACTACTTTAGAGTCTATAGAAGATATATACACATATATACGTATCATTCAATATATATGTAATATTTTAAATAAAATATGCTACAATATATATACTACAATATATACACACACACTATATATATAGTTAGATACTAATTTATAAAACATATACACGTGTATACGTTAAATATATACTACTTTAGAATCTATAAAGATATATACACATATATACGTACCATTCAATATATATGTACTACTTTAAATAAAATACTACAATATAATGATAAATATACTAATTTATAAAATATATACACATGTATACGTTAAATATATACTACTTTAGAGTCTATAGAAGATATATACACATATATACGTACCATTCAATATACATGTGCTACTTTAAATAAAATATACTACAATATATATACCTATATATAATGATATATATACTAATTTATAAAACATATACACATGTATACGTTAAATATATACTATTTTAGAGTCTATAGCAGATATATACACATATATACGTACCATTCAATATATATGTAATCCTTTAAATAAAATATGCTACAATATATACACACTTTATATATGTTATATACTAATTTATAACATATACACGTGTATACGTTAAATATTTACTACTTTAGAGTCTATAGAAGATATATACACATATATCCGTACCATTCAATATATATGTACTACTTTAAATAAAATATACTACAATGTAATGATATATATACTAATTTATAAAATATATACACATGTATACGTTAAATATATACTACTTTAGAGTCTATAGAAGATATATACACATATATACGTACCATTCAATATATATGTAATACTTTAAATAAAATATACTACAATATATATACTACAATATACACACACACTATATATATAGTTATATACTAATTTAGTTCTATACTAATTTATAAAATGCATACACGTGTATACGTTAAATATATACTACTTTAGAGTCTATAGAAAATATATATGCATATATACGTACCATTCAATATATGTACTACTTTAAAAAATATGCTACTTAATATAATAAATTAATAATACTTGATAGTAAATTAGTAATATATTAAAACTAAGTATTTAATTTAAACTAGAAATTCAATTTAAATCATTAAATGGAAAAAATTACAAAGTAAGGACTAAAGAGTGAATGGCTGATTGAATGTTGAATTTTATTGAGTGCAAAATGATCCAAAATTTATAATTTACATTAATGAAAAATCTACAAATTTTGCATCATTTTTTCCAACTCATTCATGTTAATATTAACGGGAACTTGCATAGGATAGTCAGAGTAAATGGGGGAAAAACTATCTATTGGACTTGACTCTGCTGAGTTCTCCCGTGAAGTCATAATTTCTTCAAGTCTCTGGTCGTCGTTCGGCTCCGCCTCCATTCCTTGATTTCTTTGTTCCTCTCTAATCCAATCTCTAAGGCAAACTAGAACATTCATTGCATTGCTTCCCAATGAGTGTCAGTTATCTCCAAGTTGTTGTCGTACCTGACTAAAAGCGCTCTCCTATGCAACGGTTGACATTGGAACATTCAAGATATCTCTAGCTAATCTTGAAAGCATAGGTTATTGTGTTTCATTATTCCTCTACCAATCCAAAGCGTTGATCCGTCATCTGCGATCCTCTATCGGCGTTCAAAGATAATACTTAAGCTCTTCCCAATAAGTTGTTGTGTAAGCTCCCGCCTCAACACTGTTCCAATAATTTAAATCATAAAAGTAATCAGGAAAACTACTGTGTGTCGGCCTTTTAGAAGATGATGGCTCCTCGGGAGGATGAGGAGCGACAGTTGGAGTGATATTTTTCGGTACAACTAAATCAAGTAAATCAACATAGTGGTTATATAATTTATCTATGTAAGCATTCGCATCGGTCATAGCCGTCCACAAATCAGGTTGTTCTTATTCTTCATCATCAGCATCATTATTAGTATTTATCTCTAAGTTAACATAAATAAGAGTACTAAAGTGACGCATAGTATTATATTTCATGGATGGATTTAGCATAACACCAACCAAGTAAATAGGGGGAATCGGAATTCTTTTTTAAAATTTAGCAAACATAGCACCAACAGCTTCTTTGTAACCTTCTTTATTTTTATATTCTTTGAGCAAACCAGAAATATCGGCTATATATGCCAACATATTACAAAAAGTAGGATAATAAGCACCGAAAAATTCAACCGTAGCTATATAAATTTTTTCCAAAAACTTAACAAGATCACCAATTACAGCCCAATCAGAATCATGTAGCATGCATTCAGCCGAATCAGCAAATGAACCACAATGTTCGTTAAAAGATAGTGTAATAGGAACTCTATATTTATGACAAGTTTTTAAAAAAATCATATTTAGCATTCCATCTAGTATCACATTCTTCAGGCATCAATATCCGTACAAGTCCATTTTGTTCACATTTAAGTTTAAAGTCTCTAATTTTTTTTCTTTGATTATTTCCTTGAATAAAACTAACAGCAAGCCGAATTTTTTCAATATAAATCTCAAAAAACACAAGATCATCTCTTACAATTAAATTATATATATGACAAGCACACTTAACATGAAATGTTTCAGGTAATGATGGAGATAGCTTAGATTTTAACTTTGTTATAGCAGTCTTGTTGTTAGAAGCATTATCAAAAGCAATACATAAGATTTTATTTTCAATACCATAAAATTCTGCAACTTTAGCAATCGAATCAGCAATAAAATCTCTAGTATGATTACGATCTTCATCATACAAAAAAGCTAAAATATGTTTTTGCATAACAAAATTACTATCTATTCAGTGACAAGTAATGGTTAGATAATCATTTTTATTTACAGCACGACCAAGATTAGAAGTTAGAGACATTCTACATTGAATATTTTTTAACAATATTGATAAATAAAAATAATATTGTGAATGAAGTCTAAACATATAGGTCCGGCAAGTACTTCTAGGAATACCATTAAACATAGGATTATAAATTGCTTGAATATAATGAATAAAGGCATCAGAAGAAGGAAAACTAAAAGGAAAACAACCCACAACTACTATTTTTGTAATTTCTTCCCGGTCCCTCAATTTATTATACTTCTTCATTACCTGACCGGTTGCTGGGTCCATTCTAGTTTGTGTTGGCCCACCAATATCTGCACCACCTTTTGCAATATTTGACTCTTTTGCGTGATTATTACTTATATGTCTCATTAATGTACCCGTACACCCTTGCTTGCCTCCTCTTTTATGCTTATATATTTATTGACAAATATTGATTGCACCTCAGTATCTGATATACGTGTAAAAAATTATCATGCAATACTAGTTGTTTACGAGCTCTTGGAGCAGGGGGAGGGCGATTAATCGATTCAGACCTAACGTTAGCATTTTATACTACGGGTGTCTCACCAATATTTTCATCATCTTCATCTAAATCAACCACATCTACTTCATTTTCTTCTTCTATAACATAATTTTCCTGAGCTTCTACATAATTCATATCGTGAGCACCTACACCTATTTCTTCCTCAAAAGATTGACAAAGAGGTACCGGAGGCAGAGGCACACGGGTATATCTACTACTTAAAGTACCTCCACCGCTAGTAATTCACTTTTTACTACCACTACCACTTTCGAGATAAAAAAAATGTACACCTTTAGTGGCAAGGTTTCCTAATTTATCCATAATATAAATTAAACTAACAAAATTCAAAATACACAAATATAATAAAATTAAATATTCAAAAAATTAATACACTAATTAAAAATTAAAAGTAAGAGATGGAAAGACAATACCAAATTTTGAAAGTATCCGAAGGCTGCAACTTTAGAAACTTCCACTCATACTTTGTAATCGCAAAATTAAAAAATTAAAGTGAGCACTTTAGAAAATATATAGAATATTTGAGAATTATGAGATTTGAGAGAATAAAAAATTGTGTGGAAAATGATTTGAAAGTGTAGGGTATTTATAGGAATTTTTTTGGGTTTAAAAAAATATTTTTAATGATTTTTTTTAAATATAAATGGCCATTATAGCCGTTTTGGGCTCGCAACGATCATATAGCCATTGGGCCCAACGGCTATAATGGCCCAACGGCCATTTTTTATAAAATCCCATTTTAAAAAAAAAAATATTATCTGGGCCGGGCCGGTTAACCGACGGGCCTAGACCGGTTTTGATCCGAACCGGGTTAACCGAGCCTAAAAAAAATTAACCCAGCCCAAAACTCGGTACCCTACAGTCCATAGGCTGACCGGACCGGGTCAAACTGGGTTGGGTTTGCTTAGTGGGTCGGATTGGGCCGGGTCAACCCGACCCATTTGACAGTCATAGTTGCAGTTGGGGTTTCCTAAATATTCACAAGTATAGAAAATTCAATAGATAGTAGACTATGTGAATAATATATCATCTACTGATGTCATTTTTAATGAAATATATAATCTAGTATATTATAGATTGTTCTATACTTCGATACGTGACTGTTAAACAAGTATACTGTTGATCAATTGAATATATCAACAAGTAAGATAGGAATAAAAATAAAGAAAATAAAATAAAATAATATCACTCAAACAATGGAAAACAACTAAATCGCAATATATAAGAGTCTACAACAATTGGACACATGATCTAATAAGTAAGAAACAGTGATGCTTGTGAATGTTCTTATGACAAGTAATGTTTGAGAACAAGTAGTTCTTCTCAAAGCATATGTTTGTTCTGAGTCATTGATTTTTATTACCATTGCTCTTACTTATTCTCATATGGTTATGTGTTAAATTGTTGTGTACTTTTATATGATGCGATTTAGTTGTTCTACAATTCATGAATGATTTTAGTTAATTTTATGTTATTTAATTTTATTTAATTTCCTCCTTTTTTAGTCCTATCTTACTTGTTCATATATTCAATCGGTCGATCGTAGATTTGTTAAACAGTCATGTATCGATACGTAGACCAATCTATAGTATATAAGTATAGAATAAACCTAAACGTATATTACATATCAGAAATGTAATATATATGAGATATCGTTAGAGGACATCAACCATATGAATATATTGACAAGCCTCCATATGACTAAAAATGAAAAACATAAATTAAGTTAAATTAAATTAAATTAGTTAACATCATTCAAACATTGCAAAACAACCAAATCACATCATATGAGAGTGCACACCAATTGGACATACGATCAATTGAGTATAAGTAAGAGCAGTGATAGTAAGAACCAATTACTCAGAACAAACATATGTTTTGAGAAGGAGTAGTTGTTCTTAAACATTACTTTTCATAAGAACACTCACAAACATCAATCTTCCTTACTCATTAGATTATGTGTTCAATTATTGTGGACTCTTATATGTTGTGATTTAGTTGTTTTGCATCGCGTGAATTATTTTATTTTATTTTATTCCCCTTCTTTAGTCCTATTGTAGCGATTTAGGATAATTGCATACCTTAAATATCACTTGATCATGTTCAAAAGTGATAAGTACACATAATTGATGTAGCTAAATGGCTTTACATTATTTGAATGGTTTTAATTGTCCTACTTTATTTTAATTTAATTTAATTTCTTCCTTTTTAGTCATAATTTTAACTTGTTCATATATTCAATCGGTCGATCGTAGACCTTCACATTTGTCAAGTATTGATGCGCACAATAATCTATAATATAGTATAATTTATTATTTCAATAATGACATCAGTAGATGATAAACCATAAAGATAGTCTGCCATGTGTTGAATGTTCTGAACTTGTCAATTTTAGGAAGATCGTTTTAATTCAATGTACAGATTTAAAATAATCTTAGAGTTTATGGATTACAGGGAAAAATCCCTCTCTCATTCATCATGTAACTAATGATCAAGTTATTTGAATTGCAAGTTAAGCCCCCCCGCTTTTCATTATGCTTGCAATTATGTCATTGCAACTTAATTCTCCACTCTTCACTATGCTTTTAATCATATCGGCATTGAACCATTGTGACGAAGGAAAATGGACATTGTCTCCTTAGACATGGATTTTCAAATTCAACATTTCAGAATCTCCTCACATTCACCTAAAAATTCACCAGCAATAACTATGTAGTCTATAATAGATATGATATACCTAAATAATAGTATTGAATAGGCTCAAGCAATGATTTATGAGCCTAGACTTAATAAACTGTAGCTATCTGCTTCTTACCATATTTTTGTATAGTATTTGATATCGCTTTTCTGACGACCACCGAAATAATGCAACAGATTAGAGCTTTGGAACAAGCTAAGGAGTGTTGAAATATTGTTATTAAGCCCAGAATTAATTTCAAAAAGTGAGACTGATTTTCAAGATTTTTCAATAAAAATGGATGAAAATATTGGGATAAAAATATGAGAAAATGGCTTAAAACAATGGAGATAACATCACTTTTCGATGGATGCTGAAAAAATCAATGAAAATCATCAAAAAATCATTGAAAAATCGCGAAATAATGGCTGGTAGTGGAGCTTGATTGAGAATCTTTGCTTTTTAAAAAAAATAAATATCTAATATTTATATTTTGGACATGGACTAAAGTGTAGTTTCTAAAACATAGGGGCTGAAGTGGGTATGAGACTAAAGTGCATATTTTTAAACTTGTGTGTTAGAGTTGACACTTTTTTTGTGGTCCATTAGGGTATCTCTTTTTTTAATATCTTTTAGACTAGTATCTCTTTATCAAAATAAGTTTGTCAAAATATCTATTTTTTCAACTTTCCCTAGTAATTCTATATGCATCCAGAAAACAACCAAGTTCTACTAAAAAAAATAGTGAAAAAAGCCATCTTTCAGCTCTTGCCTACAAGGGGTTCGAAGGTAGAGTTTACCTTATTTCCAAAAGGAAATTAAAATAAATAGAGGTATATTGTCTCATATCTGCAACAAAGGCAGTTCAATTAATAAGAAATAGAATGGTTTGTTGTTGGTGGCACTACAATGACGACAGAAATTGGACGGATGTGAATTTGTGGAAGAAAATAATATCTTTTTCTTCTTTAATTATTATAATGATGTGTCATTTTTAAATTTATAACATTCCTACATCAGCCGCATTTGAACCTCACACATAATTGCTCTAAAATTTGTGTTCAGTTGACACATTTTATGAAAGATTCAGGAATCCAATAGAAACATGATTTGGAGTGTGTTTGGTATGAAGCAAAACATTTTGTGGAAAATATTTTCCAATTTTCTCATGTTTGGTTGGCTTAAATATTTTGAAAAATATTTTCCACATCAACTTACTTTCCTTAAATATAAGAAAAATGACTCCATTCAAAAAGTAAGAAGACATTTTTCAAAACTCTCTTTCAACCTCACTCTTAAGTTGAAATGTTCACACAACTCTCAAAATCACCTATCCCTACTCCGACCTTCACCCCCACCCTACTCCATCCCCAAAAAATATTTCAAATTTTTTGCTCATCTCATCCCCTACTCCAAACCCAAACCCCTACCCTTCTCTCCCCCCCCCCCTCCTTCCAAAATATATATTTAATTTTTATTAAAAAAAATTTCGTACTCACCCCTACCAACCTCCTCCCCTCCCCCCCCCCCCCAAATAAAAAATAAATAAAATTTATTTTTAAACATTTTAAGTTTTTTTCTTACCCCGACCCCACCCTTACTAGCCACCCCGCTCCAAAAAAAAGATTAATTTATTTTTTAAAAAGATCAAAAAAAGTTTCTTACCCCATCCCTACTATCGATTTTGACAACCCCCACCTATCCACCCCTTCCAAAAAAATAATTTTTTAAATTTTTTTTAAAATATTGAAAACAAAATTCTTATCCCACCATTCTTGTCCTATTTGTTTTCATTGTTTTTGTTAAGTATATAAAAATAATTTTAGAAAATATATACTTACCCAATTTACATAACGAATACAAGATTGTAAGTAAAAGACAACTTATTTTTTTAGAAAATATTTTTCCTCCTTCTTATCGAACACACCCTAAAAAATTATTTTTTTGGGGGTCAAAAATTATTTTTCTAAAATGTATTTTTACTCTTTAGCGAAACACTAAAATGTATTTTCTAAAAAATATTTTTCATTCACCAACCAAACGCTAGAAAATATTTTCTCAAAAATATTTTCCATTCACCAACCAAATATTCCTACTTATACTAAGCCACAATCTTAAGATTTTGTCGTCTTCAGAGGGACATTTTTGGAATTTTGTAAATGATATTGATGAACATGGCAAATTAATGCAGGGTAATAAAAGATGTTTTGGTTTATGAAAACACCAAACACGTATACCAAGAATTTTTCCTACATCTGTAAATCAGCACCAACACATGTGTCTAAGGGAGAATATCACACTACAAATGGGCTACTACAAATGGCATGAGTCATCCTTGAAAATCAGAAATTGGCATGAGTCATCCTTGAAAATCAGAAATAAGTCGGTAGTTAAAATTGAGTCATCAGTTTATCAGGAAAAAGGCATTCATTACTTTCTATAAAGCTCCATATAGGTGACGATTGCTTCCTGCAGAGCTTTGGATCTATTTTGTTTATCTGCTTAGGTGAGTTGTTTTTTTTAATTCCACTTGCTAATGTGAAGTGTAATTTCAAGTGTTTTTAATCATAAATCAAGAAAAGAACAAAACATTGAAGCCAATCGAACATAAAAAAGACAATACATAAGAAACCCCTAATTGGATCTCAAGAAGAAAAGCACACTTAGCAAAGACTAAATCTGAGATTTTGCCTGTTGTGATAAAGCTTGTTTGTTTGAAGGATTTGCGAAATTGGAGTTTTTCAGTGTCACTGAAATTACTATTTCTGTTGTGACAGATTTCATTGGTTTGGGAATTTTGCATTCTTTGTTGCAAAATTTAAAGTTGTTCTTACTGGTTCGCGTACTGGGTTAGTGAAATTAGGATTAGTGTTCGACCCTTCTTTGCTATTTTTTAGAGTTTTTTAGAGCTTACTTTAGGGATAAAGCATTGAAATTGTCGTTTGTGTTGTACAAAATTCAATCTGTGTGGGAATTTTGATTTGTGCTCTCCGATTTAGGTACTGGATATATGTATATGTATATATTGGTGTTATTTTATGGAATTGGGTTTTCCCCGAGTTAGTGAAATTTGAGTTTGTGCTGTAAAAGAATCGATCTATTCGGAAATTGTGAGTTGTGTCCACAGTTAATAGTGGGTTGTATTGTTGCTGTTTGCTGCAATGTCTGAGCTTTTGGTGCTATGATTTTCTCATTTCTTTCTTCCATCAGTGTGTTGGCTAGTTTTTTAACTCCACGGTTGCTTCAGTGATTAGTGCCTTTGAACAAAAGTTAACCCAACATACATGACACTAATTTGGCCTGCTCTACCTTTGTGAGTTATTACTACTTATATATCATCACTTATGTTGTTCGAATATTTCTCCATAATAATTTGGTGAATCAATCTTTTTTCCTCAATTTGGCTTTTGGAAGCTTCTGTGTTTTTTTTTTAAGATGAGAAGTAATTACCGTCTGAACAACATCACTTCTCACTTTTATAGTTCATGTATTCACCGAAAATTATGCGCTTATCTTAGTTCGGCTTTATATCACGCCAATTAGTAATATAGTACTTAAAAGATAGGAGCTTTAATGTGTGTTGTTTACTTGAAATTTCATAGGAGCTTCAATGTGTGTTGTTTACTTGAAATTTTGTTCTAAGTTTCATTATTCATTGTGTGGGAGGTTACAACCATCCTTGGTCCAGCTGCTAAGATTTTATCTGCTTTCGGCTTACGCCTATACACAAATTTGTCCCTTGGATTTTAATCTAAAAAATATTGTGACAATTGATTTTTGAGCTTATTCTTGCACGGTCTTCAACTTTCATTTCCCATTTTAATGTAGGATTCACCATAAGTATCATGTGTTCTATAGAAGTTTGTTCTCCGTATTGTAGGTCGCAATATAGTTTGTGACTCATTTGTTTCATCGTTTAACAGTCCAATTCATTTTCTTAAAACAAGTGATACAAATTTTCCATATTTTTGTTTCCTACCTTTATAATTCAAGGATGCTAATTATATTGTCATATATTCAGTTCCTTTTGTCTTATCTGTAAAACTAACTAAAAGATTAATGACTCATCAAGTGATAATTGAAGAAGACTTTTTGTTCCTCATAATTTATTTTTTATCTTTTCTTTGGTTAACTTTGCAGCAGAGTATAATTGGGTGAGTTTGTTATGTATATGAATATAATATTAGCCCATTAGACTTGGTCAGTACATAATCTATAACAAGCTTAATCAATTAAAGAGGCAAAAATGGTTGCTCAGAGACCTTTGCCAATGGACTTTGGTTCTCTTAATAGCAGAATAACATGCTACAACAAGGGAAAGAAAGAATAATTTTAACTCCCATAGAAGCAGTTTCTACCAGCATTTTCCTTCTCGACCTGTAGTTTTTCGTTTTCGTTATTTGTGATGACATATCTGAAACAACCTCCTCACATCCACAAAGGTGGAGGTAACGTTTGGTTATTCAGTATACTCTTTGGACTTTACTTGTGGGACTATACTTGGTTGTTGTTGTTGTGTAATGTCAATAGTTGTTTGTTAATTTGTTTTGCTCCCTTGTTTTTTGCTCTTTTAAGTTTTGTTTTTGTATTTGGAAGAGTTTATCATCGTTGCTTAGGTTGGTGTAAATTGGACTACCTTTCCATGAAAGAGAAATTTAACTGTTACGTACCTTACGATGAATTCCTGCATGATTAGTATAGGTTGATTAGTAGTATAGCACTTAAAAGATAGGAACTTCAATGTGAATATAGAAGAAGATTTACTACTGCAATATGCAAATGGGATGTTCTCAGAGAAGGGAAACCAGCAGTACTCCTTCCCCAACTCATAGAAACCAACTTCACACCTCTACTTATTTGCACAGTTACATAATTTTTTACCAAAATTAGGAGTTAATGAAGTAGTTCATGAACAACATAACATGTAGTCTTGAAATTCAAAAACAAAAGTGCAATTACCATAATGAAACTTACAAGACAACATTCAAACAGAAAACCTTAATTTCCAGCAGCGCTTTCAACAATAATTGAGGAAGTCGTTCTTATGTTCACTTAATTACAAGCTACCAAGTCTTTTAAAGAGTGAGTTGAGTGGTGTAATATAATAACGTATAACAAAAATGGAGATATATTATATACTAAATTAATTTTATATACTCCTTCTGTTCACTTTTACTTGTCACTATTTTGCTTTTTGACGTCAACCTGCATGAACTTTGACCAACGTTTTAAGATGTATAATTCAATAATTAAATTTAGATGATCAGAAAATATATGAAACAATATGTGGAATGAATTCATGATCGATGTATCTTAAATGGTTTATGGGTTCTATTAATTTGTTTGGAGTTCATTTGTTATTTGACATATTTTTAACTTGTGTACAATAGACCATAAGGGTAATTGTGATAGAATTTTTAATTTTTCTATTGGTTGTTTGACTACTAAATTTGATGTAATTTAATTTTCTATTTGAAAGACTGCTACTTTTGCTTTTGGTGGAACAAAACGAAGGAAAGAACAAAGGCGTTTGAAAGAAGGATTTAGCGTTGTACATGTAAGTATATAAGTTTAGCATATTAATATTCTATATGTGAAGTGGTGTTTATCATAAGTGTATGCCCTATGATATATATATTTTATTCTCATATATTACTGTATTTTTCTTACCGAACTTATGTGCTCTTAATAGTGATAGAATATAGTATGAACATAGTTTGATCATCTATTGGAACAATAGATTCTGATGGATCGTGCAAAAATAAATAAACGATCTCTTTCAAGTACCGATAGAAACATGAAGCGACGTGAAAAATATAAAAACTTGACAAGTGAGGAAAAACAAGCTCTATCGGCACACTGCAAATCTAAATATCAAGAATCAAAGAGACGTCGATTTTTAGAAAATGCTTCCTTCCAACCAATTGAAATGATACCATATACATACGAAAAAGATGAGTATGTAGTCTTGTATTAGTTATGCCAACAGTTTATGGATGTTGGTTAATATTAGTCCTTTTTTTTAATTCTAGGTTCAACTTCAAATATATTTGATCAACATCCTCAATCAAATTATGTTTCACTCCAAAAAGTCCCAAACTGTAAATTTTGTTCTGCAAAGAGATTTCAATATGAACCACCTGGATTTTGTTGTGCCAATGGTACTGTCAAGTTGACTTCACATAAAATGCCAATGAAATTACGAAATTTATATTTTGGAGAAGATGAAGAATCTTCACACTTTCGAACATACATAAGGACATATAATAATCTATTTGCATTTACATCACTTGGTGTAAAGTACGATAAAAAATTGGCTAAAAGAGATTGTGGTGTATACACATTCAAAGTTCAAGGACAAATGTATCATTTTATAAGTGATTTGTATCCACAAAATGAAAAATCAAAAAATCTACAATTGTACTTCTACGATAATAATAACGAGTTAGCATATAGGATGGCTTGTTCCAACAAAGTTCATGAACCAGTAGTGAAGAAACTAATGGATATATTCAAATAATCCATATTCTATTTTTCTTCGATCCTTGGTGAACATTTCTAACTTGGAAAACTTTCACATTGCTCGTAGATGTGACTCAAGTTTAGACCAACGAGTATATAATCTACCTAGCTCATCTGATATTGCAGCAATATGGGTTGAGGAAAATGATGAGAATTCTATTCGGGAACCTCACATTCAAATATATACTTGCAGTAATTGTACAAGAAGCGTAAATTATTATTATGGATGTTATGATGCCTTACAGTATCCACTGTTATTTCCATATGGTCAAAGTGGATGGCATTGCGGTATTAAAAAAGTTTGTGGAATAGAAAATGTTTGTAAACATCCTAAAACTTTTGAAATTGATGAGATACCAAATATACGAAATATTTGTTCTCTTGACGGATATCTTGAAATGGAACATGATATTTTAGATAAAGGAAAGAGAAAACGAAATACAGTATCTATTCATAAATATTATTGTCATAAGCTACAAATGAGAGATGATGAGGGAGATAAAATTTTATACATGGGAAGAATATTTCAACAATATGTTGATGAATATATAAAACTTGAAACTCAACGATTGGATTTTTATTCATGTAATCAAGATTTGTTTAGAATGGATGTGTTGAAAGGAGTTATTGATATTTTGAGATTGGGTGAAAGAGATGCTTCTAACATTGGAAAAACAAGATTTCTTTCAAATTCTTTTATTGGTGGGCCTAGAGATATGCGTCAACGATCCATGGATGCTATTGCATTAGTTCAACATTTTGGTAAGCCAGATTTATTTATAACCATGACGTGTAACCCATCTTGGCCTGAAATAAAGGAGCATTTAGCATCCATGGATGAAGCACAAAATAGACCTGATCTTATTAGTAGAGTATTTAGAGCAAAAATCGAAGAGCTAAAAATAGATATCCTTAAACGATCTATTTTTGGAAAAGTCGCGGCATTTATGTATACTGTAGAGTTTCAAAAGTGTGGCTTACCTCATGCTCATTTTCTTATTATACTAACTGCTGAACACAAGCTTCTAACGCCAGAAGCTTATAATAATATTATTAATGCTGAAATACCTGACAAAGATGTAAAATCATATTTATATTCACATGTTCTTAAACACATGATGCATGGTCCCTGTGGCAATCTTAATCATGCAAGTCCTTGCATGAAGAAATATGGTTGTTGCAAATTCAACTATCCAAAAATCTTCGCAAATCATACCTCGAAAGAAGCTGATTCTTATCCAATTTATAAAAGACAAAATATAGGAGTAGCATTAGAAATACGAGGACACTACTTGAACAATTCTTGGGTTGTTCCATACAATCCATTTTTGCTTGAAAAATTTGATTGCCATATGAATGTTGAAGTGTGCTCTGACATTAAGGTTGTTAAGTATCTTTATAAATATATTTGTAAAGGACATGATAAAATTGTTTTTTTTGTTCATGCTAATGAGAAAAATATAGAAATAGATGAAATAAAAGAATATCAATCCGCTAGATGGGTATCACCACCAGAAGCTACATGGCACTTGTTTGTTTTTTCGATTAGTGAAATGTCCCCAAGTGTATGTTCCCTTCAAGTTCATCTTGAAGGACAACAATTTGTTTCATTTAGAAGCAATGCTAATATACACTCGATTTTAAACAATCCGATGATCAGGAGAACCATGCTAACTGAATTTTTTCATATAAATAGTGCTAATGAAGATGCTAAAGAACTTAATTTGTTGTATCGAGAATTTTCTGAATATTTTGTATGGTCTATCAAAGACAAAATGTGGTCACGTCGGAAAAAAGAATGTACAATTGGACGTGTTGTAATGTTTCATCCTACAGAAGGAGAATGCTATTACCTAAGATTACTGCTGATGAATGTTAGAGGTCCAAAATCTTATAAAGATTTACGAATTGTTGAAGGACAACTATGTAGTACTTTCAGAGAATGTGTTGAAAAACAAGGTCTTTTACATTCTAATAACGATTTGATTGGATGCATGTTAGAAGCAACAAGTTATCAAATGCCACATAGTTTAAGGCATTTGTTTGCAACACTATTAGTATATTGTAATCCAGTGAACCCTAGAGAACTGTGGGAATAATTTGAAGAGCCCATGTCTGAAGATTTCAAGCTAATACCAAATATTGGAAGAAAAGATATTCATTTTCAAGTTCTGAATCATATTAACGACATATGACATTCTATGGGAGCCGACATAAATGAATATAAGCTTGTGCAAGAAACAATCAGGCCTTCCAAAACAACAAAAGAAGCAAAGGAAGTTCATTTTGAGAGAAAAATCGTTGTTAGTGAAGAAGATACTTTACTATATAAAAAGCTAAATAAAGATCAATTTAAGGCGTATAACACTATTATGGAGAGAATATTCTCACATAGAGCTGGAGCATTTTTTATTGATGGCCCAGGAGGAACAGGGAAAATATTCTTATATCGTGCTTTACTTGTATCTATACGATCGAAAGGTTATATAGCATTGACGACAGTTACTTCTGGTGTTGCTGCTTCAATTCTTCCTGGTGGACGAACTGCACATTCACGCTTTAAAATTCCTATCAATGTTGATGACAGTTTTAGTTGCAATATTAGCAAACAAAGTGCACTTGCATGCTTAATTAGAGATGCAAAATTGATTGTCTGGGATGAAGTATCAATGGCCCAAAAAAAATTAATTGAAGCTTTTGACTTGCTACTAAAAGATCTTATGAATACAAATATACGTTTTGGTGGAAAAGTGATCGTTTTTGGAGGTGATTTTAGACAAACGCTTCCTGTCGTTAGAAATAAAAAAAAAGATTTCATCGATGAAAGTTTATTATATTCGGACATTTGGGAAGAACTTGAAAGATTACATTTGTTCGAAAATATGCGAGCAAAAGCAGATCCTTTATTTTGTGATTATTTAATGAGAATAGAAAATGGTCAGGAAAAAGTTAATTCCGCAAATAAGATTGAAATTCCAAAATATTTTATTATTCCTTTCACAACTAAAAAATAATCATTAGATAAATTGTTTACAATGACGTATCCTGATATGTACACATTTTTGTCAACATCATCTTCCACAGATTCACGCGTCATTTTGACAACAAAAAATAATTTTGTAAATGGAATAAATGACATCCTTATCACTAAATTTACAGGGCTATCAAAAACATTCATTGGTATTGATGAAACCATTGAACCTAATGATCAAGAACAATTTGAGGACTTGTTACATACTCTTAATCCTGCTAGTTTGCCACCATATAAGTTATCTTTGAAAGAGAATTGTCCAATAATATTATTAAGAAATTTAAATCCATGTGAGGGCTTATGTAATGGTACACAATTAAGTTGTTGTGACTTTAAAACACATGTTATAAGTGTTAAGATTTCATCTGGTGACTTCAAAGATACACATGTCTTTATTCCAACAATACCGTTAATAGCATCTCATGATGAAAAAATACCTGTTCCTTTTAAAAGAACCCAATTTTCTATACGATTATGTTTTGCAATGACCATTAATAAAGCACAAGGTCAAACATTAGATTTTGTTGGAATTCATTTGCGCGAGCCTTTCTTTTCACATGGTCAACTTTATGTTGCTTTATCAAGAGCAAAAAGTTCAAAATGTATGAAAATATTAATTCGACCCCCAGTAGTTGCTAATCATGACGATCACTCAACATACAATATAGTTTACGATGAAATCATTCAAAAAGCTATTTTGCAAACATAACATAACATAACATAACATAACATAAACATGTACTGCTTTATCCTTTTCTTGTTCAATTTTTCCTTTAATTATTTCTATTGTTCAATATAATACTAACCATATTTTTTTTACCCTCTTCTTGCCTTCTGCAGTATTTATTACAGGATATGGAATATAGACTTAATATTAGTAGGATAACTCCGCAAACAAAAGAGTGGACTTGTAAAGTCCAACTTATTAAAAAAGCTAGAGAAAGAAAGAGTAAGGACGGGCGAACACGATTTCAAATCGCAATTGCACAAGATGAGACGGTAATTTTTTATTCAATGTACTAATTTTCCACCTTTCTATTTGTACTATGTTTTTAACTTTCTTTTTTTTACCTTTTTTTAACATGTTTGTAGTCGATGTATTGTAGGATAGCCCATAATATAATTTAGACTACTGAATAATTTAACATTTGCAAATGCAGGAAGAACAAATTGCGATTGTTTTGTATGGGGACGACATAGATAAACATCAAAACAAGCTCACTCTTTTCAGCACATACTTGATATCAACTGCAAAAGTTAGAGCACCACTACCCTATGGACTTTCTGTCAATACATTTGAGTGAGTTGTAGATAGATTCACGGTTGTTGAACAAATCAAAGAATACAACACAGATGATCCACCATTGCCAGCTTCAACAAGATTAAACACAATATCTTTGACAAATTTAGAGCAAGAACCACGACATGTAGAATTTGGTAAGCAATACTTTACATATATTTTAAACTATACTTGGAAGTTATTTCATAAAATATTATCTAAAATATTTCTACAAACAGATGTGCTCGCTGTTGTTGTGAGTTGTGGTGCTATTAAGTTTGCTGGCATTCATGGAAATAAATGTCGACAAATTATTGGCATGGATGCAAAGTAAGTTAATTAACATTCTGTTTTCGATATCTAGACTAGCTTATTTTCTATTAATATCATAACAACATTAAAACGTCATGCTTATTGAATCTAACTTATTGAAATTTTGTTCCTACCAAATTGTTAACATTTATTTGCATCATTGTATTACTAATTATTTATTCCTTATAGCATGCACCATTATATTTTCACTTTATGGGAAGACTTCGCTGAGATTGATGGAAGTGAGCTAGCTGCACAAATTGAAAATCATCCAGTAATCCTAGCAAAACGAATTGCACGATCTTCATATGCTGGTATGAACAAAATTTTAATTTTTCCTGCTATATGTTTTTTAACAATGTTAATTTTTCCTAACTTATACCTTTACGACACAGGGATATCTCGGACAACAAGATATAATTCTACAATATTGATAAATTCTGTGTATCCACAAGTTGCAGAACTGACAAACTGGTATGAAATAAAGACAAAATAATAGAACTATAATCATGTATAAGATTAACTGTGCATGATCCAAAATGATATAACTATATGTATATGGGGTGAAAGACAATGAAGAAATGTTGAACACATATACAGAAAGAAGCTCTGCTGCAATGTCACTACATGATGACATTATACCTATAGGAAACATCGAAACACAATCTGCAGTATGTATCTCAACATATTATATGTTTCAATTCTATAATATATTAATAGATTAACAATAACTAATCTTTTCCATTTTTCTTTTTGAATAGATGCAATCCTTTCACGTTGAAGGTAAAATGTCGTTCTTTGGATGATGATGACCGGATATTTTATGAGTTAATGTGTCCAAAATGTAAGAACGTTATCAGAACCAAGATAATAAAAGGTATTGACTGTGGCAATTGCCAAGAACATACCATGTTAACACTCAGGTATAACGAACTTCTCATGATTAATTGTATTTTCCTTCTGTGTGACATGGTGTTGTGTCTGCTCATCGAATTCCAACTTGCAAGTGTATTGTCTATCTCTAGGGAAACTTGATATATAGACGCTGCCTACAAATTTAATTTTGTTTAGCTGATATGAAGTAAGCCAAAGACATTATCGTGGTAAACTAATGCAATAATTTCTGCCCTGATTATCGGCTTGTTACTAAGGAATGCAAAATTTGTACCTTCTGCGAAAATGGTTGCTATTTTATGTACAAAGTTTGGCTTCTATTATACTGTGTTATTTTTGTTGTGTCTGTGCACTGCCAAATCTGGGAAGTGTTGGTACACACGTCGAGATGAACTTGAAAAAGGCATAAAAAAAGAAGTATTTTGTATCTAGATTTTCCATCACCAAGTCATACTTACTATTGTGAATCATCTGTGATAATTGAGTTTCTAAGCTTGGATGTTAACAAGTCATATTTTGCTAATTTTAATCCATATTTGAGTTTCTAAGCTTGGATTGAATTTGATCAATGTATTATTTTATCAACAAAGTTTACTCCTTATATAAAGTTGTAAAGACTAGAACCATATTAATGTTCTGTTATTTACATGTAAATGATGACAGCTTTATCATTCTTAGCTCTAAGGTTAACAGCTAGGAATAATCTATTATGCTCTGATTTTTTCTAAAAACTGAAGGGTAGGTACTCACAAGTTATATTCCTGTATCTTAATTCTTCACTTTATATGATAGGTGTCGTTTTCAAGTTCAAATTACAGATGGAAGTGGATCAACAACTGCAATATTACTTGGTGAAGTTGGGAAGAATCTTCTTTCAATAAGAGCTGAACAAATCTATGAAACAATTAACATAACCGTACAAAAAAGAATTATAATTCAGTTAAATTCTTACTTCAACTGATATCTTAGAACTTGATCACATTCTTCTTAAATACAGAAAGATTCACTGCCCCTCCAGTCTATCCAGCAACATCTTGCCAACACAGTGTTTAAAATATATTTGAGGAAATCATACTCCAGGCATTCTGATGATGCACTAGCGAAACTGTTCGTTTCATCATTTGTAGAGAAGCAAGATGCTCTTCAATTACCACCATCATCAGTTTCTGCAGATGTTGGAGAAAGCAGTAAAAGAGAACTTGACAATGCGTCGTCACCAGATGAACTGAAAAAGCCGACTACTGGAAGTACCTCTAGCAAAAAACAACAACTTGAGTGCACAACTCCATAAAAAAACAATGTCTATTCCAGTAAAAAAGAAGGTACTAAGCCAACCACTCCAGCTAAGATAAAGTAAAGGTTAGTAAACTTTAACATCACCTTTAAAAATTGGATTGAAATCAATTTTCTCTTCTATCGATTTTACTTATTTACATTTCATACTAATAATAAATTCACCTTCTTATCACAGCTCACTCGGCTATGTGCCTACCTTGTATATATGTCTTTTGTTGGCTTCTACATGCCAAGCTTTTGATGGACCAGATGTTTATGGATCAGTACTTAAAATATACAGGACTATTGCTGCTTATAACGTTTAAACTTGCGCATTGTAAATGTGTTTTTGGCCAGTAGCACAAAACTTTAGTGTCCTGTAGTATTAGGCATTGTAAATTTATTTTTGTCCACTAGTGCACTGTAGTCTTGTGCATTGTAAATTTCTTTTTGTCCAGTAGCGCACAACTTCATAGTTGTGTAGCCTTGCGCATTGTAAATTTATTTTTGTCTACTAGCGCACAACTTGATAATCCTATATTATAATCTAACTTAGTTTCTCAAACCGTACACAGTATGTATTGTCTGGTTTAAATTATATTACTAGCTCCTGAGATATGTAAACTTCCTACAATTTGTACTTAAAAGACAAGGTATGTCGAATTCTTCAACATGCACTACTTTTGTAGTCAACACATGACATTTTCAAAGACAATTGTAATTACTAAAAATACTACCGGTAATAACACTTATGTAAGATCACCGAAACTTATAGGACACAAGTGTATTTGGGAGCTTATACACTTCATTCTAGTGCAATCTTTGAATCTTTCTTGCCCGGGCCAACCACACTAGTAATAAAATAAGCAAGAAATTAACTTTTTTTTTTGTAGGAAAACATTTTCCTTCATACCAAACACACCCTTAGTTGAGGTATCAACACACAAAAAAGAAGAGGAAAAAAAGAAGCAGCAAAGATTGCTTATGTATTCCGTCTTTTGCAAATGAAGTGAAAAATCATGGGTAAATCCATTTTTAAAAAAAATTGAATAAGGTGCAAACTAAAAGGAGGGGTTGAGAAAAGAAGAAGAAGAAAGATTTGAACCCGTGGAAGCGGGCTATATTTTCGAATCAGAGTTCACCTGTGAGCGATGAAAGCTGAGCTGCGACTACTACAAAAATCTATGTTTTCAGATCAAAGGAGGACTATGAGTTTTTCACTTCACTGTTTCGTTGTGTCTCCATTCTCATACTTGTTCTAACACCAATCTCATTCACTCATGCCCACATGTAAGTCTCATAACATCACTACTATCCAATCTTCACTAGTTTACCTCAACTTATCCTCCTTTTAAGTTTCGGGCGTAGTGCGCTCGAGGAAGTATTAGACTGAGGTGATCAGAGAGAATTAGAATTAGACAGAATATGTTCAACTTTTTGTATGACCCTTTTAATAGTATAGTTGGGTGTGGAGGTGGAAAATTAGGGTAGAAAGTCATTAGGAAGGCGGGCGGGCGGGCGTGTTCTTTTTCAGAGTAATAGTGTATTCTTCTTCTTCTGGTCTTTAGCCTCGATTTGTTAATTTTCTTCTTGTTGTCTCTGCCTATTTTTTATTTGCCTTCTATTCTTAAGCCTCAATATCTTATTTTCTTGGTGTTGTTTCTGCTTGTTACTGGAAACAGTCTCTCTGCCTTCTCAAGGTAGGGGGGTAAGGTCTACATACAATCTAACCTTCCCACACCCTGCCTATGGGATTACACTAGGTTTGCTGCTGTTGTTGTTATAGACCCTATGTGAGTTTTGCCATATATTGTTGGATTTAACTTTAATACATTAATTTGACACTATCAATGTGATTTAATTGGTTGGAATGGTTTAGCATACTTTCTATGTTACAAATTCATGCTTATGATGGATACTTACCTATAGGCTATGCCTATAAGGATTTCAGTTGCAGGGTATAGAATTTGTATTCATTTTCTAAGTTACCTACAATTGTTCTATAAATAATTGCATAGAGTAAATATGTTATAAAATTCATAATGTTATAGGATGGACGTAAAAGTTTTGCGAGTTGGACAGGAGCTAATCAAGGAAACTCTTCCATTACAATCCGGATTGAGATTATATGAAATGCAAGGGCTACGTATTTATTATCTAGTTGAATCTACGCACCTAATCCGCACCCCCCTACAAATGGTATCAGAGCACAGTTATTTAAAAAATACAGAAGTAATATATATGTTTTGAATTTAGAGTTTATTATGAAAAAATTACAATTAATTAATTAATTATGAGAAGACCATTTAAAAACAGAGAAGCTTTTAGAAAAATTAAAGAATCTTTAATTAGTAATTATTCAGAATATATAAGACTAAATAAAACAAAAGAAAACCCACAAAGATTAGCTTACCTAATTACCTTAATATCTAGTATTGAAGCAAAATTAATAATCCATTTAAAATCTAGAAGAATGAGACATATACCACCTAATTATGATAAAATTAGATTTAGATATCCACCAAAATACTATAAATATTGTTTGGATGAATAAAATACAAAAATACAAAGAACTAAAACAGACTATATCTGAAAAACGTAAAGAATTAAAAATAAGAATAGAAAGATTAAATTATAATATATTTGCCGGAGTTAGTAAAAACTCAATAAATGCACAAAAAGATGAAATATCAAATTTAGAATCACAAATAGATAGTTTAGAATATATATATCAACATGAACTATTTACAATAAAATGAACAAAGAAGAATTTATAATAGACGGAAAAATATATGAAAATCACGAAGGATTAAAAATAAGAATAGTATTTTCTAATTTAGGAAGAAGATATAAGAAAATAGGTGAACATTTATATTTAATGTTAGAAAAAGAAGAATTAAAATTAGAAGATAAATTGACAGCTATGGTAAGAATAGAAAGAGAAAACGAAGAAATAGATAGAAAAAAGGAAATAGAAAAAATAAAACAACAAACTACAGAAGAAATACGAAAAATAGAAGAAACTAAAAATAGTAGGATTGCTGAATTAGAAAAAGAATTACAAATGTTAAAAGATCTGTATGAAAAAAGACAGAAAGAAAAAGAAGAAAAAGACAAAGAACAAAAATTATTAAACGAGATAAATCAATTTAAAGAAAAATTAGAAATAAATAATATAGATGTTGAAGAAACAGACAATTATGATTCAGAAGATAGTGAAACATATACAGAAATATTAACAAATACAAAAAATTTAGAAATCAATGAAAAACAAGAAGCAATTAATGAAGAAAATTTAGAAAACATCAACACAGAAATAAATACTCTTGATAAAAAAGAAGATCAAAATATAATACCCAGTACATCAGAAATAAGGAAACCTACATATTATAAAAATAAGTTTAAAAGATATAATCTAAAGAATGAATATGACAAATGGACACCAAAACAAATAGTTAATAAAAATTATAACTTTCTAGACTTAGATTGTGTAATAGATACAGAAAAAACAATACAATTATGGATATGATATATGACAAAGCAATTATTAGATAATAATATAAGTGCAACAGATACACCAGAATATATAGAAAGAACACTAATAGGAACAGTAAAATTATGGTTTTTAAATCTAACTGAAAATAGTAAAAAAATATTAAGAACTGACAAACCCACAGAAGGAATAATGAAATTAACACCTATAGAATTATTAAAAAAATATGAAACAGCTATAAAAGACGAATTTAGTAGCATGACAACAACAGAAGAAGAACAAAATGAAGAGAAAGACATAAATAGAAATTTAATGTTAAAATTAGCAATATGTAATATGTGTTACATAGATGAATATACTTGCGCATTTAAAGAATATTATTATAAAGGAGCATATAATATAGAAGAAAGTAAAGAAATAAGAAAATTATATTTTAATAAATTACCTGAACCATTTAGTTCAAAAATAATAAAAAGTTGGGATGAAACAAAAATAGTAGATACTTTAGGAGCAAGAATAAAATTTTTACAACAATGGTATAGAAACCTATGTGAAAAATACAGAGAAGAAATAAAAATGGAAAAAATATTAATAAGAAATTTAGCATGTTGCAAAGATAAAATAGCACCTCAATTTGGATGCGAAGAAAGATATTATAAGAAAAGAAAAAGGCATAAGAAATATAAGAAATACAAAAAATCAAAATATAAATACAAAAAACCAAGAAAAAGATATTATGTAAAAAATTATAAAAACAAAAGACCATATAGAAAGAAAAAATCTATAAAAGAATGTACTTGTTATAATTGTGGAAAGTTAGGACACTTAGCTAGAGATTGTAAATTACCTAAAAACCCAAAAAATAAACAAATATCAGAAATAAAAATAGAAAATACAGAATATATGCAAATAGATTACATAGATTACGAATTAGAAAGTGAAGACAGTATATATGAAATTTCAGAGAATGAAACAAATAATGAAATAGATAGTGAATTAGATGAATTAAATGACTGAAGAAGATATAAAAATATTAACAAAAGAAGAATATTTAAATGAAGAAGGAACAGATCAAAAAATAATATTTGATAACAATGTATTTGATGAAATAAAAGGAAAAGAGTTAGACTTAAGTGTAGAAAAAATATTTAAAATACCAACAATAAAAAATATATTTACTAGAAAAAAGGAAGAATATTATGTAGTAAGTCAAAAAGAGCACGTAATAGACTGTAGATATGCAAAAGGTAAAGCCAGTATACCACTAGTAACAAAAAGAATAATTAATAAAGAAATAAATGATATAAAAAGTAGAGACCCAATAAAATATGTACACCTTGGAGGTACAGAAATATTAATAAAAACATGTTTTAGAGAAGGAATAGATACACCAATAGAATTATATTTAGCAGATGATAGAATTATAAAACCTATAGAAAAAAGTATAATAACTGCCATAAAAGGAAATTTAATATACCAAAAATTTAAATTCATAATAAGTGCGAACTATTCAGTAGCAGTAACGGATAGAAATATAGATAAATCACTAGTATTATATTGGAAAATATCAGGAATAGAATTAACCCCAGGAAGTAAAATATTTACAGCAAGATGTAAAAATTTATATGTATTAACAACAAAACATAAAATAACGGGAAAAAAAAAGATTAATAAGATACAAATAGATAGCCCATTTGAACAATTTGTAAAAACGATAGACTATAATGATTATAGCTATAGAGACATAGATGTAGAAGAAAATCTAGAAATAATAAATGATAGAATAAGTACAACAAAAAGAACAGCTTATGATAAACCGGAATCATCAAGCTCATCGAAAAGAATAAGTTATGAAACAAGTTCAATGGATAATTCAAACCATTATTACATAACAGGAAAGGTAAATGAAAAAGAATATTTAATACTCTTAAATACAGGACAAGAAGAAAATTATATAGCAAAATATCTAGTAAAAAATGAAGAAATAAAAACCGACAATAATATCTGCCCAGATCTACCAAGAAGTTTAATAAACACTAAAAATATAGCAGAAAAAAAAAAAATAGGAATAAGAAAAATAAAAATAGAATTTGAAGTAAAAGAAGAAATGCAAAAAACAGACATAATATTAGGAATAAAATGGCTAGAACAAGTAAAACCATATAATATAGAACACACACAATTAACTATAACATATAACAGAGAGAAATTATTCTTAAGAAGAGCATTAACATAAAATGAAAATATATGTATTAATGAAGATAGTAGTAGAAGGATATTACAGTAGATATTATACGCCTATGATAGATACAGGAGCAGAAGCTAATTTATGTAGATATAATTGTTTACCAGAAAGTAAATGGGATAAATTAAAAACACCAATAATAGTTAAAGGATTTAATAACGAAGGAAGCTTAATTACTTATAAAGCTAAGAATGTAAAAACACAAGTATGGGATAAAATATTAACAATAGAAGAAATTTATAATTATGAACTAACATCAAAAGATATACTTTTAGGAATGCCGTTTCTAGATAAATTATACCCACATATAATAACTAGAACAGACTGGTGGTTTACAACACCATGTAAACAAAAAGTAAGAGCAAAAAGAGTTAATAATAAAATAAGAAAGAAAACTGATTGGATAAAAGGAAGTGAAAAAATTACACAAAAGTTAGAAAATATAAAAAATACTGAAGATACAATAGAATTAGTTGTATTTTCAATAAATAAAACAGAAATAACTATATTTTCAATAAATAAGATAGAAATAATTAACAGAAAATTAGAACAATTATATAGTGAAGATCCATTAAAAGGATGGGAAAACATAAAACTACTATAAAAATTGAATTAATAGATAAAAATAGCATAATAACCCAGAAACCATTAACATATAATTTTGATGATTTAAAAGAATTTAAAATGCATATAGATGAATTATTAGAAAAACAATATATACAAAAAAGTAATAGCAAACATAATAGCCCAGCATTTATAGTAAATAAACATAGTGAACAAAAAAGAGGAAAAAGTAGAATGGTTATTGATTATAGAAATCTAAATGCAAAAACAATAACTTATAATTACCCAATACCAAATAAGATATTAAAAATAAGACAAATACAAGGATATAATTATTTTAGTAAATTTGATTGCAAATCAGGATTTTACCATCTAAAGTTAGAAGAAGAATCTAAGGAATTAACCGCATTTACGGTACCACAAGGATTTTATGAATGGAATGTACTA
Organism: Capsicum pubescens; assembly: GCA_030864215.1. Taxonomy (NCBI): domain Eukaryota; kingdom Viridiplantae; phylum Streptophyta; class Magnoliopsida; order Solanales; family Solanaceae; genus Capsicum; species Capsicum pubescens. The sequence goes on along the minus strand of CM061545.1, from coordinate 176,725,719 downwards.
CCATTTGGATATAAAAATGCACCAGGTAGATACCAACATTTTATGGATAATTATTTTAAACAACTACCTAATTGTATAGTATACATAGACGATATACTATTATATACAAAAACCAAAGAAGAACATTTAAAATTATTAGAACAATTTACGGATATAATAGAAAATTCGGGAATAAGTTTAAGTAAAAAGAAAGCTGAAATTATGAAAAATCAAATAGAATTTTTAGGAATACAAATAGATAAAAGTGGAGTAAAAATGCAACAACATATAGTACAAAAAATAATAAATTCGAAAGAAGAATTAGATACGAAAAAGAAATTACAATCATTTTTAGGATTAGTAAACCAAGTAAGAGAATATATTCCAAAATTAGCAGAAAACTTAAAACCACTACAGAAAAAATTAAAAAAGGACATAGAATATAACTATAATGAAGAAGATAAAAAACAAGTTCAGAAAATAAAAATACTTTGTAAAGAATTACCAAAATTAAAATTTCCAGATGAGAATAGAAAATTTATATATATAGTAGAAGCAGATGCTAGTGAATATAGTTACGGAGGAGTACTTAAATATAAATATGAATTAGAAAAAATAGAACACCATTGTAGATATTACTCAGGTACGTTCAACGAAACAGAAATAAAATGGGAAATAAATAGAAAAGAATTATGTTCATTATATAAATGTTTGTTAGCATTTGAGCCATATATTGTATATAACAAATTTATTGTGCGAACAGATAATACACAAGTACGCTGGTGGCTAACAAAGAAAATACAAAATTCAGTTACAACAAAAGAAATTCGGAGACTAGTATTGAATATATTAAATTTTACATTTACAATTGAAGTAATCAGTACTAACAAAAATGTTATTGCAGATTACATATCAAGACAAAGCTACACAGACTGATATTATAGAAGAAGATACTCTAGAAAAGATACTTAACACCCTAACTACGCTTTCAGTGAAAGTGGACAGTATGGGTAATGAGATAGAAAAGCTAAAGACTAATGAAGGTAAACTGAAGTCTATAGCTACAAATCAGCTAACTCAGCAGTGTGCAGAGCTATGTCGATCGGAAGACATTAAAATTCCAGAGCTAGAAGGAGACGTTGGGATACTCCATAAAACCCATAACGTTTATCTATCTACTTCTGCAGGTACAAGCAAAGGAGCTAGTCGACCAAGATACCAGAACATGAATATGAATAAAATATTTGAAAAACCATATACCCCAAATACATCAAAAGATCCCATGTTTATACCCCCACAAATTACCACATACCGAGATAGTCTGAACCAAGACAAAAAAGTTTATAACTACACATCCCAAAAATACATAGAAAATATCTACAATATACAAACCTTTTTAAACAGCAACCCAAAAGCTACAAATGTCCAAGAACCAGATACAAACTATATAACCCAGAAATTGACCGGATATAATAAATTAATTGTCTTACCTAAAACCAAACCAAATATAGTTAAAACTTGCTACGAATATGGATTACTTAGTACTGTATATACCACGGACGGAACTGAGATATCCACTATACCAGAAATATATGAAGCATTTATCATTTTTAAAAGAATAACCAAAGGTACCTTGTTCTTTATAAAAATTTACGCGGCACCAGCAGAGATATTATTTGATGAAGTTAAAAAACCTATACAAGTTGTAAAGATAGGAATGACACGAGATATGATTATACCACAAGATATTATTTCACAACCAGCGATACCCAGAATCGAGATACCAAAATTTTATGCAAACAAAAGGATTATCGGATTATCTACAATTTTACAAGAGCTAGCAAATACATAGTGCAACCAAAATCCCATATGGAACTACTATTCAAAAGATCATGTATTAATATATTCGAATTCAAAAGAGTTACGAGAAACAGATATGGAAACTATTAGGCAATGGATTATCACGTTGCTTAAACCAGAAACAGAACCTATTGCCAGAGCTATCAGGGAAAAATTTATTTCAGAAGAATTATTGACTAGATACTGCAAAACTATTGGACACAAATATCCAGATCACAGATGTTCAAAATGTAATGGAGGAGATAATGACGTCCCAGCAGTTCAGCTAGAATAAGAGATAAAAACGCCAGCTGGAAAGATAAGATCAGAGCAATAATGGAGATACAACAGATATGACAAAATAAACGGAAGACTTATTGTATAAATTATTTACGTAAAGATAAGGTAGTTTCTAAAGTAGTTGATAGCATTTAATGTAAATATTAATATAGTTTGAAATTTTACTTTATAGCCTTAGGATAGACTTATAGGTTGGAAGACTTTTTTTTAATAGTTTTTAATTAGCCTAGCTTTTTAAAACTTTTGCAAATACGTGTAAAGATTCATTCATCTATAAATAGAGAAGGCAGAAGGCATTGCAAGGCAAGCCTTCATGCGTTGAAGCAAAAATTCTCTCAAAAGCCCACAATAAATATTTTGCTTAGTTATTAAAAAACAGGTATATATCAATGGAAAAATCTAAGGAGGAACAAAACTCAGAAATATCAAACCTACCAGAACAGGTATGTTTATTTATGATTATGAATAGCTAAATTCATAATTCCCAACAATCATGATATGATAAAATAAACTCATGTTAGTTACTTTATGGTAGAATTATTCGAGGAATAATATGTTAAGAAGTTTATTAGCAAAGCGGAAACGGAGAAAGATCCCTAAGAACTATGCCATCCTAAAGGTGAAACCAATAAGGCAAGAAGCCGTGGTGGGGAGTAACCAGAGTAGAGGAGCTGTTTAAGGGAAAAGTATCCAGATTACCATGCTAATAGTGACCGAAGAACATGTTATTTAAGAATAATCTAGTATATAGTAATCTAATATGACTATATTTTGTTAGGTACATGGTTGAAGGGAATATTTTGAAAAAAGCAATTTTATGAAAATGAATAATTATTTATCTGATGTGATGGTAGATAAATTTAAAATACTTATTTTGTATGCACTTAAAGATATAACTGTAGCAGATATAAGAAAAATCATATTAGAAAAAGCATATGGTAAATATTACATGACTAGAGTAAATTATATACCACACATACCTAACTACTCTTACAAATACTTAGCATGATAAATTACATAGAATTTTTAGAAAAAGATATGAGAAACATACAACTACTAGAAAAACAGATGAAAAATATAGACAAATACATGGAAAATAAAGATATAAAATATCAATTTTAGAAAATAGACCATTTAGACTACCTTAAAGTTTTAATCTTATATATACTTAAAGACATAGAAATTAAAGATATTAAGAAAATAATATTAGAAGAAGTAATAAACTACGAAATTGAAACAATAAATGCGTTAGAACAGATATACGAAGACATTTACCCAGAAGGATATTATTCAGATCAAGACTGTGGATGCTAGAATATATAAGAAAAACTAGGGAAAACCAAAATAACCTAAATGATGAAATTAATTATAGAAATCGAATTAAAGAAATAATGGAGACTCTAAAAGAAAAGTTAATATGGATAGAAAAAACCTTAGAAAATTTAGAAAAAAGTACATGTGATAGTTTAGATAATTTAAAAAACTCACTACGAGAAGAACAACACAAGATAATAAATGACATAGAAAATCTAGAATTAGATATATACTACAGTACAGACAGGATAAATTATTATACAAAAATTTGTAACTCTGCAATTACTACAGGATAAAATAATAAACTAAATAAATTAATGGATACATCTTACGAAAAGAATAAATCATTAAAAGAAATAGAAACTCAACTATATAGTCTATACCAAGAATATAAAAAATTACATATTACTAACGAGGATCCTAAAACACTAGATAATCTAATCACGATAATATCTAATTTAGAATATGAATTAATAAAACATCTTAAATCAAGAAGATAAAAATGAATATTATTCCAATCAATAATATTTATTATAAAAATAAATACCTACGTATTTATTATCTAGTTGAATCTACGCACCTAATCCGCACCCTTGTAGGGGGGTGCGGATTAGGTGCGTAGATTCAACTAGATAATAAATAGGTGCGGATTAGGTGCGTAGATTCAACTAGATAATAAATACGTAGGTATTTATTTTTATAATAAATATTATTGATTGGAATAATATTCATTTTTATCTTATTGATTTACGATGTTTTATTAATTCATATTCTAAATTAGATATTATCGTGATTAGATTATCTAGTGTTATAGGATCCTCGTTAGTAATATGTAATTTTTTATATTCCTGGTATAGACTATATAGTTGAGTTTCTATTTCTTTTAATGATTTATTCTTTTCGTAAGATGTATCCATTAATTTATTTAGTTTATTATTTTATCCTGTAGTAATTGCAGAGTTACAAATTTTTGTATAATAATTTATCCTGTCTGTACTGTAGTATATATCTAATTCTAGATTTTCTATGTCATTTATTATCTTGTGTTGTTCTTCTCGTAGTGAGTTTTTTAAATTATCTAAACTATCACATGTACTTTTTTCTAAATTTTCTAAGGTTTTTTCTATCCATATTAACTTTTCTTTTAGAGTCTCCATTATTTCTTTAATTCGATTTCTATAATTAATTTCATCATTTAGGTTATTTTGGTTTTCCCTAGTTTTTCTTATATATTCTAGCATCCACAGTCTTGATCTGAATAATATCCTTCTGGGTAAATGTCTTCGTATATCTGTTCTAACGCATTTATTGTTTCAATTTCGTAGTTTATTACTTCTTCTAATATTATTTTCTTAATATCTTTAATTTCTATGTCTTTAAGTATATATAAGATTAAAACTTTAAGGTAGTCTAAATGGTCTATTTTCTAAAATTGATATTTTATATCTTTATTTTCCATGTATTTGTCTATATTTTTCATCTGTTTTTCTAGTAGTTGTATGTTTCTCATATCTTTTTCTAAAAATTCTATGTAATTTATCATGCTAAGTATTTGTAAGAGTAGTTAGGTATGTGTGGTATATAATTTACTCTAGTCATGTAATATTTACCATATGCTTTTTCTAATATGATTTTTCTTATATCTACTACTTTTATATCTTTAAGTGCATACAAAATAAGTATTCTAAATTTATCTACCATCACATCAGATAAATAATTATTCATTTTCATAAAATTGCTTTTTTCAAAATATTCCCTTCAACCATGTACATAACAAAATATAGTCATATTAGATTACTATATACTAGATTATTCTTAAATAACATGTTCTTCGGTCACTATTAGCATGGTAATCTGGATACTTTTCCCTTAAACAGCGCCTCTACTCTGGTTACTCCCCACCACGGCTTCTTGCCTTATTGGTTTCACCTTTAGGATGGCATAGTTCTTAGGGATCTTTCTCCGTTTCCGCTTTGCTAATAAACTTCTTAACATATTATTCCTCGAATAATTCTACCATAAAGTAACTAACATGAATTTATTTTATCATATCATGATTGTTGGGAATTATGAATTTAGCTATTCATAATCATAAATAAACATACCTGTTCTGGTAGGTTTGATATTTCTGAGTTTTGTTCCTCCTTAGATTTTTCCATTGATATATACCTGTTTTTTAATAACTAAGCAAAATATTTATTGTGGGCTTTTGAGAGAATTTTTGCTTCAACGCATGAAGGCTTGCTTTGCAATGCCTTCTGCCTTCTCTATTTATAGATGAATGAATCTTTACATGTATTTGCAAAAGTTTAAAAGCTAGGCTAATCAAACAAAAAACTATTAAAGAAAGACTAAAAAGTCTTCCAACCTATAAGTCTATCTAAGGCTATAAAGTAAAATTTCAAACTATATTAATATTTACATTAAATGCTATCAACTACTTTAGAAACTACCTTATCTTTACGTAAATAATTTATACAATAAGTCTTCCGTTTATTTTGTCATATCTGCTGTATCTCCATTATTGCTCTGATCTTATCTTTCCAGCTGGCGTCTTTATCTCTTATTCTAGCTGAACTGCTGGGACGTCATTATCTCCTCCATTACATTTTGAACATCTGTGATCTGGATATTTGTGTCCAATAGTTTTGCAGTATCTGGTCTATAATTCTTCTGAAATAAATTTTTCCCTGATAGCTCTGGCAATAGGTTCTGTTTCTGGTTTAAGCAACGTGATAATCCATTGCCTAATAGTTTCCATATCTGTTTCTCGTAACTCTTTTGAATTCGAATATATTAATACATGATCTCTTGAATAGTAGTTCCATATGGGATTTTGGTTGCAATATGTATTTGCTAGCTCTTGTAAAATTGTAGATAATCCGATAATCCTTTTGTTTGCATAAAATTTTGGTATCTCGATTCTGGGTATCTCTGGTTGTGAAATAATATCTTGTGGTATAATCATATCTCGTGTCATTCCTATCTTTACAACTTGTATAGGTTTTTTAACTTCATCAAATAATATCTCTGCTGGTGCCGCGTAAATTTTTATAAAGAACAAGGTACCTTTGGTTATTCTTTTAAAAATGATAAATGCTTCATATATTTCTGGTATAGTGGATATCTCAGTTCCGTCCGTGGTATATACAGTACTAAGTAATCCATATTCGTAGCAAGTTTTAACTATATTTGGTTTGGTTTTAGGTAAGGCAATTAATTTATTATATCCGGTCAATTTCTGGGTTATATAGTTTGTATCTGGTTCTTGGACATTTGTAGCTTTTGGGTTGCTGTTTAAAAAGGTTTGTATATTGTAGATATTTTCTATGTATTTTTGGGATGTGTAGTTATAAACTTTTTTGTCTTGGTTCAGACTATCTCGGTATGTGGTAATTTGTGGGGGTATAAACGTGGGATCTTTTGATGTATTTGGGGTATATGGTTTTTCAAATATTTTATTCATATTCATGTTCTGGTATCTTGGTCGACTAGCTCCTTTGCTTGTACCTGCAGAAGTAGATAGATAAACGTTATGGGTTTTATGGAGTATCCCAACGTCTCCTTCTAGCTCTGGAATTTTAATGTCTTCCGATCGACATAGCTCTGCACACTGCTGAGTTAGCTGATTTGTAGCTATAGACTTCAGTTTACCTTCATTAGTCTTTAGCTTTTCTATCTCATTACTCATACTGTCCACTTTCACTGAAAGCGTAGTTAGGGTGTTAAGTATCTTTTCTAGAGTATCTTCTTCTATAATATCAGTCTGTGTAGCTTTGTCTTGATATGTAATCTGCAATAACATTTTTGTTAGTACTGATTACTTCAATTGTAAATGTAAAATTTAATATATTCAATACTAGTCTCCGAATTTCTTTTGTTGTAACTGAATTTTGTATTTTCTTTGTTAGCCACCAGCGTACTTGTGTATTATCTGTTCGCACAATAAATTTGTTATATACAATATATGGCTCAAATGCTAACAAACATTTATATAATGAACATAATTCTTTTCTATTTATTTCTCATTTTATTTCTGTCTCGTTAAACGTACCTGAGTAATATCTACAATGGTGTTCTATTTTTTCTGCTTCATATTTATATTTAAGTACTCCTCCGTAACTATATTCACTGGCATCTGCTTCTACTATATATATAAATTTTCTATTTTCATCTGGAAAATAGGAATTTTGGTAATTCTTTACAAAGTATTTTTATTTTTTGAACTTGTTTTTTATCTTCTTCATTATAGTTATATTCTATATCCTTTTTTAATTTTTTCTGTAGTGGTTTTAAGTTTTCTGCTAATTTTGGAATATATTCTCTTACTTGGTTTACTAATCCTAAAAATGATTGTAATTTTTTTTTTCGTATCTAATTCTTCTTTCGAATTTATTATTTTTTGTACTATATGTTGTTGCATTTTTACTCCACTTTTATCTATTTGTATTCCTAAAAATTCTATTTGATTTTTCATAATTTCAGCTTTCTTTTTACTTAAACTTATTCCCGAATTTTCTATTATATCCGTAAATTGTTCTAATAATTTTAAATGTTCTTCTTTGGTTTTTGTATATAATAGTATATCGTCTATGTATACTATACAATTAGGTAGTTGTTTAAAATAATTATCCATAAAATGTTGGTATCTACCTGGTGCATTTTTATATCCAAATGGTAGTACATTCCATTCATAAAATCCTTGTGGTACCGTAAATGCGGTTAATTCCTTAGATTCTTCTTCTAACTTTAGATGGTAAAATCCTGATTTGCAATCAAATTTACTAAAATAATTATATCCTTGTATTTGTCTTATTTTTAATATCTTATTCGGTATTGGGTAATTATAAGTTATTGTTTTTGCATTTAAATTTCTATAATCAATAACCATTCTACTTTTTCCTCTTTTTTGTTCACTATGTTTATTTACTATAAATGCTGGGCTATTATGTTTGCTATTACTTTTTTGTATATATTGCTTTTCTAATAATTCATCTATATGCATTTTAAATTCTTTTAAATCATCAAAATTATATGTTAATGGTTTCTGGGTTATTATGCTATTTTTATCTATTAATTCAATTTTTATAGTAGTTTTATGTTTTTCCCATCCTTTTAATGGATCTTCACTATATAATTGTTCTAATTTTTTCTTAATTATTTCTATCTTATTTATTGAAAATATAGTTATTTCTGTTTTATTTATCGAAAATACAACTAATTCTATTGTATCTTCAGTATTTTTTATATTTTCTAACTTCCTTTTATCCAATCAGTTTTCTTTCTTATTTTATTATTAACTCTTTTTGCTCTTACTTTTTGTTTACATGGTGTTGTAAACCACCAGTCTGTTCTAGTTATTATATGTGGGTATAATTTATCTAGAAACGGCATTCCTAAAAGTATATCTTTTGATGTTAGTTCATAATTATAAATTTCTTCTATTGTTAATATTTTATCCCATACTTGTGTTTTTACATTCTTAGCTTTATAAGTAATTAAGCTTCCTTCGTTATTAAATCCTTTAACTATTATTGGTGTTTTTAATTTATCCCATTTACTTTCTGGTAAACAATTATATCTACATAAATTAGCTTCTGCTCCTGTATCTATCATAGGCGTATAATATCTACTGTAATATCCTTCTACTACTATCTTCATTAATACATATATTTTCATTTTATGTTAATGCTCTTCTTAAGAATAATTTCTCTCTGTTATATGTTATGGTTAATTGTGTATGTTCTATATTATATGGTTTTACTTGTTCTAGCCATTTTATTCCTAATATTATGTCTGTTTTTTGCATTTCTTCTTTTACTTCAAATTCTATTTTTATTTTTCTTATTCCTATTATTATTTCTTTTTCTGCTATATTTTTAGTATTTATTAAGCTTCTTGGTAGATCTGGGCATATATTATTGTCGGTTTTTATTTCTTCATTTTTTACTAGATATTTTGCTATATAATTTTCTTCTTGTCCTGTATTTAAGAGTATTAAATATTCTTTTTCATTTACCTTTCCTGTTATGTAATAATGGTTTGAATTATCCATTGAACTTGTTTCATAACTTATTCTTTTTGATGAGCTTGATGATTCCGGTTTATCATAAGCTATTCTTTTTGTTGTACTTATTCTATCATTTATTATTTCTAGATTTTCTTCTACATCTATGTCTTTATAGCTATAATCATTATAGTCTATTGTTTTTACAAATTGTTCAAATGGGCTATCTATTTGTATCTTATTAATCTTATTTTTTCCTGTTATTTTATGTTTTGTTGTTAATACATATAAGTTTTTACATCTTGCTGTAAATATTTTACTTTCTGGAGTTAATTCTATTCCTGATATCTTCCAATATAATACTAGTGATTTATCTATATTTCTATCTGTTACTGCTACTGAATAATTTGCACTTATTATAAATTTAAATTTTTGGTATATTAAATTTCCTTTTATGGCAGTTATTATACTTTTTTCTATAGGTTTTATAATTCTATCATCTGCTAAATATAATTCTATTGGTGTATCTATTCCTTCTCTAAAACATGCTTTTATTAATATTTCTGTACCTCCAAGGTGTACATATTTTATTGGGTCTCTACTTTTTATATCGTTTATTTCTTTATTAATTATTCTTTTTGTTACTAGTGGTATATTGGCTTTACCTTTTGCATATCTACAGTCTATTACGTGCTCTTTTTGACTTACTACATAATATTCTTCCTTTTTTCTAGTAAATATATTTTTTATTGTTGGTATTTTAAATATTTTTTCTACACTTAAGTCTAACTCTTTTCCTTTTATTTCATCAAATACATTGTTATCAAATATTATTTTTTGATCTGTTCCTTCTTCATTTAAATATTCTTCTTTTGTTAATATTTTTATATCTTCTTCAGTCATTTAATTCATCTAATTCACTATCTATTTCATTATCTGTTTCATTCTCTAAAATTTCATATATACTGTCTTCACTTTCTAATTCGTAATCTATGTAATCTATTTGCATATATTCTGTATCTTCTATTTTTATTTCTGATATTTGTTTATTTTTTGGGTTTTTAGGTAATTTACAATCTCTAGCTAAGTGTCCTAACTTTCCACAATTATAACAAGTACATTCTTTTATAGATTTTTTCTTTCTATATGGTCTTTTGTTTTTATAATTTTTTACATAATATCTTTTTCTTGGTTTTTTGTATTTATATTTTGATTTTTTGTATTTCTTATATTTCTTATGCCTTTTTCTTTTCTTATAATATCTTTCTTCGCATCCAAATTGAGGTGCTATTTTATCTTTGCAACATGCTAAATTTCTTATTAATGTTTTTTCCATTTTTATTTCTTCTCTGTATTTTTCACATAGGTTTCTATACCATTGTTGTAAAAATTTTATTCTTGCTCCTAAAGTATCTACTATTTTTTTTTCATCCCAACTTTTTATTATTTTTGAACTAAATGGTTCAGGTAATTTATTAAAATATAATTTTCTTATTTCTTTACTTTCTTCTATATTATATGCTCCTTTATAATAATATTCTTTAAATGCGCAAGTATATTCATCTATGTAACACATATTACATATTGCTAATTTTAACATTAAATTTCTATTTATGTCTTTCTCTTCATTTTGTTCTTCTTCTGTTGTTGTCATGCTACTGAATTCGTCTTTTATAGCTGTTTCATATTTTTTTAATAATTCTATAGGTGTTAATTTCATTATTCCTTCTGTGGGTTTGTCAGTTCTTAATATTTTTTTACTATTTTCAGTTAGATTTAAAAACCATAATTTTACTGTTCCTATTAGTGTTCTTTCTATATATTCTGGTGTATCTGTTGCACTTATATTATTATCTAATAATTGCTTTGTCATATATCCTATCCATAATTGTATTGTTTTTTCTTTATCTATTACACAATCTAAGTCTAGAAAGTTATAATTTTTATTAACTATTTGTTTTGGTGTCCATTTATCATATTCATTTTTTAGATTATATTTTTTAAACTTATTTTTATAATATGTAGGTTTCCTTATTTCTGATGTACTGGGTATTATATTTTGATCTTCTTTTTTATCAAGAGTATTTATTTCTGTGTTGATGTTTTCTAAATTTTCTTCATTAATTGCTTCTTGTTTCTCATTGATTTCTAAATTTTTTGTATTTGTTAATATTTCTGTATATGTTTCACTATCTTCTGAATCATAATTGTCTGTTTCTTCAACATCTATATTATTTATTTCTAATTCTTTGTTTTTTATTTCTTTATTGTCTATTTTTAATTTTTCTTTAAATTGATTTATCTCGTTTAATAATTTTTGTTCTTTATCTCTTTCTTCTTTTTCTTTCTGTCTTTTTTCATACAGATCTTTTAACATTTGTAATTCTTTTTCTAATTCAGCAATCCTACTATTTTTAGTTTCTTCTATTTTTCGTATTTCTTCTGTAGTTTGTTGTTTTATTTTTTCTATTTCCTTTTTTCTGTCTATTTCTTCGTTTTCTCTTTCTATTCTTACCATAGCTGTCAATTTATCTTCTAATTTTAATTCTTCTTTTTCTAACATTAAATATAAATGTTCACCTATTTTCTTATATCTTCTTCCTAAATTAGAAAATACTATTCTTATTTTTAATCCTTCGTGATTTTCATATATTTTTTCGTCTATTATAAATTCTTCTTTGTTCATTTTATTGTAAATAGTTCATGTTGATATATATATTCTAAACTATCTATTTGTGATTCTAAATTTGATATTTCATCTTTTTGTGCATTTATTGAGTTTTTACTAACTCCGGCAAATATATTATAATTTAGTCTTTCTATTCTTATTTTTAATTCTTTACGTTTTTCAGATATAGTCTGTTTTAGTTATTTGTATTTTTGTATTTTATTCATCCAAATAATATTTATAGTATTTTGGTGGATATCTAAATCTAATTTTATCATAATTAGGTGGTATATGTCTCATTCTTCTAGATTTTAAATAAATTATTAATTTTGCTTCAATACTAGATATTAAGGTAATTAGGTAAGCTAATCTTTGTGGGTTTTCTTTTGTTTTATTTAGACTTATATATTCTGAATAATTACTAATTAAAGATTCTTTAATTTTTCTAAAAGCTTCTCTGTTTTTAAATGGTCTTCTCATAATTAATTAATTAATTGTAATTTTTTCATAATAAACTCTAAATTCAAATATATATATTACTTCTGTATTTTTTAAATAACTGCGCTCTGATACCATTTGTAGGGGGGTGCGGATTAGGTGCGTAGATTCAACTAGATAATAAATACGTAGGTGGTATGAAGTGAAGATCTCATATCCTGCTTCTGTATGTACATTTGAATTCTTGATTACTAGTAGTTTTTTATGTCCTATTGGCATTTAAAGCTTAAACCTTTGTTGTTGAACATATAACAGATAGCAGCTACTTTTACTCTACAACTAAGTAAAGGAAGTTCAGGGCTAAATGTTGGTAGGAAGTTACTGAATACTGAAAAGATTATTTTTCAGGGGGACAGTCTTCAATTGCTTGGTGACAAGGTTTGCTTCTGTCTACATGATATATAGTGATTGTTGTCTATTCATTTGCTCATCTTTTACCTCTGAAAGGGCACTGATTATGGAATATTGTCACAAGGTGGAACATTTGTTCTGGTAAATGTGGAGCCTGAGGGAATTGTTGCAAAACCTGGGGTAAAGGAGAGGAAACACATCATATATAATATAGGTTAAATTTCTCCTTAATTTAGATAGTTCAATGTTCTATCTGACATATTTAATCATCTTCTCAAATGCCAATATAGTAATTATTCACTGAAGTTGTCAGCACTTATAAGCGAATTGGCAATGCTTAATTTTCAAACACACCTTAACCTCCCCCCCTCACACAAAACAAAAGGGGGAAGGAATTAAGAACATTCAGCTGTGATTTGTGTTTTGAGTTACTTGCTGTAGCAAACAAAAAAACAAAGGTAAATGCAATAATTGGACACCTGCTAATAAATTAAAAGTCACAAAATTGAAGGATTATTGACATAACACTTTGATCTGGGGAGCACATTTAGGTGAAACAGAAAAATGCCAATCTATGCATTATTGAAATTTATGTACGCTGCCAGTCAGCTATGTTGTATGGAGCGGAGTGTTGGCCAGTTAAGAACTCCCATATCCAAAAGTTTTGAAGGTGGCGGAGATGAGGATGTTGCGATGGATGTGTGGACATACCAGGAAAGATAGGGTGAGGAATGAGATTATTCAGGAGAAGGTGGGAGTGGCTTCAGTGGAGGATAAGATGCGAGAAGTGAGGTTACGTTGGTTCGGGCACGTGATGAGGAGGGGATCTGATGTTACAGTGCAGAAGTGTGAGATAATAACTTTTTAGGTGGGGTAGAGGTAGGCCGAAGAAATATTGGAGGGAGGTGATTAGGCATGATATAGAGCAGTTACAACTAACGGAGGACATGACCCTTGATAAGATGTGGAGGACACGTATTAAGGTAGAGGGTTAGGGGATGGGAGTGCATCGGTAATAGTAGGGGAGCGTTCTTTATTTGTGTCTGAAGTTTCTTGTTCGTGGTGTTGAGTGATGTCCATGTTTTCGGATAGATAGTTTTTAGTATTATCTTGTGGCTATAGTATTATCTTATGGCTAGCGGTGTTAGTTTATTTTGCATAATGTACTAGTTTATATGCATTTATGTTTTGTGTTTTTTATACTACTATCGATTCTAAGCCGAGGGTCTATCGGAAACAACCTCTTTACTTCACCTGAGGTAGTGGTATGGTCTACGTACACTCTACCCTGCCCAGACCCCACTATGTGGAAATACACTGGGTATGTTGTTGTTGTTGTTGTTGTTGTTGTTGTCAGTCAGCTATACGGATGTACCATGTCACAACAACAATGCCCGACCCCAAGCGAGTTGGGCTCGGCTGTATGAATCGCCTATATCGCTCCAAGTGTCAAGTCCTTAAGATCTCTAAAACTTTGTGAGCTCCTTGAGTGTTTAGGAGTTTTTTGCTTATCAGGAGACTTGACGCTTATCAGGAGACCTGAATTTTTGTGCCATCAATTGCATCCTCTGAATGGTTGATTTAATGAACGAGTACTTGATAAAGAAGGTTTCACGTAGACCCCATTAGATCTAAGGCTTGTTGCATAAGATTGTCAAAAAGAACATAGAACATTTGAAGCCTCTTGCCATTGTCTGGACTCTGATGATTCTTTTATTATTCCTCCTATTAAATGAAACTAGAATTATTATGGCGACGAGACTTTATGAACCATGATCTGCAGAACTCTTTGCGCTGTTGTCACCAGTGGGCTTTGCAGCCATTGATCAGCAGCAAACTCTGGTCTCGGGAAGTTCAATTTTAGTAGGTATTTTATGATGCCTCCTTAAGAAGGGAGAATTTCAAGATAAAACTCAGATGGATGGTTATAGTGTTGATCACATCGAATCCTATTATAGCAAGTTGCACCTGTCACGTATACTGCCTTAAGATGCCTCCTAGCAGTTTTCTAATAAAGGTATCCTAGCAATGTAGATATTTCTTATCTGGAGTAGAAACAATAGAAAAAGCTTAATATGAGTGATGTTTGTTAACCACATAGTATTGCCTAGCCAAGTTGCTTTTAAGCTTTAGTCTTGTTAGCAGATTTCACACCAAGCTTTGGATTGTGACCTATTTGTCCAAGATTAACAAGGGAAAAGAATAAGCCACTTCCATTACATGTCTGGCAGTTTAAGGAGACAAGATTGGAAGGTGAGTTAGCCAGTATATTGACCAATATTTCTCCGTCAATAAGTAGCAAAAATTCTAAATGAGATGAAGGCATGTGGACAAACCCTTTCCTGATCACAATAGGAATTGAGGCTCGTTTGTTGTATATAAACCATGGTCTCTCCTATTTTTTTAGATATTAACATTTTATCAAAGCTTACGTTAAGTAGTTATATCTTTCGAACTGTATCTCGTTTAATCATTAATATTAGCCTATCCAACAACAATCAACAACGCAGCTGGGTAATCCCACAAGTGGGGTTAGGAGAGGGTGAGTGTACGCAGACCTTAGCCCTACCTTGTAGAAGTAGAGAGAAAGCATAATAAATACTTTGCTTGGTTTGAATTTCAAAATTATAAAATGAAAACTAATGTGAATGAGAAGAGTTAACTGAAGTGTGTTTTATCTTCTCTCTTGGACTCCAAGTTGAAATATGTTTTTGATTAAGTAACTAGTAAACAAAGTAGTCCAAAGAAAAAAGCAAAGAAAAACGCCAAAAGTCTGTTGGGGCTTTAAGCCCATAATGGTGCTTAACGCACGAGCAGTGCTAATGAATAAAAATATTTTATATAAAATGCACTAAAAGGGAACTACAAGCACTAACACTATTTATCTGGACAAATAAACTGTAAAATTTATATTTAAGCGAAATATATGAAGTAAAAAAGATGTCAATCAAGAACCCAAGGGTTTAGTACATTGGTCAATGAAGTGGGTTGAAGAACATGAAGTCTCAGGTTTAAAACTCAATGGAAGCAAAACACTAGGTAATTTCGTCCTGTTTGTCCAAAACAAGATGATGTCAATAAAGTAAAACTGTTTTAATTTCTGATTTAGATGAAAAGGATATATTATAAATTTTATGTTTCTTGGTGCTAGTTTTCATATGGTAGTAAGTTTCTGGTTCCTCCTAAGAAATAAAAATATATTCATAGTGTTTGACTGTTTTCTAACAAATAATGTATCGATTTGCACCTTTTCTCAAAAAAAATGTATCTGTGTACCAACTATATTTGTTGTCTAGTGCTGTCCTCTTAAGACTGTGTCTATGGTTGATGCCCTTGTTTCCTATAAAGCACCACCTAAACGGGATGACACGTGTAGCCTTCGTGAACTTACACCATTTAATCCAAAGCAGCCCTAGATATGCTCTCTCAAGTTCATCCTAGATGGTGCCTAACTGTTGGCTAAAAAGTCAGACAAAAGGGAATAAATAACTGTATAAACCATAATAATTAAATTACATAAATAAGAATACTAGGCGTAATTTCTCAAAAGAATAAGAATGCCTGGCATAAAATCCATGTAAAATTTCACCACAATCTTAGAATGCGAGTTTAGTTATGCATGGACATGAAAGAACAATAGATTTAATCAGAGAACTAATACAAAAGAGAAGAAGAGAAAGAAAGATAAAACATGAATCAAGTCTCTGATCTCCTATCCAAAAGTTCGCAAGACATCTGAATGAGTGCCCCGAAAACGAGCCCCAATTACGTATAGCTTATGCCCAAAAAAGAAAAGATAGAATAGCGCTTGATGGGATACGCCCACTCAACATATCAAGCGCACTGCATTGAAGAATTCATTTTTCACAGTGTAACTTTGTATGCACTTGAGGACTTCATTAATCTTTCATGTTTGAATGTGTTGCATTTGTGTAGTTTAATTTTCTTTTTATTTAGTTGTGTCCCATTTTCTAGGCTAATTTTGCAATGTCTTGCACTAAACCATCACGATGAGATTAGCGTGATGCCCTGTGCTGCTTCACTTTTCTCCCTCTGGATGTCCCCTTTTCCTCCCCCTCTCCACCTTATGGCTTTAATCTGTAGTTCCTTTGCTCTGGATGTGAGATCTTGAGCTTCACTGCGCATGCTTTTGACATATAACAACAGAAAATCATTCTTTGTACCAATTATGCCTACCACCAAAACAAACATAATTAGTCAATTCCAAGCAATAAAATATCACTCAAGGCATTCAATTCAAATAAAGAGAAATGTGTTGAATGTAAATAACAATCCGTCTCATCAATTATGTTCTTGATTGTGATGATAGGGATTGCAAATGTAGGCTAAAAAGTGGTTTGTAGCTAAAATATCTGCAGAGGAATGAGGTCCATTGGTTTGTTGCAACCATTGACCGAAAGTAGCTTTGACTTCTAGTAGTATCACAACTGGTATCTCGTTAAACACATGCCTTTTTTCTTTGATGTTGAAATATTGTAATAATTATTGTGGAGCATTAGTCAATTGAAAACTTCTCAGCTTAATCTGCTTATCTGTATTGGTCCATCTTCAATGTGATCTTACCTACAGTTATAAAATTCAACTTGTGAAGCTGTGGACAGCTCGTGGATTTCCTGTTCCTTTTCCCTTTGCTGTGTAGAACATTTAATGAATATTATCATGTAGAATATGGTCAAATGGACAGCTTTTCTTGATGATTATGGACCCTGCTTCGTGAATTCTTGCCGTCCAAGAGTCTTGTCTTACTGAAGCTGTTTGGCTGATGTGTATTTGTAAGTGTCTTCACTTGTGATTCCTTCAGTGTCTTACTAATATTATGTGCATTTCCGTGGCAGTATGTGATGAGCTACTATTTGGCATCACTCACCAAGCATGGTATATCGTAGTGTTAGTGGTGTTCTGCTTGGCATTGGCATTTGTAATCCCGTCATTTCTTCCATCATATCTTCTTCCAAGGAATCAAGGATTAAATGCTGCTAATCATGGCATTTATAAGGACTCTTGATCATGTTCTGGTATTTTTCACCAGTGTAATACATTCGGCAATGGGTAGCAGATCATAAAGCTCAAGTGTTAGAAAGTTTTCTAACCGGTGTAAGATAGTTTTGTTAATTGCAAATGATTAAGATATGCATTATTACTCAATGCAGCTCTCACACCCTCCCTCACTTCATGTACTTTTTTTTCCTTATCTTGGCTGTAAACATGGAGTTAGTTTGTTCAATCATTTTTCTTGCTTGAATAATGCTTGCAAAATTTTCATGTGATACTGTGCAAATGAATTAACATTAAGTAGGCTCTGTTCATAAATGTGCCCCTTGTTATTTTCAGAACCGGGAGAAGCATCAAAATACATGTGATGCACCTTCCTTCACATATTGCTATCTTTCTTGAGGTAGAACCGGGAACTTTTTCTTGATTTTAAACAATAATATGAATTCCTTGTAAAGAATTTTGAAGTTTTTTCCTCGTTTCCCTTTTAGGTTCTACTGTCTGCTACTCTGCTTGGTATTTCTTGTCCTTTAAAAAGTAATTTGTTGGTATTTTAATTTTTTTGAACTTTTATTTTTTTTGTTATAGAAGAACTGGAGAAGCATTGTACGTTACTTTCACTTTCTCCATCTTTTCCTTCTCTTTGCCAAATGTTTGATCCTGAATGCTCATAAAACCAAAGACTCATGACAAGCTTTCTGTCACCCATGCACACTTTTCTAGACCCCCATTATGTCTCACACCACCCAAGGATCAGAAATATCGAGGGGCATGAGTCTTTGGTTTTATGAGGAATGGGGCTGCGTTAATTCTCGTCTTGAGCACTGCTGGTTTCTTGTTTCCGGGTGGGAGTGGCATAGGGGTTTAGCTGCAACGTTCTGATTGTATAGGAAAGCCCGTGGGCAACACATGTTTGGTGCAGACTAACTTGATTTTGCTAGGATGTGGATTGCAAGTAAATCTTTGGGATATGAAGGAAAGACCTAAAGAGGGTGGACAAACAAAGTTGCTCGTTGATTCAAACTCTTTCATCTACGATGCTGAGGCAGGAGAAAATGATACTAAACAATGTTTTTCGTGGAGTGGATAAGTGATAATAACTTTTTAACAATTTGAATTAAAAAAAATGGCGTTGCTAAAATTTATTATTTCCATTCCTAAATCCTAATGAGCTGAAACGGATACTTAAGTAATTGGTGTTTTGTTCTAATTCTTTGCGAAAAGAAAGGGATAAGCCCAAAAAATAAAACCATAGTTTCTACTAAAAATTACACAAACACACAGTTTATATTTCCAATATTACAAAAAATTTCAACTCCCTAAACATATTACAAAAATTCAACTTATACATAGAATGCTATGTATATGTGGGCTATGTTATGTATATTAATAGAGAGAGTAAAGTAATTAAAAAAATAAGAGAAAGTGTAATTACTTCCAAAGGGTTGGTATTTATGTTATTTATACTAGTTTCTATTTCTGCTAGTTGGTGGTTGCCCGTGCGCGCATGGGCCTAATATTTATAAAATCATCATGGTTAAAGTTGTTGCTAAGAATATATACATATGTTATTTATACATTATTATGTATGTTATCTACATATTAACTACATGTTTTACAAAAATTGATTTTTCAACATAAGGCAAAATAGTAACGTAGTTCGTGACTATATTGGTGGCAACCATATTATCT
Source organism: Capsicum pubescens (assembly GCA_030864215.1). NCBI lineage: Eukaryota > Viridiplantae > Streptophyta > Magnoliopsida > Solanales > Solanaceae > Capsicum > Capsicum pubescens. The sequence continues at coordinate 176,706,058 of CM061545.1, read as the reverse complement.
TCTTAGTAATTGTTGTGATTGTGCGACGCTGTAGTTGATAAAATATCTGTTACTAAAGAATTGTTTTAAGTTGTAGATGTGGAGCTCCGTAAGAATGGAATATGGTTTGTTATATCTCGTACCTTGTTAAAATATTGATCGTCAAGCAGCAAAACTGTGGCAAAAAGTTTCCAAAACGCAATAATGAGAAGTAGAAAAGGCTAGTAAAAGATAATGTCCCGTCTGTGAAAGATTGATATGCTTTCAAAGAAACTGCAGCAACATAAAATTTGAGCCATAGTTAAAAGAAGTCATCTCTTTTTTGTTGATGCTCCAACATCCATTTAAAGGTCTATGTATCGCTTTCACCCTAGACATTCAATAAATATAAGATCCACACAGGGATAACAACTTTTTCATTGAACTTAAAATCAATATAGAGGATAACAATTTTCAATTACATAACATCATACTATGACTATGAAATTTGACATGCCGCAAAATTAATTAATCATTTCTATTTCATGAAGGAATAATTTGCCAACAAATGCAGCAACTGAAAGTGTTCATGTAAAGTGACAAAAAAAATTATTTTGAGAATCTACAAGCTGGAAAAATCAACACATACAACCACACTGCCTGAGTTAAAAGCTTAAATATTTTTGAGGTTTGGAGGAGAGGAACATATAATAATCTCTTTTCCGGCAACATATAATACTTTATGTAGGATTGTCCCAGACTTCATGCTTCTGTCAGTCCATAAATCACAACTAAACTCAAAATGATTCCATCTATAACATATTTGCATTTCTCAAAGGTTCTGTTACACAAAAGAACTTTGGAAGAATTGAAACATACATCATCTTAAGATGCCACCAGAGAGCTAAGCAAAGAAAAAAAGGAGAAAAAGAAAATTTAAGCAAGTAAAAAAGAAAAATTTATGGAAGAAAAAACTTATTAAAGACTAAACGGAACTCTTTTAGTTAGACCCTTTAGGTTCAATCAGTCATAATTTGAACTGTGTAGAAAAGATAAAAAAATCAATTAGTGCAACGAAGCTGATTACATAGAACAGGTATATATATATATATATATATATATATATATATATATATATATATATATAAACATAAATATGTGCAAATTAAATCAAATCGAAAGATGCATAAAGGAACTATAATTTACACTGCTCACATCGCAATGCTATAAAAAAAACTATAAAAACTTCTTATGCATGCGTAAAAAAAGAGAGAAAATATAAAAAAAAATAAAACACAGATTATCGTTAAAATATCAAAACCCTCATCAGAAAATAAGAACAGAGAAACACCAAAGATAGCACAATTAGAACATCACATACTTTGATAGAGACTAAAGAGAGCGTTGTAGTGTATCTGAAAGTAGATAATTTTTGGTTGCTAATGAATAAGCACAATGACAAAAAGAGAAGCATCGGACTAAATGACTTTGCGGGAAAATAAAAATAGAGGAATTGGAATTCCGTTGGATCCACAAGTGACATCCTTAAAACACGTGGTGAGACCTTTAAGTGACGATTCAACCCTTGCTCGTCCAAAAACTCTCTTTTATTATGTAGGAGCAATAAATAAATATATATATACGGTAGCCTGGGATAGATTCTCAGATGGATCGAAATTATTCTTTAGACCACATAACAATGCATGATGATGTATCATCTTTATTTTCTCTATCAACACTTTGATTGCTGACTGCTTGATTGTCTTCTCTTCTTTGACCTTTCTCACGATTTCAATTGCTTCTTGATTAGACATTACCCGGAGAAATCCACAATCAAAAGCAAGAAAGGAAAAAAAGTATTATCTTTAATGTATTCGGGTACAAGAATCTGTAAATAAGAAACACACACTTTAATACTAGTTCAAGTCCAAGACAAGAACACTTATGAAGTTCTGTAACACCTTCAACATTAGATTACGAATAATCTATCTAAGAAGTGTGTTAAAATTCAGAGAAGAGATGAAACAGAATTTAAGACCAAGTCCTTCGAATTCACGGAGTGTCCTTAAAGAAATAATTCCCCTCACTGTACCCGATGTTTTGGAATCTTCCTCCCAGGATAAAATGACCTTCAAACCCAACAATAGCGATACCTCAAATTGTTGGATTCAGCGAACTCACTCAACGGTTTGATAGATCACACAGAAAGTTTTTCAAGACAAGAAGAGAGTTTGTATTTTAGAAAATTCGTACCTAAACCTGTGGATGAAAGCAGGTTTATATAGCCAACATGTAGCTCTTTTGAAAAGTGGCAATGGTTCACTTAAAAGGTGTGACCTTTCTGGAAAAGCCATGTCTGTTCGTCCAAAGAATGTGTCTTTTCCGAACAGGCTACCATTTCATGAATCAGTGTGTCATTTCGTTGAAGGGTTGCATCCCTTCGTTTCAGTACTGCACTGTTTCGAAACACTGTTTCGGAATCTGCATGCATGCATATAAATGGAGTATCAAAACACAGAAAAAAGTTGTATTTTTCCCTTTGGTATTTTCGAACTGAATTTCTGTCAAATAAACTTTGTCCAAAAAGATAGATCTCATCGATCGATCATTTTCCAAACCCAAATCTAAATCCGAAGCCGAGCGAGCGACGACGACGACAGCGCGAGGCATCTCTTATTTCTTGCCTCACTTACCATGTGGAGTAAGTGTTCCTTATTTTAAACACTCACAAGTTCTCTTCTTCCACCAATGTGGGAGAAAGAGTGAACTTTCCAATTTGGGAGTACACTTTCTAAATTGGTGTCTCCCTTCTCCACCATTTTTCCTCCATTTTTCATTCACACTTTTTTCATATACTTTGAACCTAACAATCCCCCACATGAATGAAAAATGGCTATTTTTTTCATAAATTTTTTACGGACAAGTATGTGATCATCAAGCAAAGACTGACTGCATCTAGATAAGTGGGTTTTCCTTTGAACTTTCCGTAGTGAACATGCATCGGATGCACTCGGTCAATCGGTAGATTTGATATCCTTGAACCGTCGAGCTTTAGTGTACACCTAGACAACACATGTCACACAACCAACCTTTTACCGTTTATGGTTCTCACGGTTTTGTTCTTTTCAACCATGAACACGTCCCGGTTTTATGAGAGCTTAGAGAATAGGCCTTTACTAATATTCTTCTTGAAACGGCTTCCACTTTGCTCTCACATAGGTGATTTCTAAACGTTCAATCCTATAGATTAAATTATTTGGTCAAATCTGTCAAATTTAGATAATCATTAAAAGACTTTTCACCTTAAGTCTTATCCTTATTTACTGAACATTATCTATATCATGAGAATAGGTTGGGTAATTCACAATGTTAAATCTGTCAGAAACAACTTTGTTTGATCTCCTTGAACCTAGCTCTTGGAATCTCCAGTCTGCTAGGTAGAGTTACCGCCATGATGACTTGTCCTGGGCCTTAAATCCATTCCCTTGGATGTCCTTCCCACTCCTTCTCTAGATAAGCCTTTTGTAAGTAGATTCGACACATTATCCTTTGACTTTTCATAGTCAACAGTGATAATTCCACTAGAGAGAAGTTTCCTAACGGTATTATGTCTCCGTCGTATATGACGAGATTTACCGTTGTACATCATACTCCCTGCCCTATCTATTGCCGCTTGGCTATCACAGTGTATACATACTGGTGCCACTGGTTTGGGCCAATAAAGCATATTTTCCAAGAAATTCCGAAGCCATTCTACTTCTTCACCGGTTTTATCCAATGAGATAAATTTAAATTCCATTGTAGAGTGAGAAATACAAGTCTGTTTGGATGATTTTCAAGAGACTGCTCCTCCACCGATAGTAAATACATATCCACTTGTGAATTTTACTTCGTTCGATCCGGTGATCCAATTTGTATCACTATATCCTTCAAGTACCGCAGGATATTTATTATAATGAAAGGCATAGTCTTGAGTGCATTTAAGATACCCCAAAACTCTTTTCATTGCCATTCAATGAGTTTTGTTGGGATTACTTGTGTACCGACTCAATTTACTAATAGTGCATGCTATATCGCATGCTATATCTGGTCGTGTACAGTTCATTATATACATTAAACATCCCAATACTCTTGCGTACTCCAATTATGAGTCACTTTCACCTTCATTCTTTAAGTGCAAAGCTCACATCCAAAGAAGTCTTGACAATACCGAATTCCATATACTTGAATTTGTCAAGCACCTTTTCGATATAATGAGACTATGATAATGCCAACCCTTGTGGAGTTCTATGGGTTCTTATACCTAAGATCACATCCGCAACTCCAAGGTTTTTCATATCGAACTTGCTTTCGAGCATTCATTTCGTTGCATTTGTGTTTGAAATATCTCTACTGATGATCAACATATCATCCACATATAAACAAACAATGACTTGGTGATTCGGAGTGTCTTTAATGTAAACACATTTATCACATTCATTTATCTTAAACCCGTTTGCCAACATGATTTGGTCAAACTTCGCATGCCATTATTTAGGTGCTTGCTTTAGTCCATACAACGACTTAATAAGTTTACACACCTTATTCTCCTTTCCTGGAACCACAAAGCCCTCAGGTTGTTCTATGTAAATTTCTTCCTCCAATTCTCTATTTAGGAATATGGTTTTCATATCCATTTGATGGATTTCAAGACCATATACTGCCGCCAAGGCAATTAATATTTGAATCGATGTGATCCTTGTTACTGGCGAGTATGTATCAAAGTAATCAAGGCCTTCTTTTTGCTTGAAGCCTTTTACTACAAGTCTTGCCTTGTATTTGTCAATAGTACCATCCGCTTTCATTTTCCTTTTGAAGATCCATTTAGAACCTAAAGGTTTATTTCCTGGAGGAAGATCAACCAATTTCCATGTATGGTTGCTTAAGATTAAATCAATCTCACTATTGACTGCCTCTTTCCAAAAGGATGAGTCTGACAACAACAGCGCTTCTTTAAATGTTTGAGGCTCATTTTCTAAGAGAAATATTACAAAATCTGATCCAAATGTAGTAGAAGTTCTTTGATGTGTACTACATCTTGGATTCTCTTCATTATGTACATTCTCACTTGGTTCATCTCGAGGTCGTTTAGACCCTCCACTAGACTGTTTATGTCTAGTTTTATACGGGTAAATATTTTTAAAGAATTCAGAATTATCTGATTCAATTACCGTATTTTTATTTATATTCAGATGTTTGGATTTATGAATCAAAAACCAACATGCTTTACTATTTTTAGCATATCCTATGAACACGCAGTCCACAGTCTGAGGTCCTATCTTAACATTCTTAGGCATAGGAACTTGGAACTTTGCTAGACACCCCCACACTTTGAAATGTTTCAAGTTGGGTTTCCTTTCTTTCTATTTTTCATAAGGAATTGATTGTGTCTTCCTATGGGAAACTCTATTGAGTATACGATTGGCTGTAAGGATAGCCTCCACCTATAAGTTTTGCGGTAAACCGAAACTTATAAGCATGGCATTCATTATTTTCTTCAAAGTTTGGTTTTTTCTTTTCGCAATTCCGTTAGATTGAGGTGAATATGGGGCCGTAGTTTGATGGACAATTCCATTCTCTACACATATTTCGGCGAAGGGAGATTCATATTCTCCACCCCTATCACTTCTTATCATTTTTATCTTATTCTCTAACTGATTTTCTACTTCAGTTTTGTATTGCCTAAACGCATCTATTGCTTCATCCTTACTATTTAGCAAGTAGACATAACAATATCTAGTGCAATTTTCAATAAAAGTTAAGAAATACTTTTTTCCACCACGTGATGGTGTTGACTTCATATCACAAATGTCAGTGTGTACTAAGTCTAAAGGATTGGAATTCCTTTCAGTGGACTTATAAGGATGTTTTGCATACTTTGATTCCATACATGTTTGACACTTTGATTTATTGCACTCAAAGTTTGGTAAAATTTCTAAGTTAATCAATTTCCATAACGTTTTGTAATTAACATGGTCTAAACGTTCATGCCATAAATTATAAGACTCAAGCAAGTAAGAAGAATTTAAACTTTTATTTATTTTAATATTCATTACATTCATCTTATAAAGGCCCTCGGTGAGATAGCTTTTTCCTACATACACTTCTTCTTTGCTAATTATAATTTTTTCAAAAATGATTACACATTTGAATCCGTACTTGTCTAGAAGTGAAACAGAAATCAAGTTCCTACATAATTCTGGAACGTACAAGACATTGTTAAGTGTCATGACCTTTCCTGAAGTCATTTTCAAGCCCGTTTTTCCTGTTTCTTCTACCTTAGCCGTAACGGAGTTAGCCATGTAGATCATTTATTCCACTTGAGCCGGAGCGAATGACGAAAACAACTCTTTGTTGGCACAACATGGCGGGTGGCACCAGAATCCATCCATCACTTGCGAGGATTTCCCACCAAGTTGCATTCTGAAAATATAGCACACAGATCATCACATTCTTTGTTGGACTCAATCATATTTTCTTGGTCCTTTTCTTGCCTTTCTTAGGGGAACGATAATCCATAGACTTATGGCAAATCTTTCCACAGTTGAAGCACTTTCCCTTGAATTTCCTCTTGGGTTGATGGCTTCCTTGTTCAGCTTTTTTTTTTTCTTAGAATTATTTTGGTCATCTTCTACAATATGTGCTCCATTAATTGTAGAATTCCTTTTTGACCTTTTCTCGGTAGCCTTATTATCCTCTTCAATACGTAGTCGGACAATAAGATCTTCGACAGTCATCTCCTTGTGTTTGTGCTTCAAGTAGTTTTTAAAGTCTTTCCACATAGGTGGTAGCTTCTCAATGCTTGCTGCTACTTGAAATGCTTCATTCATAATCAAACCTACAAAACAGTTTATGTGAGTACTAAGAACATTTTCAATTTATTCAACTAAGGTATTTTATAAAGATATACCTTCTGCTAGGAGATCGTGAATGATTACTTGCAATTCCTGCACTTGAGAGACAACCGATTTGCCATCTATCATTTTAAAGTCCAAAAACTTTGTAACAAAGAATTTCTTAATTCCCATATCTTCTGTCTTGTATTTTTGTTCTAGTGCCCCCCACAATTTCTTCGATGTCTTAGTTCCACTGTAAATATTGTAGAGGTCGTCTTGGAGACCACTCAATATATAATTCCTGCAAAGGAAGTCCGAGTGTTTTCAAGCTTCTACAATCATGAAATGCTCTTTGTCCGAGGTTCTCTCGGGCACCTCAGGAGAATCCTCAGTAGTGAACCTTTGAAGGCATAGAGTGGTGAGGTAAAGAACATCTTTTGCTGCCATCGCTTAAAGTCAATGCCCGCAAATTTTTTGGGCTTCTCCGCAGGTGCCATTGGTTGCAGAGCATTTACTCGACTTGTTGAAGCAATTTTAGTTGCCCCCACAGTCGTAGAAGCATCTTGCATTTGACTTTCGTTAGTCATTTTTCCTGTCATCACAAGACAATAAAATTTACTATTTTCAGAATACTATTTATAAAGTTAAGCAACTTTAAACTCTTCTTCTTGTTTCTAGTTAACGATGAAGTTTTTATGACTTCCAATCGTCAACCGAATGATCTTTAACTTATGATGAAGATTTTATGTCTTTGAATCACTAGTTAAGTTCAAACGGAGTAGAAATCTTAAAGCTTTAATCTTCAAAAATAAGCAATACAGATTCTGCAAGGGTTTATTCCTTAAGATTCTTATCTTTTATGTATTCGGGTACAAGAATCTGTAAATAAGAAACACACACTTTAATACTAGTTCAAGTCCAAGACAAGAACACTTATGAAGTTCTGTAACACCTTCAATATTAGATTACGAATAATCTATCTAAGAAGTGTGTTAAGATTCAGAAAAGAGATGAAACAGAATTTAAGACCAAGTCCTTCGAATTCACGGAGTGTCCTTAAAGAAATAATTCCCCTCACTGTACCCGAGGTTTCGGAATCTTCCTCCTAAGATAAAATAGCCTTCAATCTGAACAATAGCGGTACCTCAAATTATTGGATTCAGCGAACTCACTCAACGGTTTGATAGATCACACAGAAAGCTTTTCAAGGCAAGAAGAGAGTTTGTATTTCAAAAAATTCGTACCTAAACCTGTGGATGAAAGAAGGTTTATATAGCCAACATGTGCCTCTTCTGAAATGTGGCAATGGTTCACTTAAAAGGTGTGACCTTTCTGGAAAAGCCATGTCTGTTCGTTCAAAGAATGTGTCTTTTCCGAACAGGCTACCATTTCATGAATCAGTGTGTCATTTTGTTGAAGGGTTGCATCCCTTCGTTTCAGCACTGCACTGTTTTGAAACACTGTTTTGGAATCTGCATGCATATAAATGGAGTATCAAAACACAGAAAAAAGTTGTGTTTTTCTCTTTTGTATTTTCGAACTGAATTTATGAATTTCTGTCAAATAAACTTTGTCCAAAAAGATAGATCTCATCGATCGATCATTTTCCAAATCCAAATCCAAATTCAAAGCCGAGCGAGCGATGACGGCGCGAGGCATCTCTTATTTCTTGACTCACTTACCATGTGGAGTAAGTGTTCCTTATTTTAAACACTCACAAGTTCTCTTCTTCCACCAATGTGGGAGAAAGAGTGAACTTTCCAATTTGGGAGTACACTTTCTAAATTGGTGTCTCCCTTCTCCACCATTTTTCCTTTATTTTTCATTCACACTTTTTTCATATACTTTGAACCCAACAAAATATACATCTAAGAATGCCAACACGAAAAGGGATATTTGTAACAAAAGACACCTTCCATAGATCATCAGTTGCAACTTGCAAGTATGAGAAGATTTGTATCTGCATCAACATCGATATTTGTTACATCAAAATCAGAGCTCAAGTGTAAGTTCAAAATTCTTTTGACTCTTTAATATTTCCTAAATAGAAACTTTCAGCTCCTTTGGTATTTCATGAGAAATGAAGTGAACAAAATCATTATTGCAACAGAATTCAGGAGATTAATAGTCAAATCTTTTAGCGCTACAAAATTTACAGTTGTGAATAGCTTTAAAAAGGACATAACTAATTTTTTCTTGTATATTACTCATGTGGTCAAGTTGTTAGAAATCATTACCTGCATGCATAATGAATTATAGTATCACACGACTAAAAAAAAAAGAGAAAAACCGACCACAAGTGGTTGATTTTCCTCAAATTTCGACCACAAAATCGATCAAATAGCGTGGTCGGTAAATTAGTGGTAGCTTTTTAAAAATCGACCACTTGTGGTCATTTTTTTTTAAATATATATATTTTTAAAAAATTCATTATTATTTTATTAAAATTGGAAAAAATAATTTTCTTAAAAAAAATTCAAAATAAACCTACCACAAGTGGTCGGTTTTTATTAATTATTTTTAATAGAAAATCGACCACTTATGGTAAATTTTATATTAAAATTAATTAATTAATTTTATAAAAATCGACCACTTTCTGCAAAAAAATTTAAGAAATCGATCACTTGTGGTCAGTTTTTCTGGATTTCTTTTTTAAAAATAAAAATCAATAAATGGTCCAACATGCAATACAATAACAACAAACCAAATATAACAACTACAACACATACAAAATGTACAACAAAGGTGTAAAAGTGTAAAAACTACAATAATACATGCAAAAGTGTACAAACTACAACAAAATGTATAAATCCAAAGTACAACACATACAAAGGTCAAAAAAATAAAACTCATCTTCATCGAATTCGTCCTCGTCTTCCGCATCCTCATCTGTACTGATATCATCCAGGGGGTGTAGACCTTTTGTAGCCCGAACTGCATCACCAGGACACGGAGGAATAATTCCTGCAGTTTGAATGAAAGAGTTGAACTGCTCCTGCAACATCCTGATTTGTGATGATGTTTCCTTATCCTTCTTCTGCGCCCTCTCTCTATGTTCAGCAAACTCTTCAGTGAGTTTAGAAACTGTATTTTCTAGTCTTTTAATGGTTTCTCTATCAACTGAAGAGTTAGAGTATGTAGGGCCGGACGAACACCTAATATTCTCGCCAATTTTTTTTTTGTGGTATCCGTAGTAATGGCCTCTAACTCCAGGACCCATAAATTTATCCCATAACTCCTCCTCTACATGTTGGGGTAGTGGGTTACCCTGACTTTCAGGAGGCTGAGTACTACGATACTCACTAATGAGCTGCGTATATTTGTTCTATATTCAAAGTAAAGTTAAAATTAAAAGTCAAAAGATATTAAAGTACTTATACTTGAATAATATCAAATTTGAGAAAAAGATTCATAAATTCAAAATTTGATTCTTACATGGGCAGCGTTTGCACGAGGTTCAACCCAGACATCTTCATCAGTCGGGTTCTTTTTTTTTTCAGATAAGTCTCTTCGAATAACTCACCCTGTGGTATGCTCCTACCTTTTTCTTTTTTCTGCATATGAAAAAATTATCAATGTTCAAATAATTAAAAATGTAAATAGAAACAAACAATTAAAACTGTAAAAGTTACAGACCAATTTTTCCTCCACAACAATTATACTTTTGGCACCCGCAGTATGTAAGGAACCACCCCTGGATGATGCCCGGACTTTCTTTCCTTTGTCCCTCAGCAATTGGTATTCTTCGCTATTCCAATAGCGAATATACTGTTGCCATAAGGGTTCGCTAATCCAGTCAGGTCGTACCAAGTTGGTTCGGGCATAATCCAACAGACCGTTAAATTTGAATCTACATCTTCTGAAAAAGTTTCTCTTTATAAGACATGCATTCACATCATCCCGCAAGTAAAATTTTTACAACAAAAATAAAAATATACTCCCTCCGTTTAAAAAAGAATGACCTAGTTTGACTTCGCACGGAGTTTAAGAAAATAAAAAAGACTTTTGAATCTTGTGGTGTTAAATTAAAGATATGTCAAATGTACCAAAATTTCCTTCAATCTTGTGGTTTTAAACATACCATGTGGAAAGTTGAAAATAAAAAGTTGCTAAAAGGAAAAGGGGTCATTTTTTTTAAACTGACTAAAAAGGAAAGTAGGTCGTTCTTTTTTAAACAGGGGGAGTAATATTCAATCTTTTGTTCTAACAAAGTGTTAAGTAGTCGATAAGTTAAATCCTTACATTAAATTCTTGAAATATTCTTTCCCTGTCAATTTTTGGAACCTTTTGCCAACTGGTCCAGTAGCCGTTGAAGTTCCAACAAATGCATTTTCTCATAGTTTGTCCAACTCCAGCATCCGGCTTAAACCTACAATACAAGATCAAACAGTAATTTTATAGAGCATAATAATATAGTAATGAAAAAATGAATAATGTTATTATATTTAGAAATCTTACCCTATCGCATATGGAGTAAGATAACGCCTCCCAAAATCATCTCTGTCGCCTGGCTGCGGAGTAAGTGATGGTGGATGCACTGGCGTGGGCGGATGTGAAGCACCAGATGGAGTGCCTCCAAGCTGAAGATCCGATAATCCAATAGATCCTGCAGAACCACTGTGCAAAGCTACGTGACTTCTACAGGAGGGTACTGACGATGGTAGTACTCTGGATGGGCCAATGGTCGTTAGATAGTACCGCGATGGCGGTGGAACGGTGGTAGGAGCAGAATGGGTCGGTGTTGACCCATGAAGTGGCCCCACATACATAGGAGTAGGAACTGAATGCTGAGACGACCTAGAATATGAGGGTCGTATTGTTGCATCAGCAAACCGACCCTCAAATATATGAATACCTGTCGGTCATCTATACGGCAGAGGTTATTTTTTCCTTTTTGTTTTCGTAAGATAAACTTTTTCTATACACTTTTCACCTCTGCCTGACATCTAAATTATGTAACGTTAACAAGTAGTTAGTTCCAACAAAATGAATATATAAGAAAACATTACAAGCAACTAATTTAAGTTACTAATTCACATTTCAAATCGCTCCACCAGCACGAGATAGAAAAGAATATTTTTATTACTATATAAATCATGGAAAAGCGAAAACAATAATCTTAAACAGTATATTACATATCAATCTTAAACAACAAACATAAAGGTAAATATATAGTACAAAGCATAAAGACATAACTAATACATAATAAATACAACATACACAAACTAATCCTCCTCTTCTGAAGACTCTCCACTAAACCATTCACCCTCTTCGGAAGTTTTCTCATCTCCTATCCACTCAGCCTCTTCTTCCACAATATTAACTTCTTTAAATATATTTTTCGGGTGACTCAAAGTATCCACTAAGTCAACGTCCACTAGCTGGTGATCAATCTGCATTTTATTTTGATACACAGTCTCTAGCATATTATCAACTTTCACCCGTCCTATAGGCTTTGTTTTGATTAAAGCCCACCAATTAGACTTATCACTGCGGAACGGATAAGGAGCATAATACACTTGTTTAGCATTTTACGCTAGAACAAATGGATCGTAAAAAAGATACGACCTATTGTGCTTCACTTTAATGATGTAATGCTCCTTATGTACTCTTGTGCCTCTTGTGCTTGGATCAAACCACTTATATCCAAAGAGGACAATTTTTTTTATTGGAAAACCAGCATACACCAGTTCTAAGATCTCGTGTATAATGTCAAAGTAATCAACATCATCATCACCCTTAACCCAAACACCACTATTATTTGTTTTTCTTGTTCTAGAGTGTTGTTCGTTGGAAAATTTGAACCCATTTACTGTGTAATGGGACATTACATGAGCTTCAACTGGACCCAAAAAAATATCTCTCAAGAGTTGATCGTATGTGGCTGCATTTGGTGACTGGTGTACCTAAAAATATTATACATATATATATATATATATATATTATATATGTTAGTTTAGGAATGTGTAAATGTTTAAAATTTGTAGAAATATTAATACACTTACGAACCTCGTATGTAAACCATGTTGCAAAGGATGCATACGCTTGATTTTCATGGAATTGAGTCTTAAATGAACTGAAGATCCAACATGCGAAACACAATTAGTTTTTTAAGGGAATGAGTAAACAAATAAGATATGTTAAAATTTTAAGCTCCTTACTTCAAAAAGGGCTCAACTTTCGGGCAATTCAGCAAAACATACAAAGTTGCTAATTTGCGCTCCATGGGAGTGAGCCGGTGACGTATGGTCTTTTTACTCTTACAACCAGATTGATTGAAAATTGATACCGGTTACAAATGAGGCTCATTCACATCATCCTGATGATGATTCGATCGGTTTCTTAAACAAGCAACTTCATCACGAAAGTAGTATGAACAAAATTGAGATATTTCTCTTGCAAGATATGCCTCAACTATAGAGCCTTCCACCCTATGTTTGTTTTTGGGACCTCTTTTTAATTTTCCAATTGCTCCGTACAATTTTAAGATTAGATGTTTACTATATTAAAAAAGATATGTATGAATTTAAATATGTTGCAATTTCTTATCATTCGAATGGATACATCCACCTAGTTTGAACTGGACCGCCTAGCCGTTCTTCTATCACCTCAAAGAACGCTAGCGGAAAAAACTTCTCCAGCTTGTTGGTGATAACAACAATATTACTTTCCATTCGCGACAAATTTTCTTCTTTTAATGTGGTGGCACATAAATCTTTAAAGAACAAACTGATCTCCGCTATTTGTTTCCATATATTTTCAGGTAAACCAATAAAAGCAATTGGAAGTAATTATTCCATAAAAACATGACAATCATGGCTTTTCATTCCATCCAAGATTCTTTGTGTCATATCAACCCTCTTTTCCAAATTTGAGGCATATCCATCAGGCATCTTCAAACTTTGGACCCACTCACATATTTGACGCTTTTGGTCCAACTTGAATGTAAAACTAGCCTTGGGCTTAAGAACATTGCCATTAGGCCCCTCCTGTAAGTGTAATTCTCTGCATTTGCAATATTCTGGTAAGTCATGTCTAGCCCTAGGATTATCCTTTGTTTTGTCGGTGACATCCATAACTGTGTTGAACAAATTGTCAAAATAGTTCTTCTCAGTATGTATGACATCAACATTATTTCTAAGTAAATTATCTAGTCAATATTCTAACTCCTAAAATATACTTTTCCTAGTCCAGTTATGCGAAACGTCATATCCATCAAGCCTGTACAATGGTTTCTCGCTGGCTTTAGGCAAATCCTGAACTATCTCTCAAATGTCATGACCAGAAAGCCTTGGAGGTGGACCATCATATTCCCTTCTATTCCTTCTGAATGCATTCTTGAGTCTCCTAAATTCATGATCAGGTGGCAAGAAACAACATGAAAATCAAACCATGAATTTTTCCTACCATGTCTCAATGTGAAAGATTTTATTTTTTCCATACAGTATGGACAAACCAGCTTTCCAGCTGTCATCCACCCAAATAATATTCCATAAGCAGAAAAATCATTAACAGTCCAAATTAGATATGCACGCAAATTGAAATTCTGTTTAAGTGAGATGTCCCAAGTTTCAACCTCCTCGTGCCATAAAATTTGAAGTTCATCGATCAAAGATTACAAGTAGACATCTATTCCGCTTTTTGGATTGCGCGGGCCAGGAACAATACAATTCAGAAATATATAGGGACTAGTCATCAACATTTTAAGAGAAAGATTATAAGGGGTAATAAATACAGTTCAACATAAATATGACGCAGCACCAACTAAAAAATGAGAGAAGTCATCCGCACATAATCCCAAATGAATATTTTGTGGCTCAGCTGCAAAATCTAGATAAGTTGCATCAAAATGCTTTCAGGCCTCTCTATCATATGGATGACACATAACACCAGTGGGCCTTCTATTTTCACTGTGCCATCTCATATGAGGATCTGATCTGTTTGAAGCATACAACCTCTTCAATCTTGGTATTAGAAGTAAATAATGCATCGCCTTAATAGCAATTTGATTTCCACTAGAACCACGCTTATATCGAGGGTGCTGACCAAACTTACAGGACTCTAGGTTAGCATCTTCCTTAAAGCATAACATGCAGCCATTTTTACAATAATCAATTCTAACCGAGGAGAGACCTAACTTTCACACCAATCTTTTTGCCTTATAAAAAGAATCAGGAACCTCCAAGCCGAGGTCAACTAACTCTTTAATAAGGCCTATCATTGAGTCCAGTCCTCCTTCAGCAATAGTTAAATCAGATTTAATAATTAATAATCTAACAACAACAAACAAATGAAAGTGCGAACACCCGTTAAACAAAGGATGACTAACAACATGAAATTGTTCATAGAATTTGCCCGCTTCGCTAATAGGAACATCTTCAATATTTTTCCTAAAGTCTCCCCCGTGTTGCATCCCAAAAGCATCGTGAACCATTTATATCATCCTAGTATCTTGATATTCATTATGTCCTGCAGACCTACTACTTTCTCAAACAACAAAGTTATTTTGTGCAACATCACTATGAATACTATGCAATCTTAAAAAGTCCTCATGAAACTCCCTTCTATAAAGATGTTCCTTTACGTCTTCTTCATTTACAAGATTTATACCATCACATCTAACACAAGTACAACGAATAGCCCAAAAATGTGTCCAAACATCAAGTGTCATAGCATGTTCAACAAATAGTTTGACACCTTCAACAAATTCCTCCTGAATACCCATTCTATTATCATTGTTCCATTGATATATCCATCTATAATCAGGTTCTATCTACGCAATCAATCAGATTCAACTAATTAGATCGTCAAAAAAATTCAATTATCACCAAACATAACCACAGTAAAAAAAAAGACCTTTAAAGTCCCTACACTTAATCATTTTCAACCTATTAAGTCACCAAACATAAATACATTCAATCTACCAAGTCAGCTTTAACGTCCCTACACTTAACCATTTTCAACCTACCAAGTATCCAAACATAACCATTTTCAAAACAATAAAACACATTTAAAGTTCCTACACTTAACCATTTTCAACCTACCAAGTCACCAAACATAACCACTTTATAAATAATAAAACACCTTTACAGTCCCTACACTTAACTATTTTCAACCTACCATGTTGCCAAACATAACCACTTTCAAAATTAAAAAACACCTTTAAAGTCCCTACACTTAACCATTTTCAACCTACCAAATCGCCAAACATAACCACTTTCAAAATAAAAAAGCACCTTTAAAGTCCCTACGCTTAACCATTTTCAACCTACCAAGTCGCCAAACATAACCAATTTCAAAACAACAAAACACCTTTAAAGTCCCTACACTTAACCATTTTCAACCTACCAAGTCGCCAAACATAACCACTTTCAAAATAAAAAAACACCCTTAAAGTCCCTACACTTAACCATTTACAACCTACCAAGTCGTCAAACATAACCACTTTCAAAACAAAAAACCACCTTTAAAGTCCCTACACTTAACCATTTTCAACCTACCAAGTCACCAAACATAACCACTTTCAAAATAAAAAAACACCTTTAAAGTCCCTACACTTAACCATTTTCAACCTACCAAGTCGCCAAACATAACCACTTTCAAAACAAAAAAACACCTTTAAAGTCCCTACACTTAACTATTTTCAACCTACCAAGTCGCCAAACATAACCACATTCAAAACAAAAAAACACCTTTAAAGTCCCTACACTTAACCATTTTCAACCTACCAAGTCGCCAAACATAACCACTTTCAAAACAAAAAATCACCTTTAAAGTCCCAACACTTAACCATGTTCAACCTACCAAGTCGTCAAACTTAACCACTTTAAAACAAAAAAATACCTTTAAAATCCCTACACTTAATCATTTTCAACCTACCAAGTCGCCATACTTAACCACTTTCAAAACAAAAAAATACATTAAAGTTCCTACACTTAACCATTTTCAACCTACCAAGTCGCCAAACTTAACCACTTTCAAAACAAAAAAACACCTTTAAACTTCCTACACTTAACCATTTTCAACCTACCAAGTCGCCAAACTTAACGACTTTCAAAATAAAAAAAACACCTTTAAAGTCCCTACACTTAATCATTTTCAACCTACCAAGTCGTCAAACATAACCACTTTCAAAACCAAAAAACACCTTTAAAGTCCCTACACTTCACCATATTCAACCTACCAAGTCGCCAAACATAACCACTTTCAAAATAAAAAATACCTTTAAGAACCCTACATTTAACCATTTTCAACCTAGCAAGTCGCCAAACTTAACCACTTTCAAAACAAAAAAACTCCTTTAAAGTCCCTACACTTAACCATTTTCAACCTACCAAGTCATCAAACATAACCACTTTAAAAATAAAAAAATACCTTTAACATCCCTACACTTAACCATTTTCAACATTCCAAGTCGCCAAATATAACCACTTTCAAAATAAAAAAACATCTTTAAAGTCCCTACACTTAACCATTTTCAACCAACCAAGTCGCCAAACATAACCACTTTTAAAATAAAAAAAACACTTTTAAAGTTCCTAAAATTAACCATTTTTAACCTACCAAGTCGCCAAACATAACCACTTTCAAAATAAAAAAACACCTTTAAAGTACCTACACTTAACCATTTTCAACCTACCAAGTCGCCAAACATAACCACTTTCAAAATAAAAAAAACACCTTCAAAGTCCCTACACTTAACCATTTTCAACCTACCAAGTCGCCAAACATAACCACTTTAAAAATAAAAATATACCTTTAAAGTCCCTACACTTAACCATTTTCAACCTAGCAAGTCGCCAAACTTAACCACTTTCAAAACAAAAAAACTCCTTTAAAGTCCCTACACTTAATCATTTTCAACCTCCAAGTCACCAAACATAACCACTTTCAACCTACCATGTAACCTTTAAAGTCCCTACACTTAATCATTTTGAACCTACCAAGTCACCAAACATAACCACATTCAAAACAAAAAACACTTTTAAAGTCCCTACACTTAACCATTTTCAACCTACCAAGTCGCCAAACATAACCACCTTCAAAATAAAAAAACACCTTTAAAGTCCCTACACTTAACCATTTTCAACCTACCAAGTCGCCAAACATAACCACTTTCAAAATAAAAAAAACATCTTTAAAGTCCCTACACTTAACCATTTTCAACCTACCAAGTCGCCAAACATAACCACTTTCAAAATAAAAAAACACCTTTAAAGTCCCTACATTTAACAATTTTCAACCTACCAAGTCACCAAACATAACCACTTTCAAAACAAAAAAACACCTTTAAATCACTACACTTAACCATTTTCAACCTACCAAGTCGGCAAACATAACCACCTTCAAAACAAAAAAACATCTTTAAAGTCCCTACACTTAACCGTTTTCAACCTACCAAGTCGCCAAACATAACCACTTTCAAAATGAAAAAACACCTTTAAAGTCCCAACACTTAATCATTTTCAACTACCAAGTCACCAAACATAACCACTTTCAAAACAAAAAACACCTTTAAAGTCCCTACACTTAACCATTTTGAACCTACCAAGTCACCAAACATAACCACATTCAAAATAAAAAATCACCTTTAAAGTCCCTACACTTAATCATTTTCAACCTACCAAATCAACAAACATAACCACTTTTAACCTACCAAGTTACCTTTAAAGTCCCTACACTTA
This sequence comes from Capsicum pubescens, assembly GCA_030864215.1. Classification (NCBI taxonomy): domain Eukaryota; kingdom Viridiplantae; phylum Streptophyta; class Magnoliopsida; order Solanales; family Solanaceae; genus Capsicum; species Capsicum pubescens. The sequence continues at coordinate 176,687,541 of CM061545.1, read as the reverse complement.
ATCATTTTCAACCTCCAAGTCACCAAACATAACCACTTTCAACCTACCATGTAACCTTTAAAGTCCCTACACTTAATCATTTTGAACCTACCAAGTCACCAAACATAACCACATTCAAAACAAAAAACACTTTTAAAGTCCCTACACTTAACCATTTTCAACCTACCAAGTCGCCAAACATAACCACCTTCAAAATAAAAAAACACCTTTAAAGTCCCTACACTTAACCATTTTCAACCTACCAAGTCGCCAAACATAACCACTTTCAAAATAAAAAAACACCTTTAAAGTCCCTACATTTAACCATTTTCAACCTACCAAGTCACCAAACATAACCACTTTCAAAACAAAAAAACACCTTTAAATCACTACACTTAACCATTTTCAACCTACCAAGTCGGCAAACATAACCACCTTCAAAACAAAAAAACATCTTTAAAGTCCCTACACTTAACCGTTTTCAACCTACCAAGTCGCCAAACATAACCACTTTCAAAATAAAAAAACACCTTTAAAGTCCCTACACTTAACCATTTTCAACCTACCAAGTCACCAAACATAACCACTTTCAAAATGAAAAAACACCTTTAAAGTCCCTACACTTAATCATTTTCAACTACCAAGTCACCAAACATAACCACTTTCAAAACAAAAAACACCTTTAAAGTCCCTACACTTAACCATTTTGAACCTACCAAGTCACCAAACATAACCACATTCAAAATAAAAAATCACCTTTAAAGTCCCTACACTTAATCATTTTCAACCTACCAAATCAACAAACATAACCACTTTTAACCTACCAAGTTACCTTTAAAGTCCCTACACTTAATCATTTTCAACCTCCAAGTCACCAAACATAACCACTTTCAACCTACCATGTAACCTTTAAAGTCCCTACACTTAATCATTTTGAACCTACCAAGTCACCAAACATAACCACATTCAAAACAAAAAACACCTTTAAAGTCCCTACACTTAACCATTTTCAACCTACCAAGTCGCCAAACATAACCACTTTCAAAATAAGAAAACACCTTTAAAGTCCCTACACTTAACCATTTTCAACCTACCAAGTCGCCAAACATAACCACTTTCAAAATAAAAAAAACATCTTTAAAGTCCCTACACTTAACTATTTTCAACCTACCAAGTCACCAAACTTAACCACTTTTAAAATAAATAATCTCCTTTAAAGTCCCTACACTTAACCATTTTCAACCTACCAAGTTACCAAACATAACCACTTTCAAAATGAAAAAACACCTTTAAAGTCCCTACACTTAACCATTTTCAACTACCAAGTCACCAAACATAACTACTTTCAAAATAAAAAAACACCTTTAAAGTCCCTACACTTAACCATTTTGAACCTACCAAGTCACCAAATATAACCACATTCAAAATAAAAAATCACCTTTAAAGTCCCTATACTTAATCATTTTCAACCTACCAAGTCAACAAACATAACCACTTTCAACCTACCAAGTTACCTTTAAAGTCCCTACACTTAATCATTTTCAACCTCCAAGTCACCAAACATAACCACTTTCAACCTACCATGTAACCTTTAAAGTCCCTACACTTAATCATTTTGAACCTACAAAGTCACCAAACATAACCACATTCAAAACAAAAAATCATCTTTAAAGTCCCTACCCTTAATCATTTTCAACCTATCAAGTCAACAAACATAACCACTTTAAAGTACCTACACATTCACAACCAAGCCTTGAGCTTTTATACCAAATGATACAAGATCAAGTTCACAATACAAGAAACAAGCAACAACATGACCAACAAGATGTCAACAACAATGCTAGTGAATCGAACAAGGCCACACACGGCTTCACTAGACTTCAATATGAACAATAACAAGAAGATAACAACAATGCTAGTGAATCGAGCAAGGCCACACACGAATTCACTACACTTCAATATGAATAATAACAAGATGATAACAACTTACCTTTGCTTGGCCTAAATTATAGTGAAAGAGATAAGCGGTCACCGAAAAAAATAGCAAAGCAATCCTTTTACCGTATTTGGAATCTGTCAAATAGTAAAATTATTAGAAAGAATAATCTTTCACTTAAATAATTACAACAATTTAGTAAAGGAATAGGAATAAGATTTTTTCCTAAAAAAATTAAATAATTAATGAGTAAAATGGAGAAATAAATGTCAAGACTAATCAAAATTTAGGTAATTCGAACTCAAATTCGTAAACTTTAGCTAAAATCTAACTCAATAAAATGAAATGTTAAACCCTAGAATTCAATTTTCACAAAAATCAAACAATCAAAAAGGCAAATGATGAACAATCCTAGAATTAGCTAATTAAACTGATTAACCAATTTTTTATTAAAATTAATGTAGAAACAAGCCTAAAATTAGTTAAAATCTAGCTAAATAAAATAAATATCCAAACCCTAGAGCTCAAACCACAACCAATTGACGAAATTAACACTAAATCTTATCAAAAATTAGCTAATTCGACCTCAAATTTCCAAAATTAGCTAAAGAATTCTAACTAATAAATCAAAAATCTAACTAATAAACCAAAAATCTAACTAATAAACCAAAAATCTAACTAACTCACAAGTTGGATTCGTCGGAGAAGATGGCCGATCTCCGTCGCCGGAGTTGTTGTTGTTTTGGACGTTAAAGGAGGAAGTTTTGATGGGTATTAGAAGATTGGACGTTCAAGGAGGATTTGGTTTTGATGTTGCTGTTTTGGATGGGTATTTGGGAGTGAATCTGAGGGTTTTTTTTTATGTTGAACGGGTCGGGTCGGGTAAACAAATTATATATATTTTTAAATTATTACGAAAACCGACCACATGTGGTCCATTTTCAAAAATAATTTCAGAAAATCAACCACATGTGGTCGATTTTCTTGAACTATTTTTGAAAAGCGACCACATGTGATCGGTTTTCGTAATAATTAAAAAGATATTTTTGATATTAAAGTTTAATAAATTACTATTAATAAATTAATAAATTACAAAAATAAGTTAATAAATTAAAATTTATTTTTTAACAAATTAAAATTTTAATAAAATCTATAATATTTATAACAGATCCAATTAATTTAATACAATTCGTACATATATAAATACATAACATATACACTATTTATGGGACCTGGACAAGTAGTTATTTTATCATCACATTAACACAAGTAGTATATTTCCTCAATCGTATAATAATATCAATGAATTTTACAAATTATGATAATTGTTTGGTTAATTAGCTTTTAAATATGATTATATATATATATATATATATATATATATATACCTCGTAATACTAATCTTACGTTATTATAACTTCAACGACATACGCGTGTCTACATTGATCCAAAATATTATATCTATTTTCTCAATAGTATGATATATATATCAATGTATCATTCAAACTATTCTAATATATAGATTCAGTTATCTAGTTTCGATTACTACATACGTCACTACACGAGATATACGTATATATACATATATTCAATCGTCTATCAACTTTCAAATACGTACTATAAACATCACATACACGATTTTACTACCCCAGAATAATATACAACATATTTCATAAATACTCAAATGAATTATCGATTACATTATCTTATGTCATTAATATACCTTCACTGTATAATATGTATATACTATATATATACCTATGCATACACACACATATACACACTATCGGCTATATCAAGTTCTAAATACGTACTATTATATGACATACGTACACAAGTATATTATCCAATAATATAATGCGACGTGTTTCATATACATACTCGGATGAGTGATCAATTAATTATATTTGATTAGCTTAATATACTAGGTTTTGACTACATCGTTCATCAATCGATCACTAAATGATATATATATATATATATATATATATATATATATATATATATATATATATCACATCCACAAGTATAGAACACGTTCATTATATTCTGATGAATTATCGGTTATTTATTACATTATTATGACTGGAATAGTAACATAATATCATTATCTCAACGGTATGATATATATATATATATATATTCATTATACAAAGATTACGCATGTTTAACGTCATTTAACGTATATACGAAGGAAAATATTTATTTTATATATTGAAACATAAGTAAAAGATAAAGATTATGTTTAACGTAATTTGTTTATTTTATTTGATATATTTTTTAGTGTAATTTTTTCACAAAATTTAAGAATAATTAATTTTTATTATTATTATACTGGTTATCGACTATGTGTGATCAGTGTTATTTCAATTTTTTTATATATATTACATTATATATATAATTATTTTTAATGAAAATAATATGTATATTTGATTACATGTATATAATTATTGGTTACTAAGAATTATTTACTTTTTAATTTTTTTCAGTTAAAAACCCGACCACTAGTGGTCGTTTTTTTAAAATTATTTTGTTGTTTTATTAAAAAACTGACCACAAGTGTTCGGATTTTTAAAAATATTTTTTAAAATTAAAAACCGACCACTAGTGGTTGGTTTTTTTCAAAAGAAAATAAAAAAGAATTTTTAAAAGCCGACCACAAGTGGTCGATTTTTAAAAATATTTTTTCAAAAAAAAAAACGACCACAAGTGGTCGGTTTTGTTATTTTTTTTAAATTTTTATTTGTAAAATAAATAATAATTAATATAAAAATTATTAAAATAATTATTTTTATTTTTTAAAATATAAAAGACCACTTTTTTCTAGAAATTTTTTTTAAAAAAAACGACCACTTGTGGTCGTTTTGTTTTTTCCGACCACAATGTGTGGTCGGTTTTTTAGTAGCGTAAGGAAAAAAGAATGTGCAACCTGAAAAGGTTTTCACTCAATTATATTCAGAGAGGGGTTTTGCCTCAATATATACAAGATGCTATACAAAGTATAGTTGAACACACTCTCAAGAGACAAACTATACAATTCTAATCAAATATAAATACATAGTATGTGACAATTATGGTGTCCTAACATGCCCCCGCAAGCTGAGCAGTGGTTGGGCAACTGCAAGCTTGGAACGCAAAAGATGAAACCGACGGTAAGGAAGGCTCTTCGTGAAGATGTCTTCTAACTGATCCAAGGAACTGATGTAGCGAATATTTAAGTCCTTTGAGACCACTTTCTCTCGAACAAAATGAAAATCTAATTTAATATGTTTGGTTCGCGCATGAAAAATAGGAATGGTAGTGAGGTAGGTAGTGAACAGATTATCACACCATAGTATGGGAGCTTGGGGAAGAGAGACACAGAGATCTTGAAGAAAATGTTGCATCTAGGTAACTTCAGCAGCAGCCGCAACTAAGGCCCTATATTCAGTTTCGATACTAGATGGTGCAACCACTCGCTGCTTCTTTGAACTCCATGACACTAAATTAGGTCCAAGAAATAGAGAATAACTATTGGCAAACCACCGATCATCTGGGCAACCATCCCAGTCCGCATCTGTGAAGGCCTGAAGTGGTAAGGAGCTAGCGGAACGCAAATGCAAGTCGAGGTTTATGGTTGCCTTTAAATAGCGCAACAAGCGTTTCATAGCTGTGAAATGAGACTCCATAGAATTATGCATGAATTGACATAATTTGTTGACAGTGAATGACATATTTGGACGCATGATGGTTATATATTAAAGAGCTCCTATCAAGTTGCGATACAATGATGGATCCGAAAATGGTGAACTCACATATTGAGACAATTGAAGTCCTGTGGCCATAGGTGTACCAATTGGCTTCACACCATCCATATTGGAACGAGCAAGGAGTTCTAGTAAGTATTATGATTGAATAAGGGTCAATCCAGTGGGCTGATAATGGACCTCACCACCAAGAAAGTAGTGTAGCTTACCAAGATCTTTTATAGCAAAGACATTAGACAATTGAAGAACAAGACTTGAAATGAACTCATTAGAGCTTCCTGTAACAATAAGATCATCTACATACACCAAGATAATAGTAATAAGGCCGTCAAAATTGCGTATAAATAGAAACGTATCAGATTTGGATGGTACAAAATTGAGTTCAAGCAATTTTGAGGTAAGCTTCTCAAATCATGCCCGAGGTGCTTGTTTAAGACCATAAAGGGCTTTGTAAAGCTTGCACACATGGTTGGGATATCTTGGATTAGTAAATCCAAGAGGTTGATACATGTATACCTCTTCATGTAATTACCTGTGAAGAAATGTATTTTTGACATCGAGTTACCGTAAAGACCACCTTTTGGACAGATCTAGAGACAAAACCACTCAGACCGTTGTAGGCTTTGTCACGGGACTGAATATTTCATAATAGTTCACTCCAACCTCTTGGCTAAATCTATTTGCAACGAAACAAGCCTTGTAACGCTCAATGGAGAGCCACTAGGATTGAGTTTTAACTTAAAAATCCATTTACATCCCACAACATTCTTTGCGTGAAGGATGGAACAAGGGACCAAGTACCATTTTGCAAGAGGGCGTTATAATCTTCTTGCATAGCCTTTTGCCATTTTGGATCCTTATTGGCTTGGGTAAAATAGGTAGGTTCAGGTGGAAGTATAGATAAAGGGAAAGGATATTTGTGGCATGTGAGCTTGGGGAAGTTGTGATTTGGTTTTACTCCTGGTGATCATAAGATGAGGTACAAAGAATGTGATCCGAGTAGCCGATGGTTGAGAATTATGAGCTACGATAGAAGTATCAATAGGTAATGAAAGATCAACAGTAAGGTTAATAGCAGGGATGGAAGATAGATACAAATCGGATGGGACCGAAAAACACACCGGTGAGTTTGACGATGGACTTGGTGAAGAAGGATTTGACGAGTTTAATGATATATTGGCAAGGAAGCAGCTGCTATATAACTATTATTGGAAGAAGTGATAGGCTAAGAGGAATTACAAGGAGCAATGACGGGCAACAAGGTCATGACAATAGAGTTGGAGGTCGGTGCTCTATTTGAAGTCGAAGATAAACTAGCAAAAGGAAATTATAACTCGTCAAAAACCACACGCCGAGAGAGATATATTCGGCCTCTAGGAACATGTAAACACTGATATTCTTTATGATTTCCATTATACCCCAAGAAAATACATTTTAAGAATTAGAAGGCTAGTTTGTGAGAATTATAAGGACGAAGAAATGGAAAACACGCGCAGCCAAAAGTTTTCATAAAATGGTAATCAGGAATTTGTTTGAACAACTTCTCATAAGGTGAAATGTTATTGAGCGAGGGTGTTGGGATATGATTTATAATGTAAATGGCAGTAGCAAAATCATGATCCAAAAAGGTGAGAGGAAGGGACGCATGTGCGAGAAGTGTTAAACCCATTTTAACAATATGACGATGTTTTCTTTCGGAAGTACCATTTTGTTCATGGGTATGAGGACAAGATAAGTGATGAATGGTCCCCTCTCGAGCAAAAAAGTTGGATAATTTCCTATATTCTCCACCCCAATCAGATTGTATCATTTTTATATGACGCTCAAAGAACTTCTCGACTTGAGTTTTAAACTGTAAAAATATTGTATAAACTTTATTTTTGGAACTCATAGAAAATAACCATGTAAATTTAATAAAGTCATCAATAAAAGAAACATAATAACAGAATTTATTACTAGCCAATTGCGGAGCAGGATCTCATACATCACTGTGGATCAAATCAATGGAAAAACTAGCACTAGAACTAGAATTAGAAAATGGAAATTTGTGACTCTTTCCATATTGGCAAGAAGAACAAACATTAGACTGAGGACTCGATTTGACCGGTAAAGAAAGACTCCTAATAATACTATTGACTGTTCGTAGAGACGAGTAACCTAAACGACTATTCCATAGATCAAAAGATGACTTGGAGACATGGAAAGCCTATGATTTATTTGAGGAAGAGGCTGGCGAGTAACTGGGTTACAAGGAGACGATAAAGTCCATGCTTAAGAGTCCCGCGCAGTAGTACTTTCCCCGTTGCCCGTTCCTTCATAAGACAAAAACGAGGGTGAAACTCAAACATAACATCATTATTAGAAGTTACCTTTGCTATACTAAGCAAATTCTTGGTAATTTTAGGCACCAATAATACATTAGATAAATGTAAAGGTCGACTAACTGTAGGTAAGATAACATTACCAAAGTGAGTAATTGTCAAACCTGTGCCATTACCAATATGAATTTGATCATTTCTCATATACTCTCCTCGTACCGTCGTATTCTGTATATCGTTAGTTAAATAATGAGTAGCCCCAGAATTCGGATACCAATTCGAGTCTACAACCGTAGAAGGTTGTGCAATGAGAGCATCCATGTGTGATTTGGAAGGAGCTTGATAGGCATGGTCAAAAAGATGGTAGCAAACCAAGGCGGAGTGACCAAATCTATGGTAAACTTGACATTGATTTTGGTTGGATGAGTTGGCGTTGCGACCTCGACCTCGTCCTCATCCAGGTCTGCCACCATAAGCCTGATTGTTATTGACATTAGTAGGCTTCTTAAAGGAGTTATCATTCTTAGTATTGTTGGATTGTCTAGTAGACAAGTTGGCTTGTCTTAATCCTTGTTCTGTACTTGTCATCTGCTCCAAACGATACTCTTGACGTAAAATCAATCCATGAAGATCGGCTAATGAAATTAATTCAGCCCTAGTAGTGACCGAGAAAACCACAACATCATATTCTTGTCCAAGTCCTCCAAGAATATATTTTTCATCAGTGATCGAGTATGCCGCAACCGTGAGATTATCGACACAAGTCTTCATCTTTTGAAGATATTCTACCATGGATGAGTCACCTTTCTTTATGGTTTGTAATTGCAACCTTAGTTACATTATCCTAGCCTTGGATTGCGGTGCAAACATCATCTCAAGTGCCTACCAAGCAGCCTAAGATGTTGTACAACCGACTACTTGGGCTAAAATCCCTTCGGTGAGGGTTGAGAGAATCCAACTCAATAAAAGTTGGTCTTGCTTGATCCATAAATTGTACGTTGGGTTGATAACCACGTCAGTTGAGGTTGATTTAGAAGATCTATTTGGAGTGAACTTTGGAGGGAACTTGTGTGTACCATCCACATATCCCTCGAGTTCGTTACCCCTTAGAACTGGGAGAATTTGTGATTTTCACACAATATAGTTATGACGGTCTAATTTGAGAAGATGAGACTGATTAACGTTAGTTGCGAGCAATGAAAAATTCTGGGAAGGGGTTTGCGAGGTGATACTGGTAATTGAGAGAAGTGTCATTGTGAGACGTGAGTCTTCACAAGGCTCTGATACCATGAAAAGGTTTTTACTCAATTATATTCAAAGAGGAATTTTGCCTCAATATATACAAGATGCTATACAAAATATAGTTGAACACAAACTCTCTAAGAGATAAACTATACAATTCTAATCAAATATAAATACATAATATGTGACTATTATGGTGTCCTAACACAACCGTTGTTATTGTTCTTAATGCAATGTTTAAAATCAATTTTGAGTAATATTCGTGAATGCTTTGGAGATGATGTTGTTCCTATTTAGAAAATAATGACAATATTTTTTTATTAGATTTATGTTGAATAAATCATAAATTGAGGTAAAAACGTTAATTCTTAATTTTTTTAAATTGACGTCATACCCGATTTTTACCTAAGGTCAAAACGAGCACGATATTATGGACTCAAAAAGAATTAATTTTATACAGAGTCGCCACCGAATTTTTAAGGAAAAATAGGAAACCTACTTATTTATTAACAAGTATTACTTTATTTAATCTATGAAACCAGTTTGAATTCTAAGTAAGAGTTCAAATAATTTCGAAGGAAAGGGGTTAGACACCCTTCAGAATCCACAAATGTGGTTCCCGGCCAGACTTAGATTTTTTACAAGATGAAGAAAAATTCAATGTTTATAAATACAAATCTAAAATATGCATTAAAATAATTCAAACAATTTACATATAAAGAATGTATAAATTACATAAATTATTGTTTAAAAAATATGTGAAGATGATCGAGAGTATATAAGAATGTGTATGACAAGAAAAGAAAAAAAAAATTAAAGAAAAAGATTACGCAATATATTTTAATGTATAAGTATGAATTAATTGATTGAATATCTAAATTAATTTAATTTTTTCTATAAATATTAACGGCCTAAATTTGCCTAAACGCGCGGTATAGATTGTATAAGTTAAAGCATTCCCGCCCAACGCCCAAAAAATAAAGTTTTCACTATGATAATATTTGTACAAATATAAGAATATAAAAATTTAATGCAAAATTTAAAATCCTCCTTGAATGCCATTTCCGACGAATTTTTTCAATAACTTGTATAAACACTTGTAATAAAAATGTTAGTAACAAATAAATAATTATCAAAAAAATGAGAAGATGTGTGTGCATATATGTATAAAAAATAGAAATTTTTAGTAAAAAGTTTGGACTCGAATTAGATTTTAAATACGTCATGGCTACGAAGTGGTTGCTGATTTATTAGTCGTCCCAAATCGTCTTGCCAAGATACGAATCATAAAACTTTTTGTGTTGTTATAAAAATTTTGTCATCGCCCAAATTTATTTATTTTATTACGTATTTATATACGTAATATTCGTTTTTTATTTATGCAGGCCTCGAAAATCGATGAAAAATTTCTTCATCAACCAATATTTATAATACTTGAAATAACCAAATTACAACTAAGAAAATAAAATTCACTTGATCAATCCAAGGAAAACAAAATTAATAACTAAGTGCTATGTTAAAAATCAGTCTTCGTACCCGAAATGTGCAACAGTAAAAGCAACAACTAAAACAACATAGTCAACTAAACATAAATAATCACCAATAACCATGTAATCTGACTATGTCAAGAACAACAATTCAACGATGGCAAAACAAAAAATGTAAAAAGCTTAACAAGTATCCGAATAATTATTAGAAAAAGAAGTAAATTTAAAATAATTAAAAAACAATGAACGGAGCAAACAATTTATATCAAAGATTTAACAAAACAAGTGGCTAGATCTGAAATTTTGCCTGCCGGTGATCAACTCCGGCAAGGCACGATGAAAGAGAGAGGAGGGGGTGGCGTGTGGTGGCTGCCAGCGTTGGGTCGCCTGGAGCTCGTCGGTCATCACCTCCGGCAAACCTGCGGCGAGACAGAGGGGGAGAGAGAGATGAGCAGTTGTTGCGTGGGGGTGGTGTTTTTGCCGGAACACACTGATTTGTGGTGGCGGTGGTTGTTTTAGCAGTGGTGTAGGAACAGAGATCGAGAGAAAGAGAGAAAGGAGAGAGAGATCTGATTGGGGTGAGCAGTGTATTTGTGTGTGTATATGTGTTAGGGGTCGTTTGGTAGAGCGTATAAGAATAATGAAGAATATGGTGTATTAGTAATGCTGGTATTAGTTATGCTTGCATTAATTATGTTAACATTATTTCTTATGCAGTGTTTCGTTTGATGTATTAGAATAATATTTCTTGTATATTTTTTATAGAAAAAATATTGATTTACAAAAATACCCTCTACACTCTTTATTTTTATAAAATGAAATTCTTTCAATATTTTCCATTCAACAACTTCTTTTAAAAAAATATATATCTTTTTCATTTTAAATGGTAAAACGCATAATTTTTTCACAGTTAATCCTTTCTTCCCTTTTTTTTAAGATAACTCCTTTTCTGTCTTTTATTCTAAAACGCAAGGTAAATTCTTTTTTATGTTTTATTCTAAGATGCGCAATTTTCTCTTCACTTGTGTTGAGTTGCAGTACAATATCATTCGTCTTCGAAAAATCTAGTGTTCCTTTCTTTCTAATTAACCCAACATATGGCTCCAGGAGTGGTGTACCAGGTGGGAAGGAGTGGTTTAGTTATTTCATTTCTCTGTCATGTAAGCAGAAATTTCGAGAAAGATCCAAGCATACACCAAAATGTTGAATTTTAAATTCTACGGTTAACTAGAGGCATACACCAAAATGTTGACTTTTAAATTCTACGGTTAACTAGAGATTTTCAATTAATGAAGAGATGGTTGGTCTCTTCTGCTACTTCCTCACAAAAATGCATCTATGTAAAGATGGAGTTTTTCAGTAAAACAATACTCCAGTGTTTTCATTTTCAATATATAAAAATTTAATATCCATTTTTCTCCAATTATTTTACATATTAATCTATTTATTTTTTTAGAAAATCCACAAACAAAAGAACTTGAGAAATGTTGAATTTGAGGGGCAAGATTATCATTATCATGTTAATACATGTGTTGAAATCCTTTGTATTACTAATACATAGGAAAATGATGGTATTAGTAACACATCACTCAATACACTATGGGGTCGTTTGGTAGAGTGTGTAAATCAAAATAATACATACATTATTCTTATGTATTATTAATACTCAGTTTGGTACATTTTTTTGTCATTGTATAACTAATGCAAAGCATTAGTTACACACTATATTGTGTATTGGGCTATGCATTATTAATACCCACTCTTTTCCATGTATTAGTAATACAAAGCATTTTAATACATGCATTGAATTATTAAATGATAACTTTACCCCTCAAAATAACTAATTTCTTTTTCCCACCATTTCTCCACTTCTTCTTCTTAATCAAACATCTTCTTTTATTCCGATTTCTTTCTCTTTATTCCGATCAAATTCCATCAATTTCAGTTTCAAGTCTTTTGGATATAGAAAATACATGAAATTGGATTTTCAAAGAAAAGTAAATTTAGAGAAGTAAAAATTAAATTTTCAAGATTGCATACCTTCCTCGGATTTCTTTTTCAATGAAAATGAACATATGAATTCATTGGATATTTGGGTATTTGGATACAGCACAATGAAAATGATTGGATATTTCGGTATTTGGATACACCAGCTGGTGGTGGTTGCTTTCATTTTTTTTCATACCAAACAACCAGAGGAGTTTTTTGGCAAGTACCAAGATGTGCTCCAGCCAGGGTGCCACTGTTTGCCTTGGTTCCTCGGGTACCAGTTAGCTGAAACTCTTTCCCTCACGGTACAGTAGCTTGATATTTGCTATGAGACAGAGACAAAAGTCTTCTTTTTATTCATGAAAAGGAATTACATTGAATTTCATATTCTTTTTTTTTTTAATTTTATGTTAGAAAATTATCAATTTTACTGTAGAATTGAAATCTACAGTAGTGTATTTCAAACATATCGGTGTTCCTATGTATACACAGTAGTATAGAATTGTTGGTGGTCATATATAAAAAAGGTATTTCGGTAAATAAATATTATTTTATAAAAAATATGTAAATATATATTATTTTTAATACATCAAACCAAACACTGTATAAGAAATAATGTCTGCATAACTAATACCAGCATTACTAATACTTGCATTAATAATGCAAGCATTACTAATATACCTTATTCAACATTATTCTTATACACTCTACCAAACGACCCCTATAGAGTATATAAGTAATGCACATAGGGCGAAACAATGTACCAAACAAGGTAATAATAGTACATTAAGCTAATGCATGCATTAACTTTTTCAATACACTATACCAAACAACTATAACCCCTTAGTGTGTATGAATATATTATGTGTTAAAAACTAATTTCCCTTTCATTTATTTCTATTAAAATTAATCCCCCTTTTTATCCACAAAATAAAAGAATGCCCTTTTATTATGCAAAAATATAAAACCACACTATATTATTTTTGAAATATCACTCTTATCCATGAGTCATTATCTAATGGATTCTTCATCTTTTTAATCAATAAATAAATATTTTATTCAACCGATAAAAACCTCAATTTGTCAATTTAAATGTCACTTTTTAAAAGTGATGAGATCTTGACTTGACCGATATACTTCTCTGTATATTAAAATAATTGAGCCGACATTATCGCTTGCAGGTCGTATTAAATAATGTACAAAAATATTATTAACGATGTAAAATTACAAAAACAAATAAAAATATAATTATCATGAAAAAATGTATTATGCTATAAATAATTAAAATTATACTGCGCAGTAAAAAATTACAGTGATGTGTTGTGTTCGTATGCGAATGACTGTGCAAAAATATTAAAATAATAATAAACTGATAAAAATTCAAAAATTTACGAAATTTAAGATAGTTATCAATAAATTATATAAAATTAAAATATGACAATAAATGAGTAAAAATTCTAAAATAATGATAATTATCAACAATTTATTAACAATTGCAAAAAATATAAGAAAAATTGCATATTGTGTCATTTAACGATCAAGGAGCCTAAATGCATTAATTTTAAGTATGGAGAGCCAAAATTGGGTGCCAACAATTGATATAAGCTAAACGTTCTTAATATCTTATAATTAGCTATGTAAAAATTTGCAAACCTATTTTACAAAGAAGAAAGGTCCATCTTACAACGGAAGAAGCTCGTTCCGCAAAGGATGCGCTTGCTGCGAAAGATGGCGAATCACCTAAGCCGCTCTTTGTTTCAGCTTTGTTTGCTTGTTAGCTTTAATCTATGTTACTCAGATTCTTCAAAAATGTCAGACGGGTGCGGTAATATTTTTGGAGAGACTTCAAGTTCACAAGATTATATTAAAGCTGCAAATTTTATATAAAATTATGAAAACAATAAATAATGTGAATCAAAGAATAATAAATCAACTAAGAGATTAGAGATAAACAACGATAATTAAAACCAAGCAAAAGAATGGTACCTACCAAAGTTAAAGAGCGTCCACAATCAGAACGATATGGACAGAAACTTGCAAGAAAATGATTAAAACAAATAATTTAGCTAACAAGGATTGGGTGCATAATTTCAATGGTTGTTGTTACTTAATGGTTCAATTTTTTTAATGAAAAAAATTTACCACTACAATTATAAAAGCTTCTTTGAATTGTCTCAAAAAAAAAAATTATTCCACGTCTAAACTCAACTCCTCAATTCACCCTTTGTTTCTTGCAATTTTTTTCAACCCCACCTCATACCCATACCATTTAATCATCTTTCCTTCGGGTAAAGACATGGATTTGTGTAATTTCACTTCTATATGTTGTCAACATTGAGTGTTTTCATTAAAATTTTAATTTATTTTCATTTTTAGTTGATACCCAGGAAAGTAAAGAGTGTTGAGAAAGTGAAGAATACGAAAAATAGCACAATGACGGCTGTGTATCGGGCAAAATAATTCAAACCGTTAAGAGTTGCTGACTTGAAGTTCAGGAAGAAGAATGAACAAAAACTTTCATATCTAAATCGGATTCTCTATAGGTTTCATAAATCCACAAAACTAGATCTAAGACCAAAACTTTATCTCTAATTTGAATTCTTCATAGATTTCACAGACCCACAAATCAAAGTCTACGAACAAAATTCAAGAAGAAGAATTAACAAAAAAAATTCTGTTAATTTTTTGTTAGCTTTCATCTCTAATTCAGATTCGCCATAATTTCACAAACGCACAGAAATAAATCAAAAATCAGAACTTTATCTCCAATTTGAATTCTTCATAGATTTCACAAATCCACAAAATTAAATCTAAGAACAAAATTCTACACATCTGCTCAGACATAAACATAACAAAAGATAGATAATGAACAAAAAATTTAAGAGGAGGAAAAAAATAAAGAAAGACCCTACCTTATGATTGCAGAAGCTAAAAATGAAGATGAACACCGTTTAGAGAAAATACAGATGAAAAATATGCATGAAAGCCAAGTATGTAATAGGTGGAATACAACAAACTAAGATAATTAATGAAATGACTAAAATGCTCTCAGAGAATAAGAAAATGCTCTTACACCGACATGTCGAAAGCTCTATTCCTTCTTGTTTTGCAGAAATTTGACTTTTAAGAGAATTAAGAGATGTTAGAAAAATCGTTTAAAATTTAAAGATTCTGGGTAAATGGTTCTTATTAATATTTTAGGAAGGTTTTAGGCACCTAAAACCTCCGCTAACTTGTGGTTATTCGGACTGTTTGAAAATATTTTTTGACCAACTTAAAAAGATTGATATGTGGAAAAGTGATGGATTTTAGAAAAACAATTTGTGTAAAAGTAAGTTTTGACGACTTAGTAGAGTTTTTAACTAAGTCTAAATAAATGAAAGACAAATAACCACATAAAAGGGAAAGGGGAGAAAATAAAAGATTTAGGTCATTGGACCCAAATCAACGACCTTTCCTAATCTCATTGGGCTTTCGATCCATTTTCATCTGTCCTAATTCTATATTTTTGAGCCTTTTTGGCCCAAAATTCGCTTCACCTGTATTAAATTTACAACTTTGGCTTCAAGACCCAAATGAATGAATAATAAAATAAAGAAATACCACAACAAATAAATAAATAAATAAATAAATAAATAAATAAATAAATAAATAAATACATGAGACAACAATAAGTAAATAAACAAGCAAATAAATGAAACTTTTAAGTCTCTTAGCCGCATCAAATATGGGCTTTAATCCCTTTTTCTTCTTTCATCTCCTTGCATCCATTTTTAAGTCTCTTAGCCGCATCAAATATGGGCTTTAATCCCTTTTTCTTCTTTCATCTCCTTGCATCCATGTGTAATTCGACTTTAAACCTCCTTTGGGCTTGACTCGAAAAATAGGCCTCATTGGCCATGATAGATATGCAAAAAGGGACGAGTCCATGTAGGACTCAAATGATTTCCATGCATTCAAAGAAAATAAAACACATTAATATATATTCGACAAAGGTAGGGAAAAAGGGAGAGTAAAGGGAATCAATGCATGCTCAGCCGAAGTGGGAAACTAGAATGGCTAATACATGATCAACCAGAGGAGGCAAGCAAATGTGAAGAAAATTTATACATATTAACTACATAAGCAAAGCAACATGGATCCAAACTAATAGTAAGGGACACCCGGAAGTAGTAAGACACACATGTCAACTCGAACATCAGACATAATCAAGATATGAGAATTAAACTAATCATTAGACGATCAACCGAATAAAAAAAATATAAAGAGAAACTGATACGTAATCGACTAAAGAGAGCGACATAACATGGATCTTCAATAAATAAAAATCGATTAAGAAACAAGGAGATATGCTCGTAAGGGCAGAACATTAACACAAAAATTGGCCGGTATCGGAGCAATAAAGGAAACCAGAAAATGAATCAATTTCTAGACCGGAATTTTACGAAGATATTGGCAGGCCTAAAGGGATATTATCAGAAACTTAAAAGGCTACCTTTTGAGAAAGAATCCTCTATATCAAAAACTGCATTCAAGAAGAAACCAGTAGGAACTACCAATGCACAGCCAAAACTTCAAGAATCAAGTAGTAAATATTGATGAACAGCCAAAGTTTCCTTTCTTGGACTCGAAATGCTATAGCCACCAAGTCAAGTGGTTGTGATAGCATGGGCTTTGGTACTTAAGGCAACTACTATATGATAATCAAACCCGACAAAACAAGGGCAAGAATGCATTTAAAAATCCCAAACGTTCCAAAACAGGACCTTGGCAGTAGACTCTCAAAAGATAGAGGTAGACCATAGTAATACTCTACTCCATCCTTCAGCCTTGCTTTCGAGAGCAATATAAATATGACTTCATCCCTCTTTTCTTGATGATATTGACCAAGAAAAAGAAATCTCAGGGAATCCTCAGTCCAAACATAAACTACATATATAGCATAATGGCAAAAAAAGTGGAGACATTCTCATCAATCCGACCCATTCAAGTATCCAGCGATTCAACAAAAACACTATCAAATTTACATTCTAATCAGAACACACAAATCGAAAGCAAACAGAGATCTAAAAATCAGACTTTTGATATCAAAAGGCACAACCAACAAACTAAAAAATGGCAAGGTAGACATCATCAAATGGTAACAACGAATCAAGATGCCATCAGCCCAAAACTATCAAACAGACTCCAAGCATGAAACTTTACTATGAAACCAACTCATTCAAATCTCAAGCAATATAGAAAAATGAGAGTATTAGATCGAAAATCAATCAACAACGTTGTTCAGACAACATAACATGCCATAAATCAAAAGAAAGAATAATTCATAGACAAAAATAATAGATTTAAGGTGCTTTAGTGAAGAACATGTCCTTAACAGTACT
This sequence comes from Capsicum pubescens, assembly GCA_030864215.1. Lineage (NCBI taxonomy): Eukaryota > Viridiplantae > Streptophyta > Magnoliopsida > Solanales > Solanaceae > Capsicum > Capsicum pubescens. Next base: position 176,669,460 of record CM061545.1, on the reverse strand, counting down.
AAGCAGCGACATCGAACACATTAATTCAAATATCGACATGACGATAATTATCATGAACGAAACCTACGGCTATCAAAGCCATCTACCCGCAAACACCCCAGCATACAATATTACTGAAAATTTACTCACAACTACAGAAAGTCGAGATGAAGCAGAAGCAATCAAAAGCTAAAACGAAATAGGATATTACCTGTTCGGGAGCAGCAAAACAAGACTCGAACTTCCAACGGAATCTTGATTACCACCGGAGGACCTTGCCGTGATTTCGAAAAGACTCCGAGTCGTCATCGACCTTTCTTAAACACAAGAATTTATACTAAAGAAAAGTTAGCTATTCCGTCTTCTCCCAGAATTCCCCACCCCTCTTTGCTCCTAAAACTAGCCTTTTTATAGAGAATAAGCTAGAGTTCCTTTTAGGGCTTCAAGCGGTGTGGGATCCGAGAATTTTGGGAGGTATATTTGGAATTCTTAAAGGGAAAATTTGAAATTTTAAAAGGGGGATGGGGATGAGTTGTAGAATCGTACGGACATCGTGCAAATTTGCAATGATTTTATGCTGAGCTATTGGAATTAGTACAAATTTGCACCAAATTTTGAGAGAGAGAAGATGGTAAAGCAATTGAAACTCACCACATCACGGTTTCTAGAACCTCTGGGTTAAGACTCTCGTGCCTTGCACGTGACGAGAAACAAAGGCAAGGAGAAGCGAGTTTGGTTTCTGGATCATTGAGGTGGTTGTTTGTACTTGGTTTCGGGTCATGGGTCACGGGTCAATGACGGGTCGGAGTTGCTGACTCTTTTTGGCGTTGCTGGTTGTTGATGTTATTGCTGTTTTTTGAAGGTTGTTGAAGGTCGTGGCTTGTGTACTGATAGTGAAATGGTTGAGGTGTTTTTTCATTGATGAAGAAGAGGATAAAATGTTGGGCCGGGTCAGTTTGAGAGATTGGGCTGAGGTAATTTAAAAGAAGAATTGGCTAGTTTGCTGTTTGTTGGAGTGGGCCTGGGTAGTGTATAATTGGAATGGGCTGTTGGGGGGGTTGTTTTGGGTATTGAGTAGATTAGGCTATTTATTTAATATCCAATAAAGGAAAGTTTAGACAATTTTATTTAAACTTTGGCCTAATTAAACTCAATCGACCAATTGCATTGCAATTATGGATGAATTAATTTCAATTAAGGTCCAAATCTAAAAAATCGACTAAATTGAATCGAAATTCGATATGAATTAACACCTTGTTTAATCCCGAGCTTCTTGATTTAATAAAATCAAACACATATTTATCCAAATGAATTATTTTTGTGAATCAATTATGTTTAAATTAAGATTTTAATCATTGAAATTTATTTTCAAGATAAGCCCTGATTAAGATCTGATATTTTGTAAAATAAATATCTAAGTAACAAAAAATATAAAATTTTATATAATTGAATACGATAATATAATCGCTACTTAAAATAACAAATTCACCCCAACAAATATTTTGAAAAGCTTTTTATTCGGATAAAACAAAAGTTGAAATTTTATTTGAAAATAGAAGAAACTCAAAACTAAACTTAGTTATGGAGCGCAAAAATTAGGTGTCAACAACTGGCCCCTCCCTTTGGGTATGGCGGATGCAAGTAACCCTGGGCAAAGAGAGATTGACGTTTCTAATTTTGTCCGACCATAAATTCATTTCTGAAAGAGGTTGACTTTCGTACAAGTTTCATGACGTTATGGCCGGACCCCGGTATCAGATTTCCTACATATCTCAAGTTACATGAGAATTCAGGCCACTTGTAGTTCATAAAACTTGATTTAAAGCACGTTTTTCAAAAATTCACAAGCTATCTTGGTTTTGGAGTTTTTGATAAAACCGAAAAGCTCGAGAATAAAGGGATTTGGGGGAATGTTGGAATGCAGTCGAGTTTTCTACACAGAGTCCAACCTACATATCCCCGAGACTCAGGGAATCAAACGGCTTGTAGTTCGACTCAATCGGTAGAAAAGATAATCTTTTATTTCAGACGACCTTTGGATCGGGATGAGTGACGAGTTGATTGAGTTGCGGAAAAAAGACTTGTAACCTCTTAACCATGAACGTGGAGCTCTTCACATCCATAGGTAAGAATTTACCTGGACTTAATTTCCAAAACTCTAGGTGTCCGATCACTCAAACTTGAAAGAAAGAGAAGTTTACCTTCGGTATGAGCTTAGAAATATCCCAAAGGTGAAGCTGAAATCAGAATATCCCAAAAATTCCCACATGTCTTCTAGCAAAGGTGTGATTGGATGTTGGTGGGGATCATCTTTTAGCTCGCATCCAAAGAGTGTGACGTCCCTCTTTAGACTATGTCCCATTTTACTGCTAAGAAAGAGTTTCACGTTGTGTTGTGTCTTCTCTGAAGTCGTCCGCACCTGTGGTTTTGATTTGAGATTTTCATCCTCTCGAATACTCTCAATAATGTTTCAAACAAAAATGTTAGTGCTAAACATAATTCACGAAAGAGGTATGCAGTTGTTTATCATATCTCTGCGTGGATTGTCCCCTGAAGAGCAAAGTCATCCTTTCGTGTACCTATTTAGAAGGAAATCATTTGCAAAAACAGACACAACAATTATTTTAGTTGTTGCATAATTATCTTATTTGTCGGTTGAATATGTCTTTAAAGTGAGGTAATCCTTTTGGACACCGATGACACTTTATGCAGAACGATCCCTACAATCGTGTAATATTATGCCTATGCGGTAACCCTTTTGAGTCACCTATGATGCTTGTGAAATGATAACCTTTCAGGTTATTAACAATAATTCTTTGCATGTGAACTTGGGTAAGTCCTGTGCATCTTTTGTATCGACACGACTTATAGATTTCCCTTGAATTATCAATCTTTGGATAATCTTGCGCATTATTTGATGTTGGATACGAGGTGACTTATAGATATCTTTTGAATAACTAGCTTTTCGGTAATCCTGCATATTATCCGAGCTAGGATAAAGATGACTTACAGATATCCCTCCAGTCGCTAGCTTTCAGGTATTCCTACACATCATTCGACCTTGGATATAATATGACTTATAGATACCTCTCAAATTGCTAGTCCTTAGGTAATCCTGCATCTAATCGATCTTGGATATGACGCGGCTTATAGAGAACCCTTGGACGTATCAATTTGATAATCTCGCATATTCTCCGGTAAGGATTTAGTTGTGACTTATGGATAACCTTCAAACTATCAATCTTAGGGTAACCTTGCATACTATCCAGTTAGGATGTTGTTGCATCTTACAGATGACCTATGGACTATCAACTCATAAATAATCTTGCACACTATCCTTATTTCAAATAAAATGACTTATAGATGACCCTAGGATTGTTAATTTCTAGGAAATCTCATATGTTGTTCGCTTTCAGATAGCGACTTAACGTTGTCCCTTTGAATCGTATGCTTTTGATGTATTCAAATGTTGATTCATAAAATGATGAGATATCTTCAACGCCAGCGTATGCTATCTTGTGTGTCAACAGATATTAGATGTTGATGATATCCTCGATGCCAGCATATGTTATCTCACGTGTCAATAAATATTGAATGTTGATGATATCCTCGACGCCAGCGTATATTATCTTGCATGTCAACGGGTATTGAATGATGATGATATCCTCGACGTCAGTATATGCTATCTCGCGTGTCAACAGATACTAAATAATGATGATATCCTCGGCACTAGTGTATGATATCTCACGTGTCAATAGATATTAGATGTTGATGATATCCTCGACGTCAGCGTATGCTATCTCGCATGTCAACAGATATTGAATGCTGATGATATTCTCGATGCCAGCATATTCTATCTCGCATGTCAATAGATATTAAATGATAATGATATCCTCGGCACCAGCGTATGCTATCTCGCATATCAGCAGATATTAAATGGACCTCTCAACAATAACATGAAATAACCCTCTTAGTAATGATATGAAATGGCCCTCTTGGCAATGAAATGAAATGGACCTCTCGGCAATGAGATGGTATGAAATGGCCCTCTTGTCAATGTCATGAAATGATACTCTCGGTAATGAGATGATATGAAATGGCTCTCTTGGCAATGAGATGAAATGGCCCTCTTGGTAATGTCATAAAATGGCCCTCTCGGCGATGAGATAATATGAAATGACCCTCTTGGTAATGGCATGAAATGACCCTCTCGGCGATGAGATGATATGAAATGGCCTCCTAGGCGATGAGATGATATGAAATAGTTCTTTCGGTGATTTGAAAACAGTTTCACCCGAGTTCGTTTGTCGGTGGTTTGCTTTCTACATGTACCTGTACTCAAGGTAAATAGTTAGTAGACACAATGTCGCTCTCACTAGCGACCACAATCAAGCTTTATGACAGTTTGATGATGAATCATGATTTGAATGACTTATTACGCAATTAATTTTTTTTTAAGAAATAATTAAATAGTAAATCCATCGGATGCAAGTAAATGGGAAAAGTCCTTGTTTGGGGACTACTCAAATACCGTTTGCTTCTCTCCAAGGAAAATTTTGAGGATGACTTTTTGCTCTTCCTCCTATTGAGTGATCCATTTGATGGTTGTATTTATTGTACCGACTTTCTTGAATGTACCTGCGCTCAAGGTAAATATTTAGTAGACACAAAGTCACTTTTGCTAACGACTATTTCTTAGAAAAATTCTAAATAAATATTCATAAAGAAGATAAGGCGTCTTCGTTTGTCCTTCATGGTCTCAGGAAATGAGATAGACAATTCAAAAGGTCCTCGATAAATGGGTATGAAACCTGTTTTTAAGGCTACCCAAGAATACCGTTCTTAAGCATTATATGCACTGGTATGGCTCGCAATTCTCTTGGGGATATTTTGAAAAAGATTTCCATTTTGTGCTCTTATCCGTTCATCGATAGAAAAATGATTAGTTTTGAGTGAAACTATTCAGTGTTGACCTCCATCGATCCTTGATTTTCCCCTCACCATCTTTCAGGTACTCCGTCGTATTGGAACTTTCGCCCCTGACTTCCTTTCCCAATTGATGCCTAGACAACCACTAAACAAAAGATTTGTATGGATTTTTGAAAGTAGTCTTAATTTTAGAAAATAGTTTCGAAAGTTTTTGTAAAGGCTTTAGAAAATCTCTGTCAGTCATGTCATGTACTAGCTCAACGATCGTCTTCCTCTTGGTTTTGACTATATACAACGGAGGATTTTCAAAACTCATCATCATTGTTGGAGGGTTCTTCAAACAGTTCTGTTATAGCTGCAGATTGAGTCTACCTAGACTTTGTTGCAACTAGTGACTTCAAAAGTTTGACTTTGACCTCTGGTGCTGGGGAATTTGAAATATATTCCAGTGTTTGGTGGAAATTTTGAGGCCTTCCTCAAAATTTTCTGCCCCAGTTTAAAGTTGTTTGATATGATATCAACTTGAGAGGATCCGAAGTCTTTGTTGGTCTCCATTCTCTTTGTTAGATGATGATCTTCCTCTTATGAATTTTTTAGATTCCTTCTCAAAAATTCTTCCCCAGTTTTCATTTTTTGGGGTTACATAACCTAGCCGTTGGGGCGCCTACGTATCCCATTGAAGCAGGAATCAGGTCAAACGTAGTTCAGGACTACGCTAAGGATATATAGAAAAATCTAATGGGTTGACCGAAGCCGACATAGGCCGCCTACGTATTCCTTTCTTGGGAATTCAGGTCAAATGTAGTTTGTACATGAAAAAAAAGGATAAATTTTTTTACTAGGTTGACCGAAGCCGACATAGGCCTCCTACGTATCCCTTTCTTGGGAATTCAGGTCAAACGTAGTTCGTAAATGAAAGAAAAGGATAAATTTTCCTACAGGGTTGACCAAAGATGACATAGACCACCTACGTATCCCTTTCTTGGGAATTTAGGTCAAACGTAGTTCGTACATGAAAAGAAAGGATAAATTTTCCTACGGGGTTGACCGAAGCCGACATAGGCCGCCTACGTATCCCTTTCTTGAGAATTCAGGTCAAACGTAGTTCGTACATGAAAGGAAAGGATAATTTTTTCTATGATGTTGACCGAAGCCAACATAGGCTGCCTACGTATCCCTTTCTTGGGAATTCAGGTCAAACGTAGTTCGTACATGAAAAGAAAAAGGAATTCTAGAAAATTATACATCATAAATCAAATACTACCATAAAGGCGATTACAAATAAACCAAGGAAATGAAACTAAAACATCCTTCAAACATAGTATCTCATTACCACATAGGAATTGATTAGTTTGGTCCACTCTTGACCATCCATCTCAGGTAGAATTAAGGCTCCTCCAAGCTGGGTGTCTCTCGGTTTTCAAATTCCTCTATATCTTCCACTAACTACTCCTCATCACCTTCTTCTATTTATCATCATTTCCCTCGGTTTGTTCGTCTAACCCTTTTTATGACATGATCTTGGCAGATTTTTAAATTATTTCTACCAAAATAAACAATGTTAGATGATAACAAGATAATAATATAATCATATTTCAAAATAACTTCTTAAATAAAAGAAGGCCTTTTGAAAAATAAATAAAAACTATGGCTCATGGCCCGCGAAAATGCGGGCTCATGCCTCTTTAAAAGATGTAAAACACGAAACAAAAATTTGAGACATAAAAGGGTGGATCACGGGGCCTCTTCTGGATCATCGCCAATTTTTAAAACTACTAGTAATTGCCCTTTCATCTACCTCGGCGGGCGACGAATTATGAGCGTAGTGGAAGTCCAATTTTCCAAAGCCTCTCCTGGTGCAACCTTCCTCACCCCGTCAGACTTTGGGAAATCCTCTGGTATATCATTGCATCCCTTGAACAGATTTTTTATCCCATCCCTAAGACCATCATCTTCCTTTCTTGGCTGGTACCATATCCCACGCTTAAATGTTTTTCCTGGGACCACAATGGGCTCAATAATTCCTTTCAAATTCTTACTCAGGACACTCAAGGAAACCACGACTTTCTTTATCTTTTTCACTCCTTCTATCTTTTTGGAATTTTGCAAACCCACCTTAGTAATAGTCTTCCTAGATACCCATTTATCTGTTATTTCGATCATGATAATCATGGCTCCCTCTTGATTAGGTAATGGATTACTAGTGACATTTGGGGTCGGCGCCTAAAGAGTGATGATCTTCTGATCAATAAAGTCTTGGATCTTGTGTTTCAGATTGATGCAATCTTCAGTACTATTCCCGGGCGCTCCTGAAGGATAAGCACAGACTTGATCGGCCTGAAAGAAACGGGAATTGAGATTGGTAGGCTTTGATGGAATAGGCTGTAAATAACCAGCTTTCATCAATCTTTCGAAGAGCTGGGTATGACTTTCAGCCAATAGAGTGGATTTTCTAGGAGGCTTCTTTACGAGGTTTACACGTGGGGGTTATACTAATTTTGATTAATGGGATGAGATACTTGATGATAGTTTGGAGGCACTTGGACGTTTATTTGGTTGTTTGGAGGAGTAGCTTGAACACAAGACTAATAATTTGGCTGTAGAACTTGACACTGGGGTAAAATACTTCGAAGTGGAGCTTGATATTGGAGTTGGGCGTAGAATACAGGTTGAAAACTTGGTGACGGTGGTGAGGAAAGAATATTCCTAGGCTTGAATTTCCTCTTTAATTTATCAATATAATTAGTAGAGATCGCAGTGACATCCTCTCTTTTCTTCTTTGGAAACATGAAAGACCTAGATAATGTTGGGGTTTTGACAATCTTTCCTGTTCGAATGCCTTTCTCTAGCGATTCCCCAATTTTTACCAAATCTACGAAAGTTGCCCTAACCGCGGATACCATCCTAGTGTAAAATTCTCCTTCCTGAGAGCGAGAGAACACAAACACCATCTCTTCTTCAGACATGGGAGTTTGTACCTTGGCAACTTTTTTTCTCCAATAGAAGGCATAGTCTCAGAAACACTCATCATTCTTCTGCTTGATCCGGTCTAATGAGTATCGGTCAGAGACTATTTCAATGTTAAATGCAAACCTATCAAGGAAAACCTTAGTCAATGCCCTTCAACTAGTCTATCTTTTCAGTTCTTGAAATGTGAGCCAATCTAAGGCTTCGCCGCTTAAGCTCCGGCTGAACAGGCGCACCAATAATGCCTCATTTTTTCCTACCCCTACCATTTGATCATAATACCTTTTTAGATAGGCCATTGGATTTCCATTACCATCGAACACTTCAAATTTAGGGACCTTGTATTCTTCTGGTAGATCTACTCTAGGGTGAACACATAGATCATTGTAACCTAGACCATCATTGTTCCCCGACTCATGAGATTCCTTGATCCTCATAATCTCTTCATTCATAGACATCAACTTTATTTCATGCTCGTTTCTCCACTCTTTTTCCTTCTCCTCGTAATGGTCTATCTCGGGATTAGAAAAGAAATTATAGATGTCAGGGGATATGATGACATGAGGAGGATTTGGAAGGGTACCTTAATTTTGAGAATGAGAAGAGGCTGGTTGATAGGTGGGGAGAATGTTTTGGAAATTAGAAAGGTATTGTGGAATTTGAGAGTAGTTTGGTGGTATCTGAGAAGGATTTTGCAGATTTGGAAATAAATTTTGTGGATTCAGAGATAGATTTGGTAGATTTAGGGACGGGTTTTATAGATTTGGGAGCGAATTTTATGAATTTGGAAGCAGGTTTTGTGGGTTTGAAAATAGGTTCAGGGGATTTGGGAATGAACTTGGTGGATTTAGAGACGAGTTTTGTGGGGTTAATGATGGATTTTCTAGATGGTAAGCATCGGGTTATTTTCTCGATTGGTGTTTTGGACAAGTTGAGGAGCGGAGACGGATGATATGTTATTTGGATGGTCCTCGAGAATAGGCGTACTAAGAGGAGAGATCTAGAGTAAAGTCCCTGTGTCCTCCTGGAGTGACAGTGATGGCCAAGTTAGCCAAATCTTGAGTACGATTCATCTCCTCCTGAATCATTTCTAATTTTCTCGAGAGTTCAGCAATCATCTCGCTTTGTTCCGCTATTACATTGTCCCTAATGGTCAACGCATTTTCTTCGTCGCTTTGAGTCAATTTTGAATGATGTTCAGAGAATGGGATTTTATGAACTTTTGGCCGGATGAAATAAGGATGTTCTGCCAGTTTGTTTCAGCAGAAGTAGTTTTTTGATTATCTGTAAAGTAAAATAACTTAAAGGCAGATATGTTAGTTTACATACGTGATAAGTAATGCAAGATAGTTGACAAGAAGTAACCACGTAGAGTTGTTTGTGTCATAGCCAAATTGATCCACATGATCATAGTGGATAAATTTGCCTTTGATTCAAATGAACGCACGTAAACAAATAAGACAGTTATATCGTATAAAAATATTATAATAACACGTATCCTAACTGGGGTGACTCTTTTGAGCCAAGGGTTTAGGCCTAATGAATTTTGAAAAAAATATACGCCTTTTTAAAAATCAATCCATTATCCGCCCAAACCTTCATAGGTATACATAAATGACATAAATGCCTACAAAAGTTATATAAAAGAGATACAATCTTTAGGAAAAGGAACGTGAGAAAAAGAACAATGTCCCCCGCAGGAGATAGGAAATACTAGTTCCTGAATGCTCTTCTATTGGTCTCCGCCCTCTTAGCTTTGTCCATTTTTTACCATTGGCGACATCCGTTGATGATTAAGCGATTCCTGTATAATTGTGCTCTAGATGCAACCATCCAAATTTATCAATGTCTTTCTTGGCTTGCTCCAATTTCTTCCTTAATTGGTGTATGATTGAGGCATCCTTACATGAAAATAAGTAAAGCAAGCCTTCTCCCAACCCCCAAAGGATAATGGATTGGATTAAACAAACATATATTTCTTCAATACATAAATATGATTCGTCTGTAATTGACTCGAGTTCAATAGATGCAGGGCAAGTTTTCTAATGGGATCAATACCTCCTCGGGTGTTGGGTCGTCCTAGGCTTATGCCTAAAAGAGGGTTTTGGTTTAGCTCTATCATAGGTGTCTAGAGAGGGTTTGGACGCAGGTTCCCAAGCGAACAACTTGAGTTTGGAAACAAGAATAGCCTCCGACCGCCTAACGTGCCGGTAAACTGTCGTGTTTCCAACATTTTATTTGAAATTGAACAACAGGGCTCGAGACATCCACGAAACCCCAAAACAATATAAAAATCCATGCAGGAACATGCCATGAAATGCAATAATTAAATTCCACAAAAATTGAAACATATAAACACATAAAACAGTTAGTCGAAAGATGAAATCAAACATTTGGTTAGAACCTAGTTAAAAGTCCCCAACAGAGTCGTCATTTCTATTTTGCGGAAATTTGACTTTTAAGAGTCGCCACTTAATTTTGAAAAGGAATTAAGAAGCCTTTGCTAGATACTTTAAACGATCCAAAATAGAAAAATCATTTAAAATTTGAAGATTTTGGGTAAGTGGTTCTTATTAACGTGTTAGGAAGGTTTTAGGCACCTAAAATGTCCGCTAACTTGAGGTTATCCAAACTGTTTAAAAATATTTTTTGACTAACTTAAAAAGATTGATTTGTGGAAAAGTGATTGATTTTAGGAAAATAATTTGTGTAAAAGTAAGTTTTGACGACTTAGTAGGGTTTTTTTAACTAAGTCTAACTAAAAGAAAGACAAATAACCACATAAAAGGGAAAGGGAAGAAAATAAAAGATTTAGGCCATTGGGCCCAAATCAACGAAACTTGTCCTAATCTAATTGGGTTTTCGACCCATTTTCAGCTGTCCTAATTCTATGTTTTCGAGCCTTTTCGGTCCAAAATTCGCTTCACCTGTATTAAATTTACAACTTTGGTTTCAAGACTCAAATGAATGAATAATGAAATAAAGAAATAAGACAATAAATAAATAAATAAATAAATACATGAGACAACAATAAGTAAATAAACAAGCAAATAAATGAGATTTTTAAGTCTCTTACCCACTTCAAATACGGGCTTTATTCCCTTGTTCTTCTTTCATCTTCTTGCATCCATGTGTAATTCGACTTTAAACCTCCTTTGGGCTTGACTCGAAAAATAGGCCTCATTGGCCATGATAGATATGCAAAAAGGAACGAGTCCATGTCGGACTCAAATGATTTCCATTCAAAGAAAGAAAATAAAACACATTAATATATATTCGACAAACGTAGGGAAAAAGGGAGAGTAAAGTGAATCAATGCATGCTCAGCCGAAGTGGGAAACTAGAATGGCTAATACATGATCAACCAGAGGAGGCAAGCAAATGTGAAGAAAATTTATACATATTAACTACATAAGCAAAGTAATAGGGATCCAAACAAATAGTCAAGGGACACCCAGAAGTGGCAAGACACACACATCAACTCGAACAACAGGCATAATCAAGATATGAGAATTAAACTAATCATTAGGCGATCAACCAAATAAAAAAAGAATATAAAGGGAAACTGATACGTAATCGACTAAAGAGAGTGACATAACATGGATCTTCAATAAATAAAAGTCGATTAATAAACAAGGAGATATGCTCGTAAGGGCAGAACATTAACACAAAAATTAGCCGGTATCGAAGCAATAAAGGAAATCAGAAAATGAATCAATTTCTAGATCGGAATTTTACGAAGATATTGGCAGGCCTAAAGGGACATTATCAGAAACTTAAAAGGTAACCTTTTGAGAAAGAATCCTCTATATCAAAAACTGCATTCAAGAAGAAACCAGTAGGAACTACCAAAGCGCAACCAAAACTTCAAGAATCATTTAGTAAATACTGATGAACAACCAAAGTTTCCTTTCTTGGACTCAAAATGATATAGACACTAAGTCAAGTAGTTGTGATAGCAAGGGCTTTGGTACTTAAGGCAACTACTGTATGATATCAAACTCGACAAAACAAGGGCAAACATGCATTTAAGAATCCCAAATGTTCCTAAACAGGACCTTGGCAGTAGGCTCTCAAAAGATAAAGGTAGACCATAGTAATACTCTACTCCATCCTTCAGCCTTGCTTTCGAGAGTAAAATGAATATGACTTCATCCTTCTTTTCTTGACGATATTGACCAAGAAAAAGAAATCCCGGGGAATCCTCAGTCCAAACATAAACTACACGTATAGCATAATGGCAATAAAAGTGGAGACATTCTCCTCAAACCGACCCATTCAAGTATCCGGCGATTCAACAAAAACACTATCAAATTTACTTTCTAATCAGAACACACAAATCGAAAGCAAACAGAAATCTAAATTTCAGACTTTTGATATCAAAAGGCACAACCAACAAACTAAAAAATGGCAAGGTAGACAACATCAAATGGTAACAACGAATTAAGACGCCATCAGCCCGAAACTATCAAACAAACTCCAAGCATGAAACTTTACTATGAAACTAGCTTATTCAAATCTCAAGCAATATACAAAAACGAGAGTATTAGATTGAAAATCAATCAACAACGTTGTTCAGACCACATAACATACCATAAATCAAAAGAAAGAATAATTCATAGATAAAAATAATGGATTTAAGGTGCTTTCGTGAAGAACGTGTCCTTAACAGTACTAAGCAGCGACATCGAACACATTAATTCAAATATCGACATGACGATAACTATCATGAAAGAAACCTACAGTTATCAAAGCCATCTACCCAAACAACCCAGCATACAATATTACTGAAAATTTACTCACAACTACAGAAGGTCGAAATGAAGCAGAAGCAATCGAAAGCTCAAACAGAATGGGATATTACCTGTTTGGGAGCAGTAAAACATGACTCAAACTTTCAACGGAATCTCGATTACCACCGGAGAACCTTACCGTGATTTCCAAAAGACTCCGAGCAATCGTCGACCTTTTTTAAACACAAGAATTTATACTAAATGAAAGGTATCTATTCTGTCTTCTCCCAGAATTTCCCACCCCTCTTTGCTCCTAAAACCAGCCTTTTATAGAGAATTGGCTAGGGTTCCTTTTAGGGCTTCAAGCGGTGTAGGATTCGAGAATTTTGAGAGGTAAATTTAGAATTATTAAAGGGAAAATTCAAAATTTAAAAAGGGGGATGGGGATGAGTTGTAGAATCGTACGGACATTGTGCGAATTTGCAACGATTTTGTGTTGAGCTGTTGGAATTGGTACAAATTTGCATCAAATTTTGAGAGAGAGAAGATGGTAAAGCGATTGAAACTCACCACGTCACGGTTTCTAGAACCTCTGGGTTACGACTCTCGTGCCTTGTATGTGACGAGAAACAAAGGCAAGGAGAAGTGGGTTAGGTTGCCGGATCATTAAGGTGGTTGTTTGTACGTGGTTTCGGGTCGCGGGTCACGGGTCAATGACGGGTCAGAGTTGATGACTCTTTTTGGCGTTGCTGGTTGTTGATGTTATTGTTGTTTTTTTAAGGTTGTTGAAGATCGTAGGTTGTATACTGATATTGAAATGATTGTGGTGTTTTGTCATTGATGAAGAAGAGGATAGAATGTTGGGTCAGGTCAGTTTGGGAGATTGGGCTGAGGGTATTTAAAAGAAGGATTGGCTGGTTTGTTGTTTGTTGGAGTGGGCCTGGGTAGTGTATAATTGGAATGGGTTGTTGGGGGATTATTTTGGGTATTGGGTAGATTAGGCTATTTATTAAATAGTCAAAAAGGAAAGTTTAGACAATTTTATTTAAACTTTGGCCTAATTAAAACTCAATCGACCAATTGCATTGCAATTATGGTCGGATTAATTTCAATGAAGGTCCAAATTTAAAAAATTGACTAAATTGAATCGAAATTCGATATGAATTAACACCTTGTTTAATCCCGAGCTTCTTGATTTAATAAAATCAAACACATATTTATCCAAATGAATTATTTTTGTGAATCAATTATGTTTAAATCAAGATTTTAATCGTTGGAATTTATTTTCAAGATAAGCCCTGATTAAGATCTGATATTTTGTAAAATAAATATCTAAGTAACAAAAATTATAAAAATTTTGTATAATTGAATACGATAATATATAATCGTTACTTAAAATGACAGATCCACCCAAACAAATATTTTGAAAAGCTTTTTATTCGGATAAAATAAAAATTAAAATTTTATTTAAAAATAGAAGAAACTCGAAATTAAACTTAATTATGAAGGACAAAAATTTGGTGTCAACATTTCTCACACCTACTATAGTAGAAATTTAAGACAATCCCATCAAAAATCACTCCATTATGATGCTAACATACGGTTTGGAGAGGATAAAATAAGAAGAAAAATTCTTGGAGGAAAATGCATGATTATTCTTGTTGACGAAAGTGAACAAACTGATTATAGAAAGTGAAAAAAATTATCACGCTTTATTAAATTGTTACATGTATGATAAAGTCTTGATTGGAAGGAAACGAAAACATAGATCACAACTAGATACATATCCAATATTTATTTTATTTTAAAATATTATTATCATGATAGAATTTCTATTAAATTAAATCGGGTTAAAATCCAATTGTTTCCACCTTATTTAGGGTCCCAAAATCAATGATGTATAGATCAAAATATAACATGATGGAAGTAAAGAATTTATATATTCCAACCAATTGAAACTCCTTTTAGTCTTCGTTGTTACACCCAATTAAATATTTGTATTTTTCAAGATTTTTTATTTCTTTAATTCTGTTTAAAGACTTGAATGTCTATATAGAAATAAATATAAAATTTACAAAACTTTTAGTTTTGGAGGACTAATTTTTTATTTAAAAAAAAAATTATTTAGCGTGGAACGAAATAACATAAATAGGATGGAACTAATATAAAAGATTCATAGAAGCCCTATTTTATGTTTGAAGCAACAACAATGCTTACATATTTAGAGAAATTTCACAAGTGAGACTTTATTATAATAAAATATATATAGATCTTACCCTTTTTTAGGAAGTAAAGATTGTTTTCAATAGACCGTCAGTTCAAAAAGAATTATTTCAAAGCAGGTTGAAAAAAAATAATAGAAGTATAGAAGCCATAGCAAATTACTATAGAAAGCATGACAAAAATATCTTGACAATTAACATTCGTTTTATTACTCACCAGTAAAGCATTACATATCAGAGCTAATAAAAAATTAACCAGTTCATCTCAATATCAACAAAAGACTAGAAAACTGCATCTCCTATAAAATGCTAAGGTAACCAAAAAAAAAAATTGGCGTTGCTTCTAACTCGAGTGGCCAGATTAGTCTTCATCTTATGAGCCAAAGTTTGTTGTGATCTGTTTTAGTATTGAAAATTTTAGCATTTTGCTCTGCCCACAATCTATGTACGACAATGGCTAAAGCTGCCTTGAGCAACACGCCTCTCGACCTTTTTGGATTTGCTAACAAGCTGGACCCAACTATTGTTCCAGTTTCCGTGGCAAAATTCTCCGAGTCCACTTGAACCACAGTAATAACTCCCCAACATCCCAGCAGAGTAAGTATACCCAAAGAAAAGATGGTGCAAGTTCTTAGGTTGACAGCTATACAAAACACAATCTACATTTATAGGCATGCCCCACTAAATGAGGACATCCTTAGTTCACAACTTTTCTTGCAGTGTTAACCACAAAATATAAACATTAGAGATTTCAAAGGCTCCTTTGACAGCTTTTGCCTACCCTGTACATCCTTCCTCCTTGTACATTCTGTCCCCAAATGGTCTCCACAGTCTGTAGAAATTTATCATGATCTGTAAGAATATTAAGAAACCTAAAAGGTCTTTGGTGCCCACTTTCTGTAATATGATGCTCTATATGTATAGACAAGTGGTCAGATAAACCATTTTCTCTAAACTGAGTAGTGAGGGCCCTATAATTTATCACCCAAGCAACATTACACAAAGCTTTGTCTGTTCTACTCCAAACATGGCCATTAGTCCATGTGTAATTCCTTTCACTAGACTTCATATTAGTAAGGTTCAGGTTCTCCACAACATGTTGTAAGTCCTTAGTTTTAGCGTCAGTGATCTACTGGCCACCGTTCTATATGCATCAGATAAAGGAGCATTGAAGTCCCTACATAAACACCATGGATCTGTAATGTTACTGCCTATTTTACCTAGGCTTTGCCATAGTTTCTTTCTCTCCTCAATTGTATTTCTTGCATAGATGACAGTAATTTCACAATAGAAATCAGAATTTTTAGCAGCTACTCTGGTGTGTATGAACTGGCTATCCACTTCCAAGATCTTCAAAGATCACATTTGATTTCCACAATACCCAAATTCGATCATTATCAGCCACAAAGTAATTATTAGCAAAAACCCACCTTTAGCAATATTGTTGATGCATTTATTGAAGTTATGAACCTTTACTTTAGTTTCTAAAAGACCAGCCAAGAAGATTTTATTCTTTAACAGATGATTCCTCATCTTCTTATCCTTGAAGGTCTCCTTAAGATTGAAGGGTTGTTCATGCCCCTCACATTCCAACCAACCAGTTCATCATAAAGATATACTGGCTCCTTTAGGGGGTTTACCTATCCTCTGCATACCTACAACACTTTCTGAAAGTGGAGAGAAAGCATTTGTAATCTTCACAGTTGGACCTATTTTTGTGCCCATTTTAACTAAAGCAGAAAAAAATACTTCACTATGCCTGTGATCCTCACCTAATTGGATAGTGTTGCTCACGGTTCCTGGGGTATTCTCATCTTGTTATGTAGTGTGTTTGTCTTTGCAGTTATCAACCTCCTTGTTTAACACTTGGTTGAGTTGTGGAACAAACATGGTAGTATCTTATCGATGTTGAACAGTTATATCCTCAGTAGCATGTGTAGGTATCCATTGTTTAACCAATTTTCCCTGTCTTTAATACCCACTCATCTCCTGATTTCTCCTTCCTTGGACATGGTTTCTCCTGTCTATTCAGGCCTATATACATGTCCAAACGAAGAACATTTCTTACAAAATAATGGTTAACAATCATAAACTACTTGTTGAGAGCTTATTTTCCTTATAGGATCAGTAATCTCAACTTTCTCCGATAATTCATGTGTAGCGTTCATCTCTACCAAGATCTAGCGCAGGAAACTCTACTTTGTTGTATTGTACAAGCATCAACAAATAGTGATTTCTCGAGTCTACAGACAGTTTTAATTAGGGCTTAAGCTCTCCAATAATTAAGAGGAAGGTTTGGTAGTTTCACCTGTCATGCCCTGTTTTCGTAAGGTTAAACAAAACATGACGTTCTGGATTCTAAAAGAATTGAAATTTGTATAGAGTTGCCACATAATTTTATGGAAAATAAACCTATTTATTTATTATACGTGTGAATAATAAATAAGGGAAAGGGGCTAGGCACCCTTCAATATCCATAAATGTGGTATCCGGCTAGACTAAACTTATCAATAAAGGAGGAGATATAAATATAATGTAAAAGTGTATGTGTATTAAGTGTAAAATAATTCTTTTGAAAGAATATAAATGTTTAAAACTATGTGAAAGTATATGTATATTAAATATATAAAAAAACATGTAAAAGATATGTATAAAAATGTATAAATTACACGTGAAAAAGAAAGTATTTTGTGATGTATGAAAAGAAATGTATTTTGATGTGCCGTGAAAAGAAAAAGTATTTACAAGTAATATTTTTAGTTGATTGAAGTTACAGAGAAAAGTAAAGATTTATTTGAGAGGAAAAGACTATATTATTTGATTAACACGATTCTTTTGTGTAAGTATTAACGACCTAAGTTTAGCCTAAACGTGATGAGAATAATGTAAACAAAGAATATCCTCGCCCGACACCCAACAAGTAAAGTTTTCACTATCTTTTATCTTTATGTAAAATTATAAAAACGAGAAATAAAATATAAATATAAAACTCGAGACTGTCTTTCAAGTAGTACTCAGATGTGTTATCGAGAACATGTATAAATGCTTGAACGAATAATCATTAAAGTAAATAAAACTATGTGTACACATATGTATATGAATGTATAAATAGAATTTTATTATTACGTGGGCTCGGATTAAGTTTTAGATGTGTCATGGCTACGAAGTGGTTGCTCGACTAATCGGTCATCCTAAATCGCATTGCCAAGATACGAATCCTAAAATCCTTTGTGTTGTTGTGAGTTTGTGAAAGTTTCGTCATCGCCCGATATTTATTTGTTACGTATTTGCATATGTAATGTTCGTCCTTTTATTTGTGGAGGACTCAAAAATCGACGTAGAATTTCTTCATCGGTAAATGTATTGATACTTGATATGAATAAATAAACTTGAGAAAAATAAAGTCTGTCTTTGTAATGGAGTGGCCTCAAGTATCCGACGGAGAGATAATGTCATTGACAATGTGTTGACCCTTAATATAAAATAGTAAATTTGAGAAAATAAAATCCGTCTTTTGTAATTGGGGTGACCTCAAAAATTCGACGGAGAGATATCATCATCGTCTAAAAATAATTTTGATGTAAAATAAGTAAACTTTGAGAAATAAAAATCCATCTTTTGTCATGGGGTGACCTCAAATATCAGACGGTGCGATAATGTCATTAGCCGAAAATATTTTGATGTAAAATAAGTAAACTTTGAGAAATAAAAATCTGTCTTTTGTTGTTGGGTGGCTTCAAATATCCGATGGTGCGATAATGTCATCGGCCGAAAAAATTTTGATGTAAAATAAGTAAATTTTGAGAAATAAAAATCTGTCTTTTGTTATGGGATAGCCTCAAATATCCGACGGTGCGATAATGTCATCGGCCGAAAATATTTTGATTTAAAATAAATAAACTTTGAAAAATAAAAATTCGTCTTTTGTTATGGGGTGGCCTCAAATATCCGACGGTGCGATAATGTCATCGGCCGAAAATATTTTGATGTAAAATAAGTAAACTTTGAGAAATAAAAATTCGTCTTTTGTTATGGGGTGGCCTCAAATATCCGACGGTGCGATAATGTCATCGGTCGATTAATTAATGGTATTTAATAATAATGAAAAATGACGAAAAATTAACAAAGTCACTGAACGCATAGCAAAATCATGCATAGTAATTCAAACTATTATCAAAGATTAAAATAATAAAATGACAAAAAGGTCAAAGTTAATGAATAAAAATGATGTAGCCATGATGAAGTAATTGAAAATAATAAAAAATAGAGTAAAATTCTTAATTGTGTAACAAAGTAATGGAATAATAAAGAAATAGTTCAAACATAATTGAAAAATGTGAACATTCACTGAGAAGTGACAATAACCATCATTAAGCATCCATAATCAAAGAAATACGAAAATAAATTCACATAAAATATCAACCAACAAAACCCTTAAAAAATATAACGAAGATTGATGGAAATGGATAAAGGAAAGAAAGTCACTGGGACACAAAGTTTCGTCCATGAACAGTAAGAAAATATGAATAGCAACAACAACATTTAGGAAATATATATATATATATATATATATATATAATGTAACCAACATAATCCCTAGTAAAAATGATGGAATTTCACCAAAATAGGGAGCAAAAATTTAAGTTATTTTTATGTATATATGTGTATTTTTTGTGTGTTTGAGAGAGAGAAAAGGAGAAAAAATTTGTGTGTATTTGTTTATTCTTGAGAGAGGGAGAAAGAAGAACATAATGTGTGTGCGATTAAAAAATGTGCATATGCATTTGTGTATTTTTTGAAGAGAAAATGAAAAACGAGAAAAAAAAAATTCTTATGTTTTTTGTGTATGTAGTTGAGAGAGAAAAAATATGTGTGGGTGTATGAAAATATGTGTGTAGAGAGAAAAGATGAATAAAATTGTCTTCCACCCTTGCCTATTTATAATAAAATTGGGCGTTCCCTATTATCCAATGGATAAAGGAGTGTCCCCTCTTTTTATAATAGCACATCCTTTATTCCTTAGGATATTAACTAAAAGATGTTCATCCTTTTGACCAATGGATAGAGTTATTGTCCAAAGGGTAGTGTCATTGAGTTGTCATTGTCAGATGTGACAAGACATTATGTGTAGTCATTGTCGGATGTGACAAGACATCATTGTGCAGTTATTATCGGATGTGACAAGACATTATGTGTAGTCATTATCGAATGTGACAAGACATTATTGTGTGGTTGTTGTCGAATGCAACAAGACATCAAATTATTATATTGTATAAAATTAATTGATCCGACTTAGTGTTTGCGGACTGTAAAAAAATGCAGAAATTGATTTGCAAATAAAAAAATTAAAATATTAAAAAATATAATTAATTTGAAAAATGATAAGAAAAAATGTGATGTCATGTCGTATACGTGTACAGATGATTGTATAAAATCTATTAAAGACGATAATGAATTGATAAAAATTTCAATGTACAGAGAATTATTAATAAATTATAAATAGTAAAAATATGAAAGTAAATTGAAAAAAATCCTAAAGTAAGGATGAATATCAATAATTTATTAACAATTGTAAAAAATATGTGAAAATTATGTTTTGTGCCATTAAATGATCAGGAAGCCTGAAGATGTTAATATTAAGCACAAAGAGCAAAAATTGGGTGTCAACAGTTGCCCCTTTTCGTTTAAGGACGATGTAAAAGTCTTCAAACAAAAACGTTGACATAGCCAATTTTGCTCGACAAAAAATAATTTTTTTAATAGAAATTTCTATCGAACTCTAATTTAGAGTTACCTACATACCTCGAGTTGCATGAGGATCAAGTCGGGTGTAGTTCAAAAGAATAGGCAGATTACCTCTTGCCTTGTTATTAGGGGCGAATGATCATATGAAATAATTATTGAGAGGAGGACTATGTGGGAACAGAAGTATTCACATATTCCCGATGCTCCTTTTAAAATTTCCCTAGTATCGAGTTGTGAGATGCTGGGGATGCAAGATTGTGTACTTATTGGGGAGAAAGAATGATTGTGGGGCTGTGATGACCGAACTCTACATAGATCTTCCTATATATCTCGAGTGTCACGAGAATCGCATCAATGTAGTTAGAAATGAGGAAATTTTGAGGTGGTTCGATCTTAAAATTTGTCCAGTGTGTGATATCATTATTTGAAAAAAAAGTGTTGTTGTTCTGAATTGTATCTTTTGTAGAAAAGATGTATGATGTCTTCGATTGTCTACGGGGACTTGAGAATGAATGACGAGTGTCTTCGATTGTCTGCGAAGACTGATGTTGATGAATGAAAAATGTCTTTGATTGTCTACGAATACTTAATGCATTACATCTCCAATTATCTATAGAGACTGATGTTGAATGATGATATCTTTGATTGTATACGAAGACTTGATGCATGACACCTCCAATTGTCTATGGAGGCTAGTGTTGATTGTTGTCTCCGATTGTTTATGGAGACTGTGATAAATGATGATGTCTTCGATTGTCTACGAAAACTTTATGTATGACATCTCCAATTGTCTATGGAGAAGGATGTTGATTGTCGTCTCCGATTGTCTACAAGGACTGTGATGCATGACGCCTCCAATTGTCTATGGAGACTGATGTTGCTTGTCGTCTCCGATTGTCTATGGAGACCGATGTTGAATGATGATGTCTTCAATTATCTATGAAGACTTAATGTATGACGTCTCCAATTATCTATAGAGACGGTTGCTGATTGTCGTCTCCGATTGTTTACGAAGACTATGATGAATGATGATTTCTTCGATTATATACAAAGACTCGATGCATGACACCTCCGATTGTCTATGGAGGCTGGTGTGGATTGTCGTCTCCGATTGTCTATGGAGACTGATGTTAAATGATGTCTTCGATTGTATACGAAGACTCAATGCATGACACCTCCAATTGTCTATGGATGCTGATGTTGAATGTCGATGTCTTCGATTGTCTACGAAGACTTGATGACATCTCCAATTTTCTGTGGAGACTGAATATCGATTGTCGTCTTCGATTGTCTACAGAGACTGATGTTGAATGATAATGTCTTCGATTATTTATGAAGACTGAGGTCATCAACGGGTAAGGTAATTGAATTCTAATGGCCTCTCGATTTGTGAAACACTGAAAGATAATAGCCTCTCGACTGGTGGGGCTATAAAAATAAAAGAGCTCCCGACTGGCGGAGCGATTGAAAGGTAGTAGCCTCTCGACTGGTGGGGCTATAAAAATGTAAGAGCTCTGAGAACACCTGATAGAAAAGCATCATATATGTGTTTGAATATGAGAACTTGAAAAGAAGAATCAATTGTCTGTATTTGGAGGTGAGCGTCTTGCATGTAAAGTGTAATGCATGTATGTGAAGGCATGTGTTTGAAAGAAAAGAATTTTTTTTGTGTTTTCATTGTAAAAATGTGTTGAAAGATGAAAAATGCAAAAGATTGCTTTGTGTTTTATTTGCAAGAAATCCTGAAAGGTAAAATGCAGAACATTATTTGTATTTTTTTTTGTAAGAAATATTGAACCATGAAAATGTAGAAGATTGTTTTGTATTTTCTTTGTAAGAAATGTTGAACAATGAAGAGATAAAATTGTGTCTTGACTACAGTTGGTACAAATAATTGGTAGTGTGTATAAGAATCCTTCTATCTCTTATTCAGCTAACCGAGATCGACTTCAGGGTAACTCTTATAGCTTCTAGTGTACCTCAGATATACCTAAGTATCGATAAGATTTGTTCATCTTGCTTTAAACAAAGATTTTGAACTGTGTATGTTCCCATGTTTCAAGTGCCCTCTCCAGAAAAAATGTCTCATTCTCACACCTATTTGAGTATTATTTTTCTTTTGAATTTGGAGATGTCTAGAGATATACGCTCGCACTCAGAAAGAAGTTCAATGAATGTAATTGTGATATCATAGGCTTGGTCTTCATGTAAGTATCCACTAATGTGAGAACACTTAGAGTAGGATCTTGTAGGACTTGTTATTGGCTTGTAATTTAGGCTTGGGAATGGGTAGGATGATATTTGGATTGAAAGTGACTAATTTCTCAATGAGCGTTGCACTGTATTTGTGCTTTTGATATTTGCTGCATTTTGACATTCGATTTTCTTTGTTGTGCTTCTTGCCCCTTGTTTCGTATTGGCTTCGACTTTTTTTGAATCATGTGTTGGAGTTTTCCCCTTTTTTTCAATAAATGTATTTTTTTATAATGATTCTTCATCTTTGTTGGAGTTATCTCTTTTTTGTAGGGGATTTTTGCTCCTTCTTCTTTGAAGTTGTCTTTTGTTTTTGTTCTTCGGGGGATGTACGTTTTTTGCCTTTGACAGTTTTGATCTTGAATCTTTATTCGCAACTTACACGTACTTAGCGCGCTCAAGGAGATGGGCCAAAAGAGGGATAGTGCATGTAAGCACTCAAAAGGATAGGCTCAGATGCGGTTATTCCAAAGAAAGGGTTCCAGGCTTAAAGGGTGGAATACTAGGGTTTGATGTTATTTGGTAGGTTGTGGAAGGCATAATCTAGTCAAGGAAGGCCTACAATTCTTTCCCAAACTAAGTGTAACTCAGAATTTGGCCTCAACAGACATTCAGGCCAAGTTCTAGATCAACAATGCAATGTAATGAACTTTTCTAAAGCTCACCACACAATGCACTTGAAACGATGGGGTTGCCTTTGTTCTTGTCTTAGATGTATGCAAGAGAATTTTTGAGTGTTACTCAGGTTTGACTAAGAGGTACCAAAAGAATCTATGATTTACCGTGAAGTCGGTCCTCTCTATCATACAAATTTGTTCTTTCTCATGCACACTCCTAACTATGTTGGTACCAACCAAGCCAAAATTCTAATAAAATTTATTCATTTTTTGTTTTTTCAGAAAAAAAATGAAACCGAACCAAAATGAGGATTGCCTACGTATCTTGTGAAAATAAGAATCAGGTAACATGTATGAATGTACAAAAGTGGTGGTTATCTTTGAAAATAATGTGAAAGACGATCAGAAAGGAATTGCTTGTATCAGTAAAATTGGTTCGATTAGACGATCAAGAGGATAAATGTCGAGCATGAGGAGAGTTTTGAAATTACTTCAATATGTCGACGAGATTGAGAAGGTCAGACATTGAAGAAGTTATGGCATTATTTCATCGTAGTTGACAGGATTGTTATGAATGAAAGAATATTGAACCCTTGCTTTGATAGTAGGGATCAATACACTATAAATTTAATGATTTACGACGTCCGAAAGAAGAAGCTAGGTGTTCTCGAACCAAAATCGGGTGAGTATTTGGAGGTAGGTAGGCTAAGCACTAATGTTATTGAGATTTGAATTTGATGAATCATTTATTTGTGCTCTTGAAGACTTTTGGAGAGCGTCTTTGAACTGTTTCGAAAAAATTACCCTAGTATGAATACCAAAAGAATTATTTTGAAATAGTAAAGAGACCGAACCCTCATACAGGGCTGCCTACGTATCTTGTCAGGACAAGTATCATGTCAAAACGTAGTTCAAACCTATTTTTTATGAGTTTGTATATGGCGTGATTTATTTCTAGAATAGGAATTTTTCTAAATGGTTGGGAGTAGGACTGAATAATTGCGAGAAAGCGCACTAACCTAAATGCACCAACTCTGAAAGTATGAAATTCAAAAAAGATTTGGGGGAGTGTAAGACATCCCCGCGTGAACCACAATGTGTGAAGTGTACGGTCAAAGACTCGATGGAATTGTAATTTATGATTAAATAATGTGTAGCAATTTTTCAATGTACAAATAAAGTGTATATAAACAAGTAATGAATAAAAGAGTTTGACAAAACAACAAAATTAATTTGTGTAAATAATGTACAGAATTTATGAACAAATCCACATAATTTACAATGTAAATGGATAAAGAATCAAAGAACTAACAAATGCAAAAAAATAAAAAATACCTCCCTCAATTGAAAAATTGAGCCTTTTGTGATCAGAATCTATTGTTGTATCTCCAGTGGGATCGTCATTCTGTTATGTCCTGTTTTCGCCAAGGTTAAACAAAACATGACGTTATGGACTCTAAAAGAAATGAAATTTGTATAGAGTCGGCACCTAATTTTATGGAAAATAAGGAAACCTATTTATTTATTATACGTGTGAATAATATTTTGATCTACGAAAACCTATTGAGACTCTAGGTAAGATTTTAAATTATCCCGAAGGGAAAGGGTTAGGCACCCTTCAGGATCCATAAATGTGGTACCTAGCTAGACTAAATTTATCAATAAGGGAGGAGGTATAAATATAATGTAAAAGTGTAAGTGTATTAAGTATAAAATAATTCTTTTGAAAGAATATAAATGTTTAAAACTATGTGAAAGTATATGTATATTAAATATATAAATAAAATCTATTGTTATAAAAAAAAATATGTAAAAGATATGTATAAAAATGTATAAATTACACGTGAAAAAGAAAGTATTTTGTGATGTTGGAAAAGAAATGTATTTTGATGTGCCGTAAAAAGAAAAAGTATTTACAAGTAATATTTTTATTTGATTAAAGTTACAGAGAAAAGTAAAGATTTATTTGAGAAGAAAAGACTACATTATTTGATTAACACGATTCTTTTGTGTAAGTATTAACGGCCTAAGTTTTGCCTAAACGTGATGAGAATAATGTAGACAAAGAATATCCCTGCCCGGCACCCAACAAGTAAAGTTTTCACTATCTTTTATCTTTATGTACAATTATACAAACGAGAAATAAAATATAAATATAATACTCGAGACTGTCTTTCAAGTAGTACTCGGATGTGTTATAGAGAACATGTATAAATGCTTGAACAAATAATCATTAAAGTAAATAAAACTATGTGCACACGTATGTATATGAATGTATAAATAGAATTTTATTATTACGTGGGCTCGGATTAAGTTTTAGATGCGCCATGGCTACGAAGTGGTTGCTCGACTATTCGGTCATCCTAAATCGCATTGCCAAGATACGAATCCTAAAATCCTTTGTGTTGTTGTGAGTTTGTGAAAGTTTCGTTATCGCCCATTATTTATTTGTTACGTATTTGCATACGTAATGTTCGTCCTTTTATTTGTGGAGGCCTCAAAAATCGATGGAGAATTTCTTCATCGGCCAATGTATTGATACGTGAAATGAATAAATAAATTTGAGAAAAATAAAGTCCGTCTTTGTAATGGGGTGGCCTCAAGTATCCGACGGAGAAATAATGTCATTGGCCATGTGTTGACCCTTAATATAAAACAGTAAATTTGAGAAAATAAAATCCGTCTTTTGTAATAGGGTGACCTCAAAAATTCGACGGAGAGATATCATCATCGGCAAAAAATATTTTGATGTAAAATAAGTAAACTTTGAGAAATAAAAATCCGTCCTTTGTTATGGGGTGACCTTAAATATCCGACGGTGCGATAATGTCATCGGCCAAAAATATTTTGATGTAAAATAAGTAAATTTTGAGAAATAAAAATTTATTTTTTGTTATGGGGTGGCCTCAAATATCCGACGGTGCGATAATGTCATCGGCCGAAAATATTTTGATGTAAAATAAGTAAACTTTGAGAAATAAAAAACTGTCTTTTGTTATGGGGTGGCCTCAAATATCTGACGATGCGATAATGTCATCGGTCGAAAATATTTTGATGTAAAATAAGTAAATTTTGAAAAATAAAAATCCATCTTTTGTTATAGGGTGGCCTCAAATATCCGACGGTGCGATAATGTCATCGGCCGATTAATTAATGGTATTTAATAAGAATAAAAAATAACGAAAAATTAACAATCACTGAATGCATATCAAAATCATGCATAGTAATTCAAACGATTATCAAAGATTAAAATAATAAAATGACAAAAAGATCAAAGTTAATGAATAAAAATGATGTAGCCATGACGAAGTAATTGAAAATAACAAAAAATAGAGTAAAATTCCTAATTGTGTAACAAAGTAATGTAATAAAATAGAAATAGTTCAAACATGATTGAAAAATGTGAACATTCATTGAGATGTGACAATAATCATCTTTAAACTTCCATAAACAAAGAAATACGGAAATAAATTCACATAAAATATGAACCAACAAAACCCTTAAAAAATATAACGAAGATTGATGGAAATGGATAAAGGAAAGAAAGTCACTGGGACACAAAGTTTCGTCCATGAACAGTAAGAAAATATGAATAGCAACAACAACACTTAAGAAAAAATATATATATATTTATATGTATATATTTATATAATGTAACCAACATAATCCCTAGTAAACATGGTGGAATTTCATCAAAATAGGGAGCAAAAATTTAATTTATTTGTATGTGTATATGTGTATTTTTTGTGTGTTTGAGAGAGAAAAAGGAGAAAAAATTTATGTGTGTTTGTTTATTTTTTAGAGAGGGGAGAAAGAAGAACATAATGTGTGTGCGATTAAAAAATATGCATATGCATTTGTATATTTTTGGGAGAGAAAATAAAAAATGAGAAAAGATCTTTTCTTGTGTTTTTTGTGTATGTATTTGAGAGAGAAAAAAAATATGTGTGGGTGTATGAAAATGTGTGTGTCCAGAGAAAGGATGAATAAAATTGTCTTTCACCCTTGCCTATTTATAATAAAATTGGGCACTCCCTATCATCCAATGGATAAAGGGGTGTCACCTCTTTTTATAATAGCACATTTTTTAGTCCTTAGGATATTGACCAAAGGATGTTCATCCTTTTGACCAATGGCTAGAATTATTGTTCAAATAGTAGTGTCATTGAATTGTCATTGTCAGATGTGACAAGACATTATGTGTAGTCATTGTTGGATGTAACAAGACATCATTGTGTAGTCATTGTCGGATGTGACAAGACATGATGTGTAGTCATTGTCGGATGTGACAAAACATTATTGTGTAATCATTGTCGAATGCGCCAAGACATCAAATTATTATACTGTGTAAAATTAATTGATTCGACTTAGTATTTGCGGACTATAAAAAATGCAGAAATTGATTTGTAATTAAAAAAAATTAAAATATTAAAAAATATAATTAATTTGAAAAATGATAAGAAAAAATGTGATGTCATGTCGGGTACGTGTATAGATGATTGTGAAAAAAATATTAAAGACGATAATGAATTGATAAAAATTCCAATGTACAGAGAATTATTAATAAATTTTAAATAGTAAAAATATGAAAGTAAATTGAAAAAATCCTAAAGTAAGGATGAATATTAATAATTTTTTAACAATTATAAAAAATATGTGAAAATTGTGTTTTGTGCTATTAAATGACCAGGAAGCCTGAAGACGTTAATTTTAAGCATGGAGAGTAAAAATTGGGTGTCAACATCACCCACATGGGGATAGTAGTAGGTAGGTAGCTTCTATTGAAATCAAATTCTTGGGTCCAATTTTGAAGGATCAAAGGTTTGCTATTAATAGTGTACAAACTCAAAAATAGAAATTCATCGTTATCCTGTGGATTTTGGAACTTTACTATGTAAAAACCTCAATCATGCTAATATAATTCAGGATCTGCAACATAATTCCAATACCGAGCAATGTAGTTCTTCATGTATGAGAAAGCAGGGGCCTCTCCAAATGTATACACCACAAGTGCATTCTTCTATTTCTTTGTATGTTTCTCGATTTCATGGTTTCCAGCATCACCATAGGTTTGTAATCAATTATTTTAGAAGGTTTGAAAGTAAAGCCATAACAGTCGAGGTTGTGTGATTCATTGGAAAGAGGTTGGACCAAACGTTCCTGATACCAAAACTCCCCAAGAACACAACAACACAAACACCAAAATCAGTCCACTAGTTCAAGAACTATGAACCCTTTTGATGACCTATCTCAGATTCGCAAGAAGAACAAGAAAGGAAGTGATATCAAGAGTAAAACACACTAAAAAAACAGCAACAACACGTGATGAACAAGATGAACACAAGAACACAACTATCGGATTCAACAAGACACAAAAACAGTCCACTACAAACATACAAAGTGCAATAAGATAAAGATAGATAGATAGACAAATGAAGATGTAATATTAACAACCCAAAAGATTATTTCACTTTTGGACCTTTAATATCACACACAACCTAAACCTATCTCTTACGTGACCTCAAGGGAACCAGAATCCCCAAGCAATCTCCGTTTTTAAGCTATTCATCAACACAAGGATTCCACCGTTCCCAAGGATTCCACCTTGCCTAAGGATTCCAACTTGCCCAAGGATTCCACCTTGCTAAGAGGCTCTCAAAAGAGGCTAAAAATATCATCAAAAATATTCCCCAAAATGACCTAATAAGGTTATATTTATAGCTAGGGCAACTTATTACAAATGACCAAAAAACCCTTGCAAAGGGGCGGATGAACAGTGACGGATGAACAGTAACAACTTTAGAGTGTGGGACTTGTTCTCTACACTTCAAAGCTTGTTCCTTGGATGGGAAGCCCCACAAGATCGGGTCTTCACTCACGTCTTTATGTCCTCGAGTGCTAAGATGCCTCTTTGACCCATATCATCCTCCCCTTCTTAGAAAGGATTAGTCCTCAAATCCGAACCTTGCAAAACGATAGTAAAGATAAACAAACACAAGTTCCTCAAGGTATGAGGGTTAGGGTTAGTGTAATGAATCATAGCATTATGCCAAGGTGGCTCAAACTTCACGTATACCCAAACATCCCCCGGGTTCTCAAAAATGATACACCAATCACGGAAAACCCAAATTACATACAAAACATGCTTAGCAGCAACATAATCATGCTCACACAATGCACGCATGTCATTCCCGAATATGGTTTGAAATGAATCAATATCACACCTCAAGTGATCAATGGGATCAAAGGGGTAGGGTATCCATGGACATGGGTGGAGGACATGTTTCCTTTCCCCGAGACTACTACCAATACAATCACATATCCCATCTGTGCTAGGATGATCTACAACAAAAACAACCAGAGGGTCATCTTTAGTCAATCGGACAACTTGTTCAACATCACCATTTTCACACATAAGTTGGTTGTCATGACTTCCATAAGACAATGTACTATCACTTGCCACAATGGATTCAACACTAGGTCGATCAACTAGTATATCCATAATTTCAAGTTGTACATTATCATCACAAAATAAAGGCACATTTGGCTCACTTAAAAACAAACTATCATTCACACTTAGTTGGCTATTATCCTCATTCACTAAAGTGAAAAAGTTAGTTTGATTACCTTGTAGCTCATGTGGAGCATGGCCACTCACGAAAATTTGATTAGGAAGGCTTTGATGCTCCATCAAGTTATTCAACTTCTTGCAAAGAGAGCCTTCCGTCCTTTCCAATATCCCTTCCATTCTGTCCATTATATGACTAACGATGGCATCAAGCCTTGCCATGATGGATTTTACCCAACTAGGCATTTCAGCTTCATTCGCCATTGTGCCTATCAAGAGTTACTAAAAAAACAACACAAAAATATCAAACACATTAAAGGTTAGCAAAAATCAGTCCGCACGACGTATCAAAATAGTCTGCACACTCTCAAGCTCACACTTTTGAAGTTTTCACTCTATTGGCCTCACAAGTGTTGATAACTTGTTTGTACTCCAATGAGTTCACTTGGTTCCAATTGTGGCTAGAGGACGGATTGGATTCTTGTTTTAAACGACTCAAAAAGTAATGTACGAACTTGAATCAAAAAGAATACTACGACTCAAAATGAGAAAAGCACACAACAAAAGCTAAACATGAATGAACAAACACAAAGACTAACTAACAATCTAGTAGACGAGTACTAGTTTGTCAATTAGTATTGGAACCAACGAAATTGAAACTAAGGAACAACAAAAGGAAACTACAAAATCTGAAATTTGAGCTTAAGTATGCTGCATGAACAGTAAAACGTGATGAACGTAGAAGCAACGTATTGATCTCAGTCCCACACTACTTTTGTTGTCCAATTTCAAGTCTTGGTCAATTTTTTTTTCAATTTGGGATTTGGTGGGCTTGGTTTTAGGAGAGAAATATAAGTCTTGTAATCCTTTTTTTCAAATTCAAAAGTGGAAGACTTGACTTTCTTTTACCATTTCCCTAAAACATGGTCCTTAAATCATGGAAGGTTGTTGGAAAAGTGGTTGTTAAAGTCCTTTGAGTGGTTGGAATTGGTTGTAAAAGTCTTGAGAGATCTTAAATTTTGGAAATTTGTCTTTTAAGACTAACAAAATACACTCTCTCTTTCTTTAACTTCCAAGATCAAACATCCACTTTTTCTTCAACAATAGATGAAGATGTGAAGAACAAAATTTTTGAATCTTGAAGTTCTAAGGTTCAAGTTGGACCCCAAACATCAACAACACCCTTCCAAGCTTAAAAATACAACACAATAACCACCATACACGTTCAAACCTTGAACCAACAACATATCACACGTTCAAGTCTCAAACCCGCAACAACAATCGGTCATAATTTGGTTCACAACAACAACATTAATATTTCAAGCTCAGATCTAGATCTAGACTCAAGAGTGTTAGTGATGAAGAAACTAACACTAGAAACAACAAAAAAACAAAATGACTTCTAGATCTAGACAAGAAAATAAATTTTTCGGCCAAGAGAACGACAAAATCTAGATTCGGCCAAGAATTAGAACAAGATTTCAATTTTCTGGAACTTTTCAGTTTTCAGTATTTTTTTTTTAATTTTCATCCAAGTGAACCCAAGATTGGTTGTGTAGGAACACAACCAGCCTTGCTTTGATACCAAATTATATCAAAACTCCCCAAGAACACAACAACACAAACACCAAAATCAGTCCACTAGTTCAAGAACTATGGACCCTTTTGATGACCTATCTCGGATTCGCAAGAAAAATAAGAAAGGAAGTGATATCAAGAGTAAAACACACTAAAAAAACAGAAACAACACGTGATGAACAAGATGAACACAAGAACACACCTTTTGGATTCAACAAGATACAAAAACAATCCACTACAAACATACAAAGTGCGATAAGATAAAGATAGATAGATAGACAAATGAAGATGTAATATTAATAACCCAAAAGCTTATTCCACTTTTGAACCTTTAATATCACACACAACTTAAACCTATCTCTTACGTGACCTCAAGGGAACCAGAATTCCCAAGAAATCTCCGTTTCTAACCGATTCAACAACACAAGGATTCCACTTTGCTCAAGGATTCTACCTTGCTAAGAGGCTCTAAAAAGAGGCTACAAATATCATCAAAATTTTTCTCCAAAATGACCTAATAAGGTTATATTTATATCTAGGGAAACTTATTACAAATGACCAAAAAACCCTTGCAAAGGGGCGGATGAATAGTGACAGATGAACAGTAACAACTTTGGAGTGTGGGACTTGTTCTCTACACTTCAAAGCTTGTTACTTGGATGGGCATCCACACAAGCTCGGGTCTTCACTCACGTCTGCATGTCCTCGAGTACTAAGATGCCTCTTTGACCCGTATCAGTTTCCCTCATCCTTACCAGTATCGTCCCCCATTTTGAGTTGTCGAGCTACCCTATAGGGCCTTTGTTGTGTATTATCAATAGTCAATGCAATTCCCATCTTCTTGAGACCTGCACTGGGTTTGGTTGTGCCAAGACCTCTCTTACCTGGCTAGTAGTAAGGGCGGATGTACATGTCTTCCAAGGGGGTCATCCGAACCCCTTTCGTCAAAAAATTACACTAACTATACACGATCAAATTTTTTTTTATGTATATATATAAGGTTGAACCCCCTTGACACAACCAAAAGACTTGGTTCAGTGGCAAAGGGGGTTCACAATTTCGCGTGTGAGGCCTCACGTCGTGGGTTCGAATCTGGTTAAAGGTAACTTTTTTTATTTTTTATTTCACGGATAAATATGGAACAAAAATAAATTTAGAAATCACAGGTTCAAATCCCCTTAAAGACAACTTTTTTTATTTTTTACTTCAAGGACCAATTTGAAACAAAATTAAGTTTAAAAGTTTTTATTTTTTCCAAATAACCTAAAGACGTCATTTTTCTATTGAGAAAAGAGGCAGTATACATTTTTAATTAAACCTCCAATTCAAAGTCTCTAAAGTCTCTCCCAATCTTTCTCTGTCTTTAACCCAATAAATTAAACCCCAATTCCGACTACTGATTGATTACCGTAGTCGCCTAGTCGGACATCGCGGCATCACCTTTCGAGTTTCAACCTTCATTTCTTGATGCCGGCTGGTCTTCCCCAATCCCCAATTTTACTCAGTGTCTCTGTTATGGCTTCTTCGGTAATTTTTAATTTTTATTTTTCTTGATTTTAATTTTCTAGAATCCTATTTCTATATATTTGTTACTTGATTTGTGATTTTTATATGTATAATAGCTTCTTTTTTTTCGACTGATGTAAAAGATGGTTGATTGCTACTTGATTTTTTATTATTATCTATGTAAAATATTTTTTTTTGTTCATTTAATTAGTTATAAAGATGGTTGTTTTCTTTTTATGTTGATTTATAAGTTCTAACTAAGT
Organism: Capsicum pubescens; assembly: GCA_030864215.1. Lineage (NCBI taxonomy): Eukaryota > Viridiplantae > Streptophyta > Magnoliopsida > Solanales > Solanaceae > Capsicum > Capsicum pubescens. The sequence continues at coordinate 176,636,100 of CM061545.1, read as the reverse complement.
TCTTGGTACTTCTTGCTTTACGACAGTGTCAACGTTCAGTGAAGAAATTTTTTACTGTAATAGCAAAATCAAATTTAGTCCCTCATAATGATATTCAATCTAACCAAGAAGTAAATGCCAACCATTCAAAAATAGCATTATCTTCTGAAGAAAATGCTCAAGAATTTGATTTGAGTTCCTTAAAGTTTGATCCAGGTGAAAGAATTCTAATATTAAAGTATCCTCCAAAGCATTGTGATCTTATTACAAGAGTGTGTCTCCTGAATGGTCCTTGTCAACCTCATCTCCAACTTCATGAGTATCCTCACACGGATATTTCTAGATCAATGCGTCGTTTTAACCATGAATGATTTGATGATGTGTATCATGATTGGTTAGAGTATAGCGTTAGTAAGGATGCAGTCTATTATTTGTATTGTTATCTTTTTAAAAATAATAACATCCATCAAGGTGGAGGCGAGGTATTTTCAACTACAGAATTTAGAAGTTGGCATAAAAATAAGAGTCTTGAGAAGCATATTGGTCTACTAAATAGCGTACACAATCAGTCAAAGAAGAAATGTAAAGATTTATTACGACAAAAATAATCTATTAAATATGCATTTGATAGGCAATTAAATCAGCTTAAGCATGGATATTGGATTCGCGTAAATACTTCGGTTGATGTAGCTAAACTTCTAATAACTCAAGCCTTTGCATTTCGAGGTCATGATGAATCTAAATCATCACTTAGTAGGGGAAACTTTCTTCAAATACTCCCATGGTATGCAAAACAATATGATAACATTCGTGCTTATGTGCTAGAAGATGCTCCCCAAAATAATCAAATGACTTCTCCAACAATTCAGAAAGATATTGTGAGTGCATGTAAAATAGAAACTGTTAAAGCTATTCTTGAGGAATTGAATGGTGACTACTTTTCCTTACTAGTTGATGAATCTTTTGATATGTCACGCAAAGAGCAAATGGTTATTGTATTGCGATATGTTGATAGGATGGGATTTGTGATGGAGCGACTTATTGATATTGTTCATGTTCAAGATACTAGTGTTTTATCTCTAAAAAGGGCAATTGTCAATTTACTTGCTCAACATTCCTTAAGTCTATCATCTGTGCGTGGACAATGTTACAATGGGGCAAGTAATATGCAAGGTGAGATCAATGGTCTTAAAATGTTGATTAGGCAAGAAAGTAGATCGGCTCATTCTATCCATTGTTTTGCTCATCAACTTCAACTAACTCTTGTTGGAGTCTCTAAAAAGTGTATTGAAGTGGGAAAACTTGTAGTATTGGTCTCAAATATTTTGAATGTGTTGGAATCTTCTTTTAAGCGTATGGATGAACTTCGAGATTCTCAAAAATACAAAATTCAAGAGGCATTAGATGTGGGTGAAATTACTATCGGTAGGGGCTTGAATTAACAACTTGGTCTTTCAAGAGCTTATGATACTCGTTAGGGGTCTCATTATAAGTCCTTTGACAATTTTATTCTTATGTTTGGCTCAATTCTTGATGTTCTTGAATGACTTGTTCTTGATGCATTTAATATGGATGAAAAAGACAACGCAATGGGACATCTCGAAGCTTGTCGAACATTTGAGGTTGCTTTCATGTTACATTTAATGAGAGATGTTTTGGCTATCACAAATGAGTTTAACAAATGCTTACAAAAAAAAGAGCAAGATGTTGCAAATGCCATGGTACTTTTTGAAGTAGCAAAGAGAAGGTTGCAAGTTTTAAGGGATGATGAATGAAATTCTCTTATTGATAAGGTATCTCTATTTTGTAACAAGCATGATATTTTGATACCCAACTTTGAGGATCCATATGTTAGCTCTTTAAGTTTCCGTTGACGACTTGCCGACTATACAGTCTTACATCATTACCGCGTTGAAGTGTTTGCAATATTATTGATTGGCAACTTCAAGAACTCAATGATCGTTTTGGCGAGGTGGCCACTGATTTACTACATGGAATTGCTTCTTTGAATTCAGTTAACTTATTTTCAAGTTTTGAAATCAAAAAAATAATGAGAATGGCCGAATTATATCCAGATGATTTTGATGAATTTAATATGGGTATTCTTGAGAATCAACTTTCAAGTTACATTATTGATGTTCGTGATGTTGATGAAAGGTTCTCCAATTTGAATGGGATTTGTGATCTTTCTAAGAGACTAATTCAGACCAGAAACATTCAAATTATCCTCTGATATTCCGCTTAGTAAAACTTGCTTTACTTTTACCAGTTGCCACAACATTCGTTGAAAGAGCTTTTTCGGCAATGAAGTATATCAAGAATGACTTGCGGAGTCAAATGAGTGATAGTTTTTTTAGTGGTTGCTTAGTTCCTTATTTGGAAAAAGATATATTTGATAATATTTTTAATGATGCTATTATTAAGGCATTTCAAGATATGAAACCTCGCAGAGTGCAATTGTAATAATGTATGTAGTTGCATTTTCAATATTAAAACTATATTTTGATTAGCGTCTTCACGCGTTTTATTTTTTAAGAATATTCTGATTGCCTCTACTTATATACATTTAAAGTATACCCTAGAATTTTGCTATCAAGTCCATCAGGTAGTTGCTTCTGTCAGAAAAATGAGTTTAGTTTGTCTCAAATTTTGGTTCTTCCTGGTTCTTTTGATTCAAATATTAATAGCATTGAAGTTGGGTTGCAGGTACTGTTCTTCCTGGTTCTTTTGATTCAAGATATTTCAGGAAATGCTCTTAATATATTCATGATTTTTTTTATCATAGGTCTGTGAGTTGTTCTTCTTCGTGATTACTACTGGATATTTGCTTCACAACTTTTGAGAATTCTCCGGACTCTATCAGCTGATGTGAACCATGAAAGTCGGTACGTGTGCAAACTCTGCTTCTCTTTTTTGTTGTAGCTGCTTAATAACCATAGTTCTTTTTTGAAAAATGAGTACGAAATACTCGTGTGAAATAAATGATCCATGTACTGATGTACACTATATTATTGAGCGAATGAAGCATTTTTTCTATTGTAGTTTTGAGTAATAAGGATTGTCGATTTGATGCATCCTTTTCCCTTAATGGCTTTGCTTTCATCTTTCATTTTAGGACTCCAGAATTCAGATTCTCTTGATAAATATTTAGATGTTTTATTTTCTTCTACTAGTTGATTTCTTGCTATTTCGAAGTTGTCAAGTTGAGTCCATGGATTTTAATACTAGTATTCCTACAAAACTTGATAGTTGATCCCTATATTAAGAAGTTAAATTAGACTGCAGATAAGTGATAGTTGATCCCTGCTGATGCTTTCTGACTAGTTAGGAATTCATGGCAGTTAGAACTAAGGAATGTAAAATTTAATGTGCCAATACTCTAATTTGCTACAAAATGCAGAATAGTTAGCCATTGAGCCTTTATCTATTGAACTGTTGCAGGAGCTTATTAAAGAGAAAATTCCTTCATATATATATCCGACCCGACCCGCTTAGTTGTGAATACTATTAGCGTGCTTACTTATTATGTTTGAACCCCCTTTATGAAAATCTTGCCTCCGCCAATGGCTAGTAGAATCCAATTCTCGCACAGATCCAAAATCAATAGTTTCCCTAGCAATTTGAAATATCCCCAACCCAGTTATTAGTGTACTCACTCTATCCTTGACCTCGATTTCCTGTAATTCAGCATTCGTACTAAGTGCCATCATGATTTGTTTCACCTTTCCAGCTGAAGATTATGACATTTTCCTTTCCCAACCAGCTTCTCCGTCGTCGATGGTGTCCTTGTTGCCAAGATAATATCCTTTCTAGGTTTATAACCAAGTTTAAGTTTTTGACAAAAAAATTTTGAAAAAAGGAATAGAAATTTTAAAACAAAAAATAACGTGTCATTGACGTACATAAAAACAGGGTTTAATACTAGTGTATGAAAAAATAAGCGAGACAAAGTGCTACTATCTACTAACCTTCTACCCTAATAAGTATACTCCACAACCTCCTATCTAAGGTTCCTTGGTCTTTCCACAACCTCCTATCTAAGGTCATGGCCCTTGATCTTAATCATTTTTTCTCAATACTTCTTCAGCCTACTTGCACATCTCCTGAAATATCCATAGCCGAACCCCTCACACCAGCACAATGAAGTGTTCGTGCATTGTGTCTTCCAGTGGCAGAATCAGAATTTTCATTAAAGGAATTCAAAACATAAACAAGTAAACACACAAACTAGCCAAAGGAGATTCAATGTCTACTATATATACATAAAAATAATTTTAACCATATATAAATAGGACATTTTTTTCGTGCCCAAACCACTCCTACCCTTTCATATTCCCAAATTATGTCAACTTTGCTTCCTGCAACTTGTCCTCCACCGATACTACTCTTACCGATACTACTCTTACCTTATTCTTAATATATTCATTTTTAATTATATTTCTTCTGATATACATATCCATCACAATATCCTTATTTTTGCAACTTACAAAAAATAATTGTTTTCCCCAAAAAAAAACCCTCAGTTATGGGTCCCATGTTCTGTCATCGAGGCATATGTTGAAGACGCTCCCCTTATGAAAAAAAAAAAAAAAAAAAAAAGGAATTTATTGAACAAGAAAAGGCAACCAGATGCCTATTGGTCCACGTGGCACGTTAGCAAAAATATGACCGTTGTAATTAAACAAAGAGACAAAATTGTGTCCCCCGTCTCTATATTCAAATCTAAAAAACCTCAAAAAGAATCACCATTCATTTTCCCGTTTACCCCCTCCACTCTCTCCTTCTTTCATATATTTTATTTTTCTGTCTATCTAGATAGAAGAAGAAATACGTACCCGCAATGGGGATCGCAACGGAGAATCAGCCACAACAACAACACAAGGTAAATATGATTTGATTATCGTTAAATTTTCATTTCCAGCTTTTTTGTGTATGATCGACAAATTATGTTTAAGGAAATTTGAAATTTATTGAATAATCTAGGGTTTTGCATTGGTCTAGCTTGATTTGTTTAAGATTTTCTTCCTTAATTTTGGCAGATTTGTAGATATTCCAGCTTGTTTTCGGATAGTTAGGGTTTTTTTCTTTTCGTTTTTGACCAACGGGGTTAAACTTTTTATTATTGTTTTTTCAAATTTCCAATTTAGCTTTTAGATGATATACTGTGTGAGAAATATCTTTGGCTTTTGTGATGGTTATTGAAACAGCATTATTAGAATTGCTGAGGTTTTGAAAATTTGTCTGGACACAAGAATTTTTGGGGAATCTTGATAAAGAAATGGACTTTGGGCCTAACTCAACCTCAAAAGCTAGCTCTTGGAAATTGGGCCTAACTTAACCCACCGATGTGGGACTCCAACAAATCTTCACTAAGCTCTGAATCATAAAACAAGTTAGGGTTTTGGACTTTACCGGACTATGGCCTGGAGTTTTAGAGGGCGTTTGGGCATGGAAATTTTTCATCTTTTTCGAGAGTTGACCTCCGGAAATCAAGTTTGGCCATTATATTTCGGAAAATTTCGGAATTCAAAAAGCTGATTATAATGTTTCTGAGATCTTTGCTGATTTAATCAACAGAAATTGATTGTTATTGCATTCTTACTGCTCTTTTTTATGGACTACAGAATTTTCAACTTCTGCAGGCATCGTCAGAGGCGGCATCATCAGAGGCTGATAAAAAGAGGTGGACACTTAATGATTTTGACATTGGGAAGCCTCTTGGAAGAGGAAAATTCGGTCATGTATATCTAGCTAGGGAAAAAAGGGTCAGTCCTTTTAAAAGCTTTAAATGGTTTCTGTGTTAAAAATGGGTGATAAAGCTACTTACTTTCAATTTCCTCAGATTTAATCTTTGTGAGTGAGAATCTCTCAGTCAACATATTAGTTATCTGCTATGGCAGTAGTGTCTGTATGCCCGGGGTTCTAGATCAGAAAATTTCTGTAGCATCTTATGGTAATGGTGGGATGTTGGGAATGATATCTTATGGACATGATAGCCATTACATTCTACAATCACATTCCAATACTAAGGTTCGTTGTTTATTGATAACAGAGCAATCATATTGTTGCATTAAAAGTGCTGTTCAAGACCCAGCTAAAACAGTCCCAGGTTGAACATCAGCTTCGTCGTGAAGTTGAAATACAAAGCCACCTTCGCCATCCAAATATTCTGAGGCTTTATGGTTACTTTTATGACCAGGTAAACTATGGTTCCTCCTGTAACCTCTTCTGCATTGCTTGTTCTCAATTGTTGGTCTTAAGAATTTTCAAGAGACTATAATAGCACTTACTAATGCAGAAACGTGTGTATTTGATCCTGGAATATGCTGCCAAGGGTGAACTCTATAAGGAGCTGCAGAAATGCAAATATTTTAGTGAACGACGTGCTGCAACTGTGAGTTCTTGTTGAATTACAAAACTGCTTTTTACATTTATTATTGGACTGTTGGATTTCCTTTTCAAAATCTTTAATTTACAGAATCATGAGAAATTGGTAAATGAGCAGATGGGGAGTTCTTTCATTTAAAATTTTCAGTTTTGGTCCCATTTTAGATAGCCTTAAATTATATTCATACCCTTCACATCTACTTTCAAACTGACCAACTGACAATAAGGTCTCTATTTTTTTCCTGTTTCTTGGGTCTTGGAGCAGTATGTTGCATCATTGGCCCGAGCCCTCATATACTGTCATGGAAAGCACGTAATACACAGAGACATTAAGCCGGAGAATCTTTTGGTTGGTGCACAGGTATATATTTAGCATAGCAAAACAGTTCATACACTGCATTGCAGTAAAATGGACAGAGCCGGAATTAATTGTTTTTGATATTTCTGCTGTTAGGGTGAACTCAAAATTGCAGACTTTGGGTGGTCAGTGCATACCTTTAATCGAAGGCGGACTATGTGCGGCACTCTAGACTATTTGCCACCTGAGATGGGTATGCATGTTATATGATATGAATGTTACATGCAAAAAATTACATTAGCATAGCATGATGGTTTCATGTAAATTTGGAGGTTTTATTCCAAAGTTACTATATTACCATGACGTGTGGTAGCGTTTTTTCTCTTTAAAATTCTTTTGTTGTACGTTGTTTTTTACCTTCACATGGGCGTGTATGTATGAGAATTTAGCTTTTAATAATAATTCTTTAACTGCTTCTACAATTTTTCTGACAAGTTAATTGTCGAACTTGCAGTGGAAAGTGTGGAGCATGATGCAAGTGTGGACATTTGGAGCCTTGGTGTCCTGTGCTTTGAGTTTCTGTACGGGATGCCTCCATTTGAAGCAAAGGAACACTCTGACACATATAGGAGGTGAGATTTTCTTCCAAATGCAGACGAAGAGTTTCATGAGAAAGAGGACTTTTGGAAGAAATAGTACATTTTTTAATACAATTCCCCATTTAGAAGAAGTGTATTTCTTTCGTGCATTGCTATTTTCAGATCTCTCTTTTTGAACTTCAGATACTCGTGAATGAGTATGAAATGACAGAATGAAATTACACATTGAATGAACACAAGTAGTATAATTTTCAAACTTTTCTGGTCAATAGCTAAATCTTGCATGGATGAGTTTGAAATGGAAGAACGACTTTTATGAATATTACCAGCTTAATATTCACACTCGTAGATATATTGATATGGTTTTCCTGTGCAGGATTGTGCAAGTGGATCTCAAATTTCCTGCCAAACCAGTTGTTTCATCAGCTGCCAAGGACCTCATTAGTCAGGTTCTCTTATCCATTGAGATGCTTTCCTTTAAAAATGCAACAGCTCGTTAATCTTGGGCCTAACTTGTTCTTTTGATCTCATGTTTGTGGGATAACAGATGCTTGTAAAGGATTCGTCCCAGCGTCTGCCCTTGAAAAAAGTACTCGAGCATCCTTGGATTGTGCAGAATGCTGATCCTTCGGGCGTTTATAAAGGCTGATGAGTAGTACATCATCATCAATGAATCACAATCTTTGTGGGCAGTCTATTGTTTTTCATTTTTCAGCTGGGATTCCAAAACTTTGTGATGTAAAATAGTTAAACACCTTGCATTGCCTGAAAACGAAAGGAGGTTTCTTTATAAAGGAAAGGATATGTAGTCATTTTTCTTTTTAATGTTGTACTTAGTAACTGCACTACTATTGGATATTTCTTTCAATCTTGAAGTGTAAACACTATTGGATATTTCTTTCAATCTTGAAGTGTACAACATTCTTCTTAGCTAAGTAAATTACCAATCCTACCAGAAGAACTTTGGTGAAAATTTTAAAAGTGATACGGAATGAAGATGGAGTTCCTTAATAAATGTGAACATGGGTTCCATGTTAGGCATTCTTGTAATACTTCCATTATTAGGCATTCTTGTAAATTGAAATTGAAAGGGGTGGTAAATTGCCCCTTTGCAATTTCATAATTAGTTTATCATCTGCATAAAATTAATAAGTTTTTGCATTCTATCATTTGTATATCTTCCTCCTTTTTTTAAAAAAAAAAAAAAGAGTTCACAAATGTCATCACGTGAGGATTTATATTAGTCTTTTGACAATTTTTAGATTCCAAAACTTTAAAATACAGAATTGACAGATGAGCACAGCTTATCCTTCTTTCTTTCTTTTTTAAAAAGAATTCCCAAGTATCACCATGTCACGATTTGAATAATCTTTTGACATTTTTAGATTCCAAAAATTTAAAATACAAAAGTGACAAATGAGCACAACTCATCGGACGAAGTTCGGATGTTGCAATGCAACGGTCCTAATGACTTGTCCCATCCAGTACAATTTGAATAGGCAATGTGAATAAATTTACGTCAAGGCAAATGGAGCATACTCCACAAGATAGAAATAAATATGGTTCATAATCATGAATTGAATACAACGAAGCTTTGGCGCAACTTCACTAGATACAACAAAACCTTCAATATACATCTGTTACTGCCCACAGCTGAGGCACGGTAACAGATCCAACACCTTCAAATAAGTTCCTACAGGACCCGATTTATCTGACATTATGGTAGGCATTGCAGATTCAAAAGTAGCAGAGAGAGACTACTTGTGAAAACAATTATTAACTCTAGTGTTAAGGTGCTTTTATTTCATGCCGTGCTAGTGTTTTGTTTACCTGTAATCTCACTTTCATTGTTATCTCCATCTAACAACTGAGTTTGTGAGTGCTGCCGCTTTTGCACTTGAACAATGTCGTTTGTGCTCAAGAAACTAGGCTGGCTAGTTGAAGAAAGAAGTCGCGCCCACATCCTGTCTGTTATGACCACCTTATTTTGCTTCTCAGTAATGCGCTGCATAACAAAGGTACTTATTTCACTAGTGAAAATGGTGTGCACACAGGAAGTCAAATGGAAGGTAAGTCAAATCAAAATAAAACAAGTGCCCACAACAAAGGATTTTCCGACAAGGTAAAACCCACGACATGATTGATTGAATGGCTTTTGGTTCCCCTTTTCGCCTCCAAGTCACAATGGTGAAATGATCCAAATAGAGTTGCGAAAACAGCTCAGCCATGCAACACATCAGCTTTTATATGCAATGCACAAAGCTGTTGCTGTTTCCAATTATTTCATGAAATTAGAAAACCAAAATGCTTTATGTCATAGTAGAGACATCAACACTATTAATAAAGGATAAAATCAGCTCCTATTTTTTAAATTTCAAATTTAGTAGTTCCTTCTCTTCAGGACTTTGTTGTATATAGATAAGTATTATCCTTTTCTTAGTTTATCTCTTTGTTGTGTTGTATTTATATATACTCAATCTACAATCAATGAGAACCCCTCGTTCCTTTTATTCCATTAACAGTTTTATACTTCATGTGGTATCCAAAGCCAATTAACTCTCACGAGTATAATTCTTTTGATAAGCCCTCCCACTCTTCCCATCAAAATGGCCACAAACGTAACTCTAGCCAATTCAGATGCCAACACCACAATTGTCCAGTTCAATTATCACCCAGTTACCAATCAAACTAACTGACAGCCACAATTTTTCCCTTTGGAAAGCACAAGTGTCCATGCTTATGCGTGGTCACAACATTTATGGCCATCTCGACGGTTCTTGCCCTGCCCCTACTCGCACAGTGGCTCAAAATAATCAGGAAGTCGAAAATCCTGAATTTGTTTCATGGTATCGCCAAGATCAGCTTATTCAAAACGCCATCTTGGCCTCAGTTGATCCTACACTTGCTGCTACAGTTGCCGCTGCATCCACCGCTAAGGCTGCTTGGGATGCTTTGCACACTGCATATGCCAACAAATCGCGAACAAGAATCTTTAGTTTGCGTGATCGTCTCTCGAAAGAAGCCCTTCCCGTCGCTGATTATCTCCACCAAGTTTGATCTCTCTGTGAAAAACTTGCCACTGCTGGAGCTCCTTTGTCTAATGAGGAACTGATTGTCAAAATCCCCACTGGACTTGGCCCAGAATTTCGTGAAATATCTGCTGCGATCCGTGCAAGAGACTCTACTATCTCTTATCCAGAACTTTATGAAAAGTTGCTTGATCATGAACTTTTCATAAAGCATGAAGAAGCAAAGAAGCCAATATCAACACCAATTACTGTTGCAATTGCACAGAAAACAAACACGCATCCTCGTCAAGGAAACAACTCCAACAGGAGTCCCAGTGCAAATTTTCCCAACACCAACCAGCCATGGCGTAGTGGAAAAAATAACCAACAACAACAATATGACAACACTCTGAAGTGCAATAACCAACAACAACGATATGACAACACTCTGAAGTGTGCCAAAGTCTGCAGATCCCAATCACACAATCACCTACAAGCCCGAGCAAACTATGCTGCTCGACTTTCAACTCAAGAGGCTCCTTGGATTGTTGATACTGGCGCCACTCATCATATGGCCTCAGATGCTCAAAACTTCACTGATGTGCAAAACTACCACAGTCCAGAGGAGATAACAATGGGAGATGGTAGCAGCATTCAATATCTCATACCGGTAACACCAACATAAGTGCATCAAATAAGCAATTTAAGCTTCTCAATACCTTATGCTCTCATGCTATAAAAAATAACCTTATTTTTGTTTCTAAATTTTGTTGCGATAACCACACCTCCATTGAATATTTTCCTTTTTCTTATCTTGTGAAGGATCTGAGTATGGGGGGAAGGATCTGAGTATAGGGGCGCCTCTGTTTCGCGGGCAAAATAGAGATGGGTTGTATGAGTGGCCGTCGGTAGGGGTGTTCATGGGTCGGTTTGGGTCGATTATAGGTCAAAACCATAACCAAACCAACTTAGTCGGTTTTTAAATTTCAAAAATCAAACCAAACCAACACAAGAAAATAACCGGCAGTTTGGTTCTTGGCGGTTTAATTCGGTTTGGTTCAGTTTTTTCGGTTTATAACTTTAACTAATGATAAAGTTAAAATTTTAAAAACAAATCCAATCAAACATAGTGTTGTGCCCTAATCTTGATACTAAGACGTCAATTTAGTGTTATATTTAGGCAAAGCCACGAACAACACCATATGAACGCTTCTACAAAAGTTATTTAGAAACTACATATAAGAGAACGATATAATAAACCCCCCAAAAGATGAACACATAAATTTTTTGCTCAATAGGAACCAAAAAGAAAGTTTAAAATTAATGATTATTTATAGTCTAATTAAATTCACCTGCAAAATTCCCTAGACAACAAGACAATTTTCACAATTAGTATCATTTGTTATTCAAAGTGTGAAAATCATTTATAATCTCATAACATACTGTCAACTAGATGGAGACATATGACTAAAAGTGCTAAGGTTAAAGTTAAATTGGTGATTAAAATTTAAAATGTAACAAATATTTATTTTTTATTCATGAATAATATATATATATATATATATCGGTTTGGTTTGGATAATTTATCAGTTATTTTAGAGTAAAACCAAACTCAAACCACATAAGTACCCTTTTTTTAAATTTAAAACCAAACCAAACCAAATGTCGATTTTTTTTAATCGATTTGGTTTGGTTCGCGGTTCGGTTTGGTTTTTAACCAAACCTGAACACCCCTAGCCGTCGGGCAGTGGGCATCATTCACCACAATGCAATATTGTCATTCCTTTACAACTGTGGCATCGGCATTTAGGTCATCCTAGTCATTGTATTTTAAATAGGATTTTGCATCAGTTTTCTCTTCCAGTTTCACATTCTAGAACAAATTCAGTTTGTAATTCGTGTTATTCTAATAAAATGCACAGGTTACCTTTTTCTGAAAATTCATTGCAAAGTCAACGACCATTGCAAATTATTTATAGCGATTTATGGGGGCCCTCTCCTGTTTTGTCAATCGATGACAAGCGATATTATGCCTTATTTGTTGACCAGTACTCGAAATACATGTGGTTGTTCACTATAAAATCAAAAACGGAAGTTCTTGATGTCTTTCAAGCTTTACATCCCTTACTTGAGCGACGGTTTCAAACCAAAATTTTGTCTCTCTATACCGATGGTGGTGGTGAGTTTCAAGGTTTATCTTCATATCTCAAAAGTCATGGTATTGAACACTTAGTGACACCTCCCTACACACCCCAAAGAGTCGCACTAGTTGAACGTCGTCACAGGCATGTTATTGAGACGGCCAAAACCTTACTGCACCAAGCCTCCTTGCCCCCAATTTTTTGGAGTTTCGCCTGTCACAAAGCAGTCTACCTTATAAACCGTCTAACAACTCCAAATTTACAAAATAAATATCCCTATGAAATTCTATTTCCAGAGTCTCCAAAGTATGAATCCCTTAGAGATTTTGGTTGTTTATGCTACCCATGGCTCAAACCATATGACAAAAATAAATTAGAGCCAAGATCTATTCCCTGTGTGAATTTAGGATTTTCTAATAAACATTATTGCCACCAATGTTTTGACCCCGTCAAGAATAAATTATACTTATCAAGGGATGTTCTATTTTTGGAAGATACCTATCCTTTTGAGAAAATGTTTTCAAATTTAAAGCTCAAACAAAGCGATAATATTGCTTGGGAAATTTGTTCTGATATTCAACCTTTGAATCATAAACCGTCAAGTTTAGATTCTTGTCATCCACTCCCAGATGCTCTGCTTGTGCAGTCTCCACTACTCAGCTCAACGTCTGCCACATCCGAAGGTGTCTCCGCTGTAATTCTCAAAATTTATATTCTCCTTTGTTGCCACCTGCAATTCCATCCCCACCCGATAATACTCAACCACCACCATCATCCAAACCATTAATCACCCATCAACGCAAAAATTATCCACAACCAAACACCTCATTGATGCCACTTCCTTCCACTGTCCAGTCCCCCAGCCCACCTTCTCAATCACCAAATGACAACCTTTCCCAGAGCACACTTGCTTTGATTCCGTCTACTCCTTCACCTGTGGTGACCACTTCAACTCATCCCATGGTTACACGCTCCAAAATAAATAACCTCAAACCCAAGCAGTTTAGTGTTAGTGTCCAACCTTCCTTGCCATTTGTTCCTCGTACATATAAACAAGCATGTCCTCACCCTCACTGGAGAGAAGCCATGAAAGTTGAATTTGATGTCCTTGTTAGGAATCATACATGGGATTTGGTTCCAACTACTCCTTCGATGAATGTGGTTGACTGCAAGTGGATGTTTTCGTATAAAACATAAATCTGATGGTTCTATTGACAGGTACAAAGCTCAGCTTGTTGCAAAGGGATTTACCCAGCGTTCGGGATTAGACGACGATTCGACCTTTAGCCCGGTAGTCAAACCAGTAACTGTTCGGTAGGTGCTTACTATTGTGACGCAGTACAACTAGTCTATCTATCAGATTGATGTAAATAATGCCTTCCTACAAGGACGTATTGAAGAAGAAGTTTATATGAGGCAGCCACTAGGCTTTGAAGATCGAAGCCTCTCCACCCATGTCTGCAAGCTGAACAAAGCGATCTATGGCTTGAAACAAGCTCCCCGAGCATGGTACACTGAGCTAAAAAATTATTTGTTAACTGTTGGGTTTGCCAAGTCTCAATCTGATTCTTCTTTATTTATTTTGCATAAAATTTGGGTTCACTGTCTATGTTCTTATCTATGTGGATGATATAATCATCACTGGAAATCAGATTCAGGGGGTTCGTCATATAATAGATGGTTTTTTCAATCGCTTCTCTTTGAAAGACCTTGGACAGCTCCATTACTTTTTAGGCGTTGAGGTTATCTCTTCTACTGATGGTCTTTTTTTGTCTCAGCACAAGTATATTATGGATCTTTTAGATGATGTTGGCATGATAGGCTGTAAAGGAGCACCTACACCTATGACTTCAACTATCACCTTAACAGCTTCGGTGAATGATCCTCCAACTGATGGTACTCTTTATCGACGAGTAATTGGAAAGTTGCACTACTTATCCTTTACACGTCCCGATATTGTCTTCACAGTTAGCAAGCTTTCTCAATTTATGCATAATCCACATCATTGTCACTGGAAAGCAGTCAAGCGATTACTTCATTATCTTCATCACACCTGCCAATATGGTATACGGATCGCAAAAGCTTCAGATTCTCGTCTGGTTGTTTATTCTGATTCGGATTGGGATGATGATCCGAAAGATCGCACTTCTACATCTGGATATGTTATTTTCATGGGCAGCACACCAATTTCCTGGTCCTCAAAGAAACAACGCTCAGTATCTCGATCATCTACAGAAGCTGAGTACAGAGGTGTGGCTGTTGCTGTTGCAGAAACCAACTGGTTCACAAATCTTCTTCGCGAACTTCGTCTTTCACTTAAAGGGGTTCCGCAGGTTTTCTGTGATAACATAAGCACCACTTACATTTGTTCCAATCCAGTTTTCCATAGTAGGATGAAGCATGTAGCCATTGATTTCCACTTTGTTCGTGAACATGTCCAGAACAAAGATATTGAAGTACATTACCTTCACTCAGCTGATCAAGTGGCTGACATACTCACAAAACCACTTCCCAAAGCCTTTTTTGTAAAGCAATTTTCCAAGTTGGGTGTTGTTGACACCATCAACTTGCGGGGGCGTAATAAAGGATAAAATCAGCTCCTATTTTTTAAATTTTAAATTTAGTAGTTCCTTCTCTTTAGACTTTGTTGTATATAGATAAGTATTATCCTTTTCTTAGTTTATCTCTTTGTTGTATTGTATTTATATATTCTCAATCTACAATCAATGAGAATTCATAGTTCCTTTTATTCCATTAACAGTTTTATACTTCATAACTATAACCCTGAGTACAGACCAATGGATTGCTGATAACAATGTTACATAAAACTAGCACCATGTCTGCCCGAAGGTGCAACTGCTTCTAACAAACAGTAAGCTAAATTACTGGAGACTGTTTAACATATTTATTGGAAGGCATCGAACAATCTCCTCAGACGTTGAGAAACTTCAAGAAAAAACTGAATTAATTTTTAGAATCTAAATGCACGATGTTAGTGTTGGAAGAGTGGCCATTAAAATGACATTAATCTTTTAAGGACATGAGTTGCATTCTCAACCTAGACCCCAAAACCAGGTAGTGAACTGGAAGCTACTCGATCTAAAGCAGCTAAGAACTAAGATTTATGCCTAGTGGTATGATATCTAGCAGCCAAGTCACCCTGGGATCCCAATTGGCACAGGGATGTAAGTTAATGATACCATGGGGTTAGTGAAAACAGTAGAGATGCAACTAGAAAGATCAACAACCAAACGTAGATACTTACATTGAATGGAAGATATGTTTGGCGACCATTGACAACCCCCGAGGTGAAGCCTGTGTACCCTGCCATAGCTCCATGAACACAACTTTGAGCAAGAATCGTGCAATATACATTGTCAGATGCATTACTTGGAACAGCACGAATCATGTAAGTTGGGTCTGCATAATAATGTGAATCGTTAATTAGCTCCACAAATTCTCCAAATTAATAAGCTATTCAGATGGTTGAAATTTTCCCACCTATATATTTTAGAGTAATGGGCATCTTAAGTTTTTTTTCAAAATGATCCTGCAAGAAGTTCAAGAAAGGTGAGTACAATGATAACACATAACAAATCCTATATGAATAAACTCAATAATGGTTGCCCCACTGGTTGCAAGGAATTATGAAGCGAAAAGTAGGCCAAGAACCATTTCCATGTTTTTGAATCATAGCAATCTTTACAAAGAATAAACGGCAATGTATGACAACTTCTATGTTTAGTGGTTAAATGATAATTTAGAAGGATTCCAGCCTCTGTACAAAATGTTAAACAACATACCATTCCTCAAAGTGATGGATAAACAACTGTAGACATCTAAAATTTGTGGACTCTTCAATAAGAATCCAAATTCTGTTAGAGTTCTAGAAGGCTACTTTACCCTAAATCTCGCCTATTTAAAGGGTAACATGTTCCCTGAAACAGGCATCTTGAATATCCCAGAAGCTGATGGGTATTCGTAAATAGATTGGGATCTCCAATATCTCACAAAATCATGAGATGTTCATAAAGAGATCATCATATGTTCGAGAATAAGTCACTAACGGCCCTCGAATTACGGAGAAAATCAAGAAAGAAAATCAAGGGAGGAACAGATTTGTAACTACCTCGTTTATTAATAAAAAATTCTTGTTTCTTCATATTTTTGTTTGTGGTTAAAATTTATTTTCCATGAATTTAAATTATGTTGCAAACAAATTGGCACGCCCAGTGGGACCAAATCTGTCCTTCATCTCTTCTCTCATAAATCAGATCTGCAAATCTGTAGCCACCGCATAAAGATGGAAGCTCTATTGGTACTTCAAGACTCGTCATCAAATCTACACTTCGACAAGCCTTGAAGTAGGGGCATTTGTAGACATCTAAAATTTGTGGACTCTTCAATAAGAATCCAAATTTTGTTAGAGTTCTAGAAGGCTACTTTACCCTAAATCTAGCCTATTTAAAGGGTAACATGTTCCCTGAAACAGGCATCTTGAATATCTCATAAGCTGATGGGTATTCGTAAATAGATCGGGATCTCCAATATCCCACAAAATCATGGGATATTCATAAAGAGATCATCATATGTTCGAGAATAAGTCACTAACGGCCCTCGAATTACGGAGAAAATCAAGAAAGAAGAATCAAGGGAGGAACAGATTTGTAACCACCTTGTTTATTAATAAAAAATTCTTGTTTCTTCATATTTTTTTTTGTGGTTAAAATTTATTTTCCATGAATTTAAATTATGTTGCAAACAACAACAATGAATTTAAAAATGCGCAGAACCACTTTCCATGGTTTTGGATCGTAGCCCTTTACAAAGGATAAACAGCAATCTAAGATAACATCTGCTCATTGCTTCAGGGTGTTGTCAGTAAGTAGTTCAAAAAATGCCATGGTGCTATCTCTGTTAGATAGTGCGGTGTTTAAAGGCAAATTTAGGAGGAGTCCCTGTACAAAAAGTAACAACATACCATTCCTCAAAGGCGATGGACAAACTACAGCATATTCAAAATAAAAATAAAAATAACAATAAATAAATATACAATTATAATGTCTCACCAATTATTTCTCAAGTTATCCAGATGGTGTTTCCTTTATAAGATGCACATGGCTACTTGATGTTACATGAATTTATTTGGTGACAATAGTTAAAGGTACAAGTTCTTATTAGAGGCCAATGTATTTGGAAGACAACTTCCATCTTATTTTCTGGAAACCAGTTATAGTTGTAGTATGAACTTTAGTACATCTTCAGAGCAAATGTATTTTTGTAAGACAGCTAGCTCTCCCACAAACCATAAATGTGCATATTCAAGTAGAGACAAGCACACTTAATCACTTACATAGAAGGAGAGAAAGCAAACATCGATCAGTTCTGCATTATGTATAAACTGTAAGATTGGGGACAACCATACCCTGATTTTATGGGATACCCACAAACCAACATCTTGGAGAAGCTTGTTCCCTGAAGCATCTTGCTCACTTCTAGCATGGGAATTCTCTGCTGCAAGAAGTTCCTGCCCAGCTCCTTCAGCTATCACAATAACCATGTGTCCTTCCTCTCTGAGCCTTTTCTTAACGAATTCGAAGAGACCACCACTTCCTTCAAGAAAGAAGGGTGACTCTGGAATCAAACAGCAGTCAACATCTCTGCTTGCTAAAGTGGCATACATTGCAATGAATCCTGCACCCAATTCCATCAATTTTAATTGAAAATCAAGTTCTATTGTTTGTGGGGAAGTACAATTTTGGACAGTTAGCATAGAGAATATGACTTGAAAAATAAAGTGATTTGCTGTCTCAAAGATATATTTACAATGATGTATGCTTTCCAAAAAAAATGATTGACATATTAGAGTGGGTAAAAAGTCCTACATTGGTTGGGGAATGGACTGGTAGTTTGCTTATATGGACTTGGGTAATCCTCACCTCATGAGCTAGCTTTTGAGGTTGAGTTAGGCCCAAGATCCATTCTTGACATGGTATCAGAGCCAGGTCCATTCCCGTTTTGGGCTCCCGGTCCACGCGCTAAGCGCCAGTTGGGCCCTGGGCATGGGGGGTGGTTAGAGAGGGTAAAAAGTCCCACATTGGTTGGGAATCCTCACCTCATGAGCTAGCTTTTGAGGTTGAGTTAGACCAAGATCTATTCTTGACATGACATATAGAAACTCACTTTAGTTACGTTTTGTCGATAACAGCTATAGCCTATCTAATGACGGGTTTTACAGCTGACTGTGCAGAGAAGAGCTTATTATTTAACAGCAAACAACCAACAATGAAGTGCCAGATAATATTTGTAGTGGAGATGGACATAAGGCAGCCTTTATGAGAACTTGATATAAAAAAAATTCTATACTAGGCTATTTTCTATGCATAAAACTTAGTAAAAGCATGTTACCACTATAGCGGCCCATCAGTTTCACCAAACCGATACCGTTCTCAGCACTTTGAGCTTCAACATGCGCTGCATTGATGGCACGTTGAGCCTCCTCTACGGCAGTATCAAAGCCAAATGACTTGTCGATGACCTGATAACAGAACAAACTGTCTTTACATAACAACAGTTCAAACTGAGGACCACTATTAACTACTAGTTGCTTAACGCAAATGAGAGGGGAAACTATCAAAATGTGATTTCCAGACAGTACTCTAAAAATAAAAGAGCAGCCGGGTGCACTAAAGCTCCCGCTATGCGCAGGTTCAGAGGAAGGGCCCGACCACAAGGGTCTATTGTACGCAGCCTTACCTTGAATTTCTATCAGAGGCTGTTCCCAAGGCTTGACCTCCCGGTTACTCCAAGCCTCCCCTTCAGACAGTGCTCTATACTTTTACTATTGAGTAGTAATGTTTATGCTTTGCAAGAAACTGAGTCTGCTAAACAGTTTATTGACCAGAACAAATCATAATCAATTTTAACATGAAGAATGAGAAATACCGGAATATCATTGTCAATTGTCTTGGGTATCCCAGCAACAACAACTTTGAGACCACGCCGTCTAATTTCCTGCAAAAGGGAGTAGGATTATTCTAAGAATGCTTGCAAATATGAACAAAAATTCTCTTTTACGAAACGAAGAATCAATACCACCAAGGACAAATCAGGACTTGAAATCAGATACCAAGTAATGCATATAACAGTAGTTGGTTCCATTTATCATTGCAGTGAAAGTAAAGGATTTCCGGGAAAAAATCATCGCATATGCCTCCGATTCCTTATAAAAGATATTCAGTCCGTTAGAATAGAAGTTTAAGAGGGTATTTATGCTCGCCGTGTTCTTTATATGGACATCCGAGGCCAGGGGTCCATATGCATCTAGCGTGTTCAAAAGAGAAGTCTAAATGTGAGAGACTAGCAAGTCCTTGGAAACTACTAGAAGATACTGACAACAGCTAGCCAGAACTCGTTTTGACAAACTAGTTAGTTATGTTCAAACATATCGAATCGCTGTGCAGATGATGATGCTGAATGCAGATGACGTTGACATAGTACGTCAGGCTTGGAACAAGATATTTGATTTGACATTTGTAGAGTGATAGAGAATCCGCTCAACAGACTAATTATATAAAGAATAGACTGTTCAACTTTCACCGCAATACGTAAGCCATATTGCTCTAGTTGAAAACTCTCATGTTTTTGGGTGGGTATCTACCTGGCCTCCTAATTTGCTGAATCTAACATACCTCATAAATGAAAGCTGCGCCCTTTTGAGTACCATCACCACCAATTATATAGACCTGAACCAATACGAAAATCATTACACAACTGGAAGCTTTTGAGCAGAAAATAAATTTTTTTTGGTGATGAAATCAAAGATGCCCCGGAAGAAGTTGACTAGCAATTGCAAAAATGAGTAAAATTGCGTGTAAATATCACTTTTAATATATTTAGGACAACAATATCATCCAATTTTTTTTTTTTCTTAAACTATACTTATCATCTCAAAAAATTTCTCTCTCCTACTTGGAATCATTAATTTATTTATTTTTTGGATAAATGTATAACTTATCAAACTTATTTAATTAAAATTTTATCCTAATTCTTTTTTTTTTAAATTACACATGATATATTAATCATTGAAGATTAATCTAATTATATCAAAAGCTTAGTTTATGTTATTTGATATGTAACCTTTAGAGTTTCTTTTATTTGCTTATTTATTTCACCACTTAATAATAGTTTTAAAATACAAGTACTTATACGAATTGGCACAATAATTTTTTTTGTCGTTTATTTTATATACTAAAAATTCTTAAGTGTAAAAGAAATAAAATGATGAATTTCATATTTTAGACATTAAGTTTGTTATTTATATGAGAATAAAAGAATAAAATCTCTTCTTTTTTTTCTAAGGAAAGAAAAATTATGTAGTCTTGAAACAAATTAAACTTTTAAAGAAATATTAACAAAATGATATCTTCTTCAGTACTATTACAAATGAATTTTTAAAATATTACTCCATCAATTATTCTTTGCTTTTGATGGATTTAGAATGAAGTGCGGATATAAATTAGTGTTTAAGTGTATAGTAAAATAAAATATAAATATAATGATCACAAAAAAAGTGAAGAAACTAAATTAAAAATAATATTTTTTTAATAAATTTATGTCTTATCTTACGAATTTAGTGATTTATTTATGGGCAATTCTTTGTAAGAAATCTGCAAAAAAATCATTTTTTCACTATATATTTACCAAAAATTATCTTGCATAAAAATTGCAAGCAATCTATGTCCAAATTAAAATTTTCAGGTAATAATACATATTAAATTTTTTTATTGAATTTTGTTTGACAACAAAAAAATCGTAGGTTTGCCATCAATACTTTTAAATAACAAATTATATTATTTTATTCTCTATTACTCTATATTTGAATGAAATATAATATCTTTGGATTATATTAATCCAAAAATTCTTTTGTATAATTTCAAAAATAGATTTTATTCTTTTATTCTCGTATAAATAACAAATTTAATGTCTAAAATATGAAATCCGTCGTTTTATTTCTTTTAGATTTTAAGAATCTTTAATATATAAAATAAATAATAAAAAAATTAAATGAGTACCAAATTTTATAAGTACTTGAGTTTTAAATATTATTAAGTGGTGAAATAAATAAGTTAATAAAAGAAACTTTGAAAAGTACATATAAAATAAAATAATTCAAGCTTTTGGTGTAATTAAATTAATCTTCAATGATTAGTATATCATATGTATTTAAAAAAAAAGAATTAGGATAAAACTTTAGTTAAATAAGTTTGATAAGTTAAATAGATCTATTTATAAAAAAAAATAAAAAAATTTAATGACATGGAATTTCAAGTAGGAGAGAAGAGGTTTTTGAGGTGTTAAGTATATTTTAAGGAAAACAGAAAGAGTTGAATGATATTCTTGTCCTAAATGGAACAAAAATAATATTTGTAGGCAATTTTCCAAACATCGGTGACCAACTAGGGAATTTACTCTTGCAAAAATAGAACAATGAATGTTTCTAGAAGTCATTTATGTTGTTGTACCATTAAAATTAATAAATAAGAATCTTTGTTCTTTGCTTTCTTACAGAACTAGAAGTGCGGCCCAACAGTAGAACATGTGGATTGCAATTTTTAAGTTTTGGAATTTATCTTGGAGTAGAAAGTTTGATCAGTAGAATATTTTCATTAGTATGATTGAGCTGAGGGGATCACAATTGAAACTTTTTTTTAACTTTCTTGTTGAATTTTGCGATCAGAAATATAACGAAAGAATAGGCGTAAATCTGATGAAATAGCTTAAATCAAATATCCAGCAGATTATTGATTTTCAGTATCGCGAAGATTAAGAATCATATAAACTTACTCGATAAAGAGAATACAAAACTTAGATTCGCTATTGTTTTGTTTAATTATTATTTTTAACACAGGAAAAGAGTGTTGTTTTTTAATAGAGAAGGAAGAGTTGAGATTTTCTTTTCTTTATTTTATTTTTAAAACAGAGAAATGTTAATTAATATTGAGGAGCTGTAAAAAGTTGAGAAAGATGGCTACACATATTTGATAGCAAATTTGCTAATGTTAAGAAAATGCGAAGTATTTGGTAGCAAATTTGTAATAGATACACGTTTTTGTACCTAAATTTACTTTATTCATATTTAAATTAGTTTGTAAAAATCTTTTGCAAATAATCTTTATACTTCTTTTCTTTAATTTCTTTAAAATATAGTAATAAAATTTATTTATGTTTTATTCATCTCATACTTTACTACATACATTTTATCCTCTTTAAATCTCATTATGTCATTTTATCCTCTTTAAACATCACTGTACATTAAAATCACGATTGAAGCAACTGAAGCAGAAACCAGTCAATTTTTTTTTTGTGTTAATTATTTTTATTTATAGTACTTTTTATTTCATTTTCAAATAATATATGTTGTTTTATATCTTCTTCTGTCCCGTCCCAATTTATGTGGCACTAATATAATTTTGATAGTCAATCAAATATTTTATGTTGACATATCATTTTGTTATTCTTATTTTTCTAATACATAAATGACTTATAATAAGGAGTGATATAGTAAAATCATCGTTCGAAAGAAGAAAATTTAATTTAAAACATTAAGAGTTAATTTTTCATTTAATGTCTATTTTATTTTTCATTAAATATTATTTATTTTCTTAATACCTAGATGACTCATAATAATTAATTAAGAGCGATTGATTATGTTATTACTATAAAAATTACTATAATTTTATCATATCCAATAGTAATCATCGATAATTCACCGGAATAGTATATTAATTAAATATGGGATGCTATATTTGCATATGCAAAGTATGATATTATTAAACATTATTGGATAGTGCATTATATTTATCTTTCATAATAATAAAATATTACTATATATTTTTCTTTATTTCTTTTTAACTTGATACATATTGACCCAACACAAATTCTAAGAAAATATTCATTAGAAATTTATTTTATTAAATTAAATTTATTAATTTTGTACTTTAAAAATTTAAAGTTAAGTTTAAATATTAGTATTTCTATAAAATAAGAAAAAAATAATTTAAAATTTAAATTTACTAAAATAAATAAATAAATAAAAAGATTAATTTTCTATATTAAAGTCAATTAAAATAATAAAATTGATTTACTTTAAATATTTAGTTGCAATTAATTAAGATAATTTTTTATTTTGTCATGATTTATGCTGCACCGATAAAATTTTGAGAGTTGAATAGAACTTTTATTTATTTTTAAAAATGTATTTTAACTTGTTAATTATTTTGATTTATAATAATTTTTAAGTAATTATCAAATAATATATTTACTCCTTGTGTCCCAATTTATGTGGTTTCGATACAATTTTGAGAGTCAACTAAATTTTTTATATATCTTTTAAATATTTTAAGTTGTTAATTATTATGATTTGCAGTACTTTTTCTTTTCTCAACTTATGTGACATTGCTAAAATAATGAGAGTCAATAAAATTTCTATATGTCTTTTAAATATTTTAAGTTATTAATTATTGTGATTTGTGGTAACAAATTAGTTTTGAACATGATAGTCAATTAAATAAATAAAATTTACTTTCAATATGTAGTTATAGTTAATTAATATAAATTAATAGAATATATTAAATGTTTAAACTATTATAATGAAATAATGAAATTATTATATATTGAGATATGATATGTAATTAAATTAGAGTAGAAAGATGTTTTGGTAATTACATAAGAGGTGGTCGAAACCACCTCTTCTATATAATAGAAAAAAAATAATATAAAAAAGAAATGGCAAGAAATCATACCTACAAACAAAAGTCTAGAAAGAGTGGGTGTCCTTTAAACTAACAAAAGAGTCATCCATCTTCTCCTTTGTTAAACTAACAAAAGAGAAGATAGAAAAGCCACTGAGAGAGAGCGGAAGTCGAACACATTGCCACGCGTGCGTAGAAGCTTGTAGACGTTACACGTATATCAACTTGTACAGTATAATGACCAAATTATCTTTATCAGTAAATTAAACTTCTTTTTCTATTAGGAAGATACTTGTCACCATAATACCACTTTCTTCAATTATACATAGCTCTTTCTTATGACCAAGACACTAATTCCTTCGTAAACAAGCTGCTTTATAGCAATTAGGAAATTCACCCCAAAGAGAGAAAAGGGACCAAAAGAAGAAAAGGTCCTCTTTAAGATTCCGCAATAGATGTATTTAGACAATCTTCATAGTTGGGGTACCTGATTTATTCCGTGGTCCTGTATGCTATCAACTATCTTTGTGGTATCGTGGCCTCCTCGTGACGTCCCAAGTATTGTCCCACCACGTTTATGAATATCATTTACAAGCTTTGGCGTCAAATTGATAGTGTTTTTTGCGTAGAAACCTCTGTAGCCTCCCTATGAAGGAGAAAATGTACTGTTATCAGCACAGACAAATGCTTATCAAGCATTAAAAATTTGAACATCAGCCAACTCACTTCTATTCCAAGGACTTTATCTACACCATACATATAGTCAAGGCTATGTACAATTTCTCTGATCACTGTGTTCAGCCCAGGGCACAAACCACCACATGTTACAATACAAGCACGAACATCATCTGAACTGAAATAAACCTGAGAAATATTGAAGCTTTCTTCTGAGTGAATGATTTCATATAAATAGCTCTACTGGTAAATGGCAACAGATTGCATATTGTCATCCTTGAAGAAAGTAGGCATACCTTCTGACGTGGACCAGCACGCCGAAAATGTACTCCTCGCTGACTGTCCTTATGAACAACAATCTACAAAGTGATCAAGCAAATTATCAAAATGAAAGAGGATGGATTGATGAACAAAGGAGTTCTCTCTGGCAATATTTTTTTCATTATAGTTAAAAGAAAATAGAAACTGAAAAAGAATTTGAAAGTAAAATTAAAGGCTGATTTAATAATTTTGTCCCTGAAAGCCAGCCAACTCAGAAAAAAATTCTACCCATTTTTTTTGCCCTATCACTGTAATGGCATAGATTGGCAACTACTGCAAGACTGAAGAAATGGTTCAGGATGAAAAGTTCAGTTTAGAGACTCTCTAGACTGTAGACACTCTGAAGAGTCAGCCATGTCTTCCATTTCAATATTAGCTTCTCTACCAAAGTTAGTTCCTACACTGTTTCACCTTCACATTAGCTTTTTCATCCTTTAAGGGACCCACTATAGTATACACTCAGATAGAGTACGTTTTCTGATACATCATTTATTGCAGTGGAGTGGACTGAAAAAGTGGCCATAGAATTTCTTGTGAAGTGGTAATTCAATATGATTTGGGATCTATTGTCTCTCCTAAACCCACATCAGACAACAATGGTCCTCTACTCCTTCTTTCCAGGTATATTTGCAGTTCAGATATATGACTAGCATCCCAATTTGCAGAATCACTAACTCAACTATCACAGTTCAAAGTTGCCATCTGTTATCTATCATCCATCTAACTACTATTTTATTAACCATTGAAAGAAAAAAGAAGTACACCATTTTCTACGAAAGAAATTTATACTTAGGGGCAGAACATGTTAGAAAGTTTATTGCACCTTCTGAGGAACTGTATCATCCATGTGAACAAAGTACTGCCTGAAATCATAAAGATAGCTTATAACATTGGCTTGATAGCATTAAGAAAAAAGAAAAAAAAAAAGGTTGATAATATACTCACTTCACAACTGAGTATGCTGGATTAGACTGCAACGGGTTATCATAAGTCTGTCATCAAGCAATGAAATGACAAATAAAGTCGACTTAGTAGATATATCAACATATAGACCAACAAACGCACATGGTTGAGGGAGTAACAAAGATACATATATGAAATAGATGAAATCAAGTGTTTCATATCTAACCGATACATTTTTTATTTTCTGATTGAAAAAGTGAAGACAACTCTTGCAAAAAGTAGAAGTGAATTTCTCCAACCAAAAAGTATGAAAGAACCAAATGAGAGTGGTAGTAAGGATATGGATTCCGTATTAGAATCAAGTCATCAACTTCAGAGAGAGGAGAAAACAAATAAAGATTAATGATAACATTTAAAAGAAATTGTTGCTGCCGAGAAAAGGGTACAGCCAGTGTGAAAACAGTGCTCATTTAAAATGCTCTCCTGTAAGAGAAACCTGCCCCTCAACCATGAAGAGAATGAGTACGTATAAGAAGCTCTTCAGGAGGAAAATAAGAAAATGCATTGCTTGTCTGATCTGAAAGGCATAAAAGTTAAATTCTTTTATACAAAACTCAAGTTTGTGTTGGGTCATGGGCCTTTGTCCCTTCCTATATGGATAAAATGAAGCCCAATTTGGACCAACCCACTTTGTTCATAGGCTCATTACTATGGGGGCATATATATTGATCTTTTTAGGTCTTATTCACCATCACAAAAAGAGAGTTTTCAGCAGCCAAAGAGAGAAAAACAAAGCTGATTTTCGCACCTAAATTTCAGCCACAACTGTCAAATTCAAATTGCAATTCCCGCTTCGTTTCTTGTCCGATTGAACTGATTTTTGGACTGCTTGTTCCTCTCATCTCAATCTTTGATTAGGAACTGACGGAGCTTGATTTGTGGCCTGTAGCTCCTGTTCTTCATTCACGAACAGTAGCTGCGTTTTTTGTGCTTTCACTCATTTATTTCTCTAGTGTTTGGTGTTGTGGATTATGTATTGTTTCTTGTTGTTTGACACTTGTTTGGTGACCATTTTGGAGGAAAATATTGTAACTCTTTGGTGATTATAGTGGAGGTTTTGGTCCCGTGGTTTTTTACTCTTCACACCGAAGGGTTTTCCACGTAAATTTGCTGTCTTGTGTGATTGCCTTTATTCTTGCCCTATCCCATTTGTGTGGTAATTCATTTGCTGTCATATTAATTTATTTTGCTTGGTTTGCTTGTCTCCTCTTGGTTCAAGTTGAAAGGAAAAGTTTAGTCTTGAGTATTTTTCGCCGCTACCCCGTCGGGCTCTTTGATTGTGTGCCCGTCTTTCCTAACAAGTGGTATCAGAGAGTTGGTTGTTGTTTATTATCGATTTGAATGATGGAGGCAAATATGAGCAAGATGGTGTGTTTGAATGGTAGTAACTATCATACTTGGAAAGGCAAGATGAAAGATCTTCTATTTGTCAAGAAAATGCATTTACCTGTGTTTGCATCTACTAAACCTAAATCCATGACAGATGAGGATTGGGAATTTGAGCACTTACAGGTTTGTGTTTATATCAGACAATGAGTTGAAGATAATGTTAGAAATCATATTGTGAATGAGACACATGCTAGAAGTTTGTGGGACAAGCTCGAGACACTTTATGCTTTGAAGACTGGAAATAACAAGTTGTTCCTTCTTAAGCAATTGATGAATATCAAGTATAAAGAGGACAGTCCTATTTCTGATCATATAAATCATTTTCAGGGTGTCCTTGACCAGCTGTCCGGAATGGGTGTAAAGTTCGATGAAGAAATTCAGGGACTTTGGCTTCTTAATACTCTGTCTGACTCTTGGGAAACTCTTCGAGTTTCTTTGACTAATTCTGCTCCCGGTGGTATTGTAACTATGGAATATGTTAAGAGTGGTGTCTTGAATGAAGAGATGAGAAGAAGATCTCAGGCCTCATCTTCTTCATCTTCACACTCTGATGTTTTGGTTACTGAAGAGAGGGGGAGAAACAAGTCCAGAGATTCAAATGATAGAGATAAAAGTAGAAGCAATTCAAGGTCCAAATTCAAGAATGTTACATGTGACTATTGCAACAAAAATGGGCATATCATGAAATATAGTTACAAGCATAAGAGAGATATAAGACGACAAAGGAAAAAAGGCGATAATGAAAATCGTGTTGCTGTTGTTGCTAATGATGATCTTCTTGTTGCTTGTGGTGAGAATGTCATTAATCTTGTTCGCGATGAGTCTAGCTGGTTTGTGGATTCTGGTGCTACATCTCATGTTACTCCAAAGAAGGAATTATTTTCTTCTTATACTCCAGGTAATTTTGGGATGTTGAAAATGGGCAATAATGATGAAGTTAAAGTACTTGGCATTGGCACGATTTGTTTGAAAAGTAACAATGGTTCCAAACTAGTTCTCAATAATGTCAAGCATGCTCTAGATGTTCGCCTGAATTTGATTTCTGTAGAAAGTCTTGATAATGAGGGTTATGTTAATACCCTTGGTGCTGGACAGTGGAAGCTTACTAGAGGTTCGATGATTGTGGCTCGAGGTGACAAGTTGTCTAACTTGTACGTATTTCAGGGCTCTACTTCTAGAGGATTGATAAACTTGGTAGAGAATGATACTTCATCAGAGTTATGGCATAGAAGGTTGAGTCATATGAGTGAGAAGGGGATTGATAGTTTGGCTAAGAAAAATTTACTTTCTGGAGTAAAACAAGCAAAGTTGAAGAAGTGTGTTCATTGCTTAGCCGATAAACAGAAAAGAGTTTCTTTTCAGAGTCATCCGCCTTCAAGAAAGCTCGATTTGCTGGAGTTGGTACATTCTGATTTGTACAGTCCTTTTAAAGTAAGGTCTCATGGTGGTGCACTTTACTTTGTGACTTTTGTTGATGATCATTCTCACAAACTCTGGGTATTTTCCTTTGAAGTTCAAGAATTAAGTACTTGATGTGTTCAAGAATTTTCAGGCCTTGGTTGAAAGACAGACAGGGAAGAAATTGAAATGCATCCGTTCAAATAATGGTGGTGAGTATATTGGTCCTTTTGATAGATATTGCAGAGAGCAGGGTATTCGGCGTCAGAAAACTCCTCCAAAGACTCCTAAGTTGAATGGCTTAGCAGAGAGGATGAATAGAACACTAGTTGAGAGGGTTAGATGTATGCTTTCAGATGCTAAGCTGCCAGATTCCTTTAGGGCAGAAGCACTTAATACGACTGTTTATGTTATCAATTTATCTCCTACTGTTGCTTTGAATGATGATGTCCTGACAGAGTTTGGTCTGGTAAGAATGTTTCTTATGATCATCTTAGAGTCTTTGGGTGTAAATCTTCTATTCATGTTCCTAAGGATGAAAGGTCAAAGTTGGATGTTAAAACTAGGCAGTGTATCTTCATTGGTTATGGTCAAGATGAATTTGGCTATCGTTTCTATGATCCAGTTGAGAAGAAACTTGTTAGAAGCCGTGATGCTGTGTTCTTTGAAGACCAAACAATTAAAGATTTTGACAAAGCTGTGAAGGTTGATTCTCAGAGTAGTGAGAGCCTAGTTGATATTGATCCAGTTCCTTTGACTACTGCTCCTGAAGAAAATCTTCATGATGATGAAAATTAAGTTGATAATGAAGATGATGATCATGTTCAGAATGACCAGCAAGAAGTTGTTGATGCTCCAGTGCAAGTTGATATGGTTGATCAGCAACCAGTTGCTGATGCTCCAGAGAGTTCTCTCAGACGATTTGCAAGAGAGTGAATACCTTCATCTCGTTATTCTCCTAGTGAGTATGTACTCTTAACTGATGGGGGAGAACTTGAGAGTCTTGATGAGGCCAGGGAAAGTGAAGAAAAAGCAAAATGGTTTGATGCTATGGAAGATGAAATTAAATCTTTGCAAGATAATCATACCTTTGATTTGGTTAAGCTGCCTAAAGACAGAAAAGCTTTAAAAAATAGGTGGGTTTTTCGGGTGAAGCATGAAGATGGTAATCCAATTCCACGGTACAAAGCTAGATTAGTTGTGAAGGGATTTAACCAGAAAAGGGGAGTTAATTTTGATGAGATATTTTCTCCGGTTTTAAAGATGTCATCCATTCGTGTGGTTCTAGGCTTAACTGCAAGTCTAGATTTAGAGGTTGAGCAAATGGATGTTAAAACTGTTTTTCTCCATGGTGACTTAGATGAAGAAATATATATGGAGCAACCCGAAGGTTTTGAAGTCAAGGGAAAAGAGAATTATGTTTGCAAATTGAAGAAGAGCTTGTATGGTTTGAAACAAGCTCCTAGGCAGTGTTACAGGAAGTTTGGTTCCTTTATGAGTCAGCAGGGCTTCAAGAAGACTACTTCAGACTATTGTATTTTTGTGCAAAAATTCTCTGATGGTGACTTTATTATTGCGTTGCTTTATGTTGATGAATGCTTGTTGTTGGTCATAAATCTTGCAGGATTCAAAAGTTGAAGCAAGAGTTGAGTAAGTCTTTTTCTATGAAAGACTTAGGACCAACAAAGCAGATTCTTGGCATGCAGATTGTCCGTGACAGAAAGGCCTAGAAGTTGTGGTTATCATAAGAGAAGTTTATTCAGAAAGTACTTCGAAGGTTTAACATGGACAAGGCTAAGGTTGTCAGTACACCTTTAGCTATGCACTTCAAGTTGAGCACGAAGCAGTGTCCTTCCAGTGATGATGAGAAGGAAGATATGAAGAAAGTTCCTTATGCTTCAGCTGTTGGTAGTTTGATGTATGCAATGGTTTGCACAAGACCGGATATTGCTCATGCTGTTGGTGTTGTTAGTCGTTTTCTTTCTAATCCGGGAAGAGAACATCGGAATGCTGTGAAGTGGATTATGAGATATCTTTGTGGCACTTCTAGTCTGAGTTTATGTTTTGGTACAGAGAAGCCTATTTTTTGTGGTTATACTGATTCAGATATGGCCGGTGATGTTGATACTCGCAAGTCTACTTCAGGGTATTTGGTTACTTTTGCAGGGGGAGCTGTGTCTTGGCAATCTAGATTGCAAAAATGTGTTGCTCTATCTACTACAAAAGCTGAGCTTATTGTTGTCGTTGAAGCTTGTAAAGAATTGTTTTGGATGAAGAGATTCTTGGGGAAACTTGGTTGTGCTCAAGAGAGGTATGTGCTTCATTGCGACAGTCAAAGTGCCGTACATCTTGGCAAGAATTCTACATTTCATGGTCGGTCTAAACACATTGATGTGAGATACCATTGGATTCGGGATGTGTTGGATTCTAAGTTGCTTGAACTTGAGAAGATTCATACGGATGATAATGGTTCCGACATGATGACTAAAGCTTTTCCAAGAGGGAAGTTTGAATATTGTTGCATGATCGCCGGGATGGCGGTCTCCTCCACATAGTCGGGAGGGGGAGGATTGTTGGGTCATGGGCCTTTGTCCCTTCCTATGTAGATAAAATGAAGCCCAATTTGGACCAACCCACTTTTGCCCATAGGCCCATTACTATGGGGATTATTTATTGATCTTTTTAGGTCTTATTCACCATCACAAAAAGAGAGTTTTCAGCAGCCAAAGAGAGAAAAACAAAGCTGATTTTCGCACCTAAATTTCAGCCACAACTGTCAACTTCAAATTGCAATTCCCGTTTCGTTTCTTGTCCGATTGAGATGATTTTTGTACTGCTTGTTCCTTGTTGGTGCTGTGGATTATGTATTGTTTCTTGTTGTTTGACACTTGTTTGGTGGCCATTTTGGAGGACAATATTGTAACTCTTTGGTGATTATAGTGGAGGTTTTGGTCCCGTGATTTTTTACTCTTCACACCGAAGGATTTTCCACGTAAATTTGGTGTCTTGTGTGATTGCCTTTATTCTTGCCCTATCCTATTTGTGTGGTAATTCATTTGCTGCCATATTACTTTGTTTTGCTTGGTTTGCTTGTCTCCTCTTGGTTCAAGTTGAAAGGAAAAGTTTAGCCTTGGGTATTTTCCGCTGCTACCCCGTCAGGCTCTTTGATTGTGTGCCCGTCTTTCCTAACAGTTTGTTTAGCTAAATGAGAATGTAAGAAAATCACAATTTTGGCCATCTGAAATCTCAATTTCCTCCTCTACGTACAACATGAACAATTCATCGTAAAATCTCAAATAGAATGAACTAAAAGTACCTTCCAAGTGTTCATGAAGTTAGTGTATCACAAACCATGAGAACTCAAGGTATTAAAATACTTCTGCATGAGCTAGAGTTAACATCCTTCAGCCATGAGTCATTAAGTGTTGTTCAAGAACTCATCAGTATATAGCAACAGCTGATTCCTGTTCCCCAATGTCTCTCTCCCTCTCCCATCTCAATCATAATAAATAAATATGGAATTCCTTTACCATACATTATGAAACCATGACAAACCACCATCCAAACAGGCTGTTAGAGATATTGTTCCATATGTCCACCCTTTTATATTCGATTAAGAACAAATATGCCACTCGAAGAGCGTAAATCATCTATACAATGTTAGATCTTCCAATAAATTAGATATTACTGAATTGATACGTCGTTTGCACTTATCTTCAACCCTAATTGATTCTTAAAACCTTTAGGACATGAATGAAAGCCAAAATATTCTTTTTTTTTTGTTGTTTTTTACTCCAAGAACTCACTAGAATACAACAAAGGTCTATGCATGTTCACTCAACATCTCTTATTTTCTTATTCAAACTTAGGATTTCCAGTAACGCCTTGCTTTAGGACTTATCCCCAAACCATATGGAAACTGATATCTTGATTTTCACCTTCATTTTATTTAATTTTACCCCTTCTGATTCGGGAGATAAGTTTTCTCTGCATATTTTACATATAGGCTCAGCGTAGTTGCCCTGTCAAAAAAAAAAAAAAAAGCAGAAGCCAGAATGACCAAGCTCAGGAAACTCTCAAGAGTGCATATCTACCTCATGAAACTTTTTCATCTCAGTATGGTTTTATTAGGAGGCTTGCAATAATAAGTGAATCAAGTATAGCAAAAACACTAACCAGACCAGGAAATGAAATAATCCTAGAAATCAACATTAATTTCCAGGACAACTCACAGCAGAAAAACATGCAAAAGAGCCGTTTAACGTAAGAAAAATGAGTGACATAATCACAGAATTCAAGACTCAAAGATGCAAGGAAATTAAATGGACATAGCATATGATTAGTTTAGAGTGTACAAAAAAGAGGAGAAATGGAAGTACAGGAAGATCAGGGATGTAATCAGTCAAGTGAGGAACATCTTCAAGTACGTAGCCATAATCTCCAGTCACCACCTTCATTTGGTATTTACTCTCTGTACCCATCTTGATTCCAACAAAACAATAACACTACTACTTCAATGCCAACTCAACTCAAAAGGGTATCTAAAAAAGTTCAAAGATTTATCTTCTTTGATCAACCCACAAGAAAAAAATGTTTTTTTTTTCTTTTTTTGGTTGTTGAAAGAATGAAATGAGAGAGAAAAATGGATAGTTAGTACGTAAAAGGTGTGCGAGAAAGAAGGTGTAAGCAGAGACTGTGAATTAAGGATTCGTTAAAAAGTCGGTTATAAAAAAGTAAGAACGAGTCAGAGTCAGAATTAATATTGAAATGAGAGGGAGAAACCACAACGCTAAGCCGATGGTATTGGAAAATAAATGTACGGTGCGTTCAAACTTCTAGAATTATGCTACCATAGTCACAATATTTTGTAATTTTTTACTCCCTCCGTTTAAAAAAAAATGATTTATTTTGACTTGACATAAAATTTAAGAAAATAAAGATGATTTATTTTGACTTGACATAAAATTTAAGAAAATAAAGAAGAATTTTGAATCTTGTGGCCTTAAATTAAAGTTGTGTCAAATATACCAAAATGTCCTTAAAGTAATCTTGTGGTCCTAAACATGCCATGTGGAAAGTTGAAATTGAAATATTGCCAAAAAAGGAAAGAAGTCATTCTTTTTAAAATGAATTAAAAAGAAAAGTAGATCATTATTTTAAAAAGGAAAAAGACATCGTTTCCACTCCAAACTATACCCGAAAAGTCGAAGTCACACCTAAACTATACTAGTGACCTATTACACACATAAACTATAAAAAAGTGAAACTATTTACACCCTGTCAGGCTACCATCACTTGCATGTGGTGTAGTGTTTTACACGCGTTGCCACATCAGCACCACGTCAGTAAAAAGTATCACTTTTTTATAATTAAGGTGTGTAATAGGTCACTTATATAGTTTAGGTGTGGATTCGACTTTTCGACTATAGTTTGGGGTGGAAACGATGTCTTTTTCCTTAATGCTTTTTAGTCGTGGACGCGCCTAAAATAAGTGTAACACACGCGCCTTAGAATGGGGGTCGCGGGGAGATAATAATATCACTTTTATATAGTTAAGGTGTGTAATAGATCACTTATATAATTTAGATGTGATTTAGACTTTTCTTGTATAATATAGGGTGAAAATAATGTTTTTTCCCTTTTAAAAATGAAAGGGAGTATTTCAGAATACCTTTTGTTTCTATTACTAGATGCAGAGGGCATATATGTTATTTTGTCATCGTAATTTATGTCATACTAGTGGCGATAGGCCGTACTCATGTTAACCTTCAATTTTTAAAATTATTATAAAAGTGATAAAATAAATTATTATTATTAAATAATTTTTAATTCTTTTAATTTATAATATTTTTTCTTTTATTCTATTTTAAGTGACACCGATATAATTTCGACAGTTAAGTAAATATCATGATTGAAGTAGCGAAGCAGACATATCTTAAATGACTTATAATAACTAATTAGAAGTGATATAACAAAATTGCTATAAAAAATACTTGTAAAAATAATATAAGTGAGTCACAAATAAGATATCAAATTAATTTAAAACATAAAGAGTTAATTAATCATTTTATGTCTATTTTATTTTTTTTTATCAAATTTATTAATTTTTTAATACTTAAATGATTTATAATTAGAGGTGGTGTAGTAAAATATGATTGAAGCAACTGAAGCAGACATGTTATAAATGTCTATTTTACTTATTTATTTTATTAATTATTATTAATTTGCTAATACGTAAATGACATATAATAATTAAGGGTGATATAGCAAAATTACGGAGCAAACAGTGATCGACAAGCATGTTGATCACCGAAATAAAAAAGTTGTTAAAAAAATTAAAATTTAATTTTCTTGTTTATGTACTTTATGTTTCATTTAATTGTACCTAATAAAAATTAATTTTTTAATCACTCAGATCTACACCGTAATTATGTATTTAATTTTTTGTTTAAATCTAATTATTTAGATCTCAATAGGTTTACTACTTTCATACCTTTTTTTGACACAGATATTACTATTGCAAAGTACTTTATTCGATCATTTTTAATTTTTATTTTTTTTTATCTATTTTATCCTTGTTATTAAATATTATTTATAATCTAATACTTAAATGACTTATAAGGACTATTTAGAATTGATATAATAAAATTACTATAAAAGTTACTTGTGAATTTTTTTTAATTGAACCCTGTATAAGTCGTCAAGTTAATTTAAAACATCAATGGTTAACTAATTAGAAGCGATATAATAAAATTACTATAAAAAGTATCTGTGGAAAAAAAATTAAGTGGACTCCATATAAGTCGTCCAGTTAATTTAAAACATCAAATGTTAACTTATAATTTTGTGTCTATTTTATCTTTTTTCAATGAAATATTATCAATTTTCTACTACTTAGATGATATAGTAAAATCACGATTGAACTAACTGAAGCAGGCATGTCATAAATGTCTATTGTATTTTTTTAATTAAATATTATAATCTTCTAATATGTAAATGACTTATAGCAATTAATTAGGAATGATATAGTAAAATCACGGTTGAAGCAGGCATGTCATAAATATTTATTTTATTTTTTATTATATATTATTAATTTTCTAATACGTAAATTACTTATATAATTAATTAGGGATGATATAGTAAAATCACGTTTGCGAAGCAGCTGAAGCAGATATGTCATAAATATCTATTTTAATTTTTCTAATTAAATAATATTAATTTTCTAATACGTAAATGACATAATAATTAATTATCTAATACTTCAATGACTTATAATAACTATCTAGAAGTGATATAATAAAATTACTATAAAAGTTACTTGTAATTTTTTTTTAAGTGGACCCCGTATAAGTCGTCAAGTTAATTTAAAATATCAACGGCTAACTAATTAGAAGCGATATGATAAGATTACTATAAAAAGTACTTGTGATTTTTCTTTTAAGTGGACTACATATAAGTCGTCAAATTAATTTAAAACATCAAGAGTTGACTTAGAATTTTGTGTCTATTTTACCTTTTTTTATGAAATATTATCAATTTTTTAATGCTTAGATAATCTATAATAATTAATTAGGGGTGATATAATAAAATCACGATTGAAGCAGATATGTCATTAATGTTTATTATATTTTTAATTAAATATTATTAATTTTTTAATACGTCAATGACTTATAATAATTAATTAGGAATGATATAGTAAAATCACGGTTGAAGCAGCTGAAGCAAACATGTCATAAATATCTATTTACTTTTTTTAATTATGTAGTATTAATTTTTTAATACATAAATAACTTATAATAATAAATTAAGGATGATATAGTAAAATCGCGGTTGAAAGTTGAAACAGCTGAAGCAGATAAGTCATAATTAATATCTACTTTACTTTTTAAATTAAATAATATTAATTTTCTAATACGAAAATGACTTATAATAATTAATTAAGGATGATATAGTAAAATCATTGTAGAAACTAATTAGAAGTGATAAAACAAAATTATTTATAAAAAATACATGTGAAAAAAATTTGAATGGGTCTCATATAAGACATCTAATTAATTTAAAACATTTAGAGTTAATTTATCATTTTATGTTTATTTTATCTTTTTATTAAGTATTATTAATTTGTTAATACTTAAATGACTTATAATAATCAATTAGGGGTGATATAGTAAAATTACGATCAAAGCAACTGAAGAAGGTAGTACAAAACATCAAAAGTTAATTTATTATTTTATTTCTATTTTATCTTCTTTTTTTTTCAAAATTAATTACGGGTGATATGATAAGATCACGATTGAAACAACGCTGCATACATGTCTTAAATGACCTATAACAATAATATAATGAAATTACTATAAAAAATACTTGTGAAAAAATTTAAATAGGTCTCATATAAGACATGAAGTAGAAATAAAACGTCAACAATTAAGTAAGTAATTTATATTCAATTTATCATCTTTATTAAATAGTATTAATTAATTTATATTTAGATGACTTATAATGATTAATTAGGGATGATATAGTAAAATAACGATTGAAGCAGGCAGCACAAGCAGGCACGTCGAAGAGGTGCCTGCTTATTGCCATTTATAAGTAAGTAATAATTATTAATTCTTTTGTACTTAGATGACTTATAATGATTAATTAGGAATGATATAGTAAAATAACGATTGAAGCAGCTGAAGCAGGCAACACAAGCAGGCACGTCGAAGAGGTGCCTGCTTATTGTCATTTATAAGTAAGTAAAGTAAGTAATAATTATTAATTAGTTTATACTTAGATGACTTATAATGATTAATTAAGGATGATATAGTAAAATAACGATTGAAGCAGCTGAAGCAGACAACACAAGCAGACACGTCGAAGAGGTGTCTGCTTATTGTCATTTATAAGTAAAAAATAATAATTTGTCATCTTTATTAAATATTATTAATTATTTTATATTTAGATGACTTATAATGATTAATAAAGATGATATAGTAAAAAACGATTGAAGCAACTGAAGCAGACAATACAAGTAGGCACGTCGAAGAGGTGCCTACTTATTTCCATTTAAGTAAGTAATAATAAAATATAAAATAACATTGAAGTAGCTGAAGCAGGCAGCACAAGCATGCACGTCGAAGAGGTGCCTGCTTATTGCCATTTATAAGTAAGTATAAATACATAGAATTTGAATAATTAATTATATTTTTAGATTTTTTAAGTTGTTAACTATTTTTATAATACTTTTGATGTAATTTTTAAATAATATATATTATTTTTCTTGTCTAATTTTTAGTTATTAATAGTCAATTATATTTTAAAAGTTATTTAAGTTTTTAATTATTGTGATTTATAATACTTTTTTTCTATTCTAATTTAAGTGACACTGATATAATTTTGAAAGTCAACCAAATATTATTATCATTTAAATTTTTTAAGTTGTTAATTATTGTGATTTATAGTATTTTTTTTGAAATATATAACTAATTAATTTTTTCGTAGACATTTTAAGTTGTTAAATATTGTAATATATAATAATTTTTATGTAATTTTCAAATAATACATGTTACTCTCCTTGTTCCAAATGTTTGTAGCATTGATAGTTAATTACATTTTTAAAATAATTTAATTTTTTAATTACTGTGATTTATAATACTTTTTTCTTTTGTTTCAATTTAAGTGACAGTGATATAATTTCAAGAGTCAATCAAATATTTTATATCTTCTAAATTTTTTAAGTTATTAATTATTGTGATTTAAAGTATTTTTTTAAAAATATATAACAGATTAAAAAAAATAAGACAAATAAATTAAAATGAAAAAAAAATAAAGGCAAGGGAAAGGACCAATGAAGTTGTGTCAAAACAGACAGGTTGGTTTTTAAAATTTTTAAGTTGTTAATTATTGTAATTTAGAGTATTTTTTACGTAATTTTTGAAATATATAATAAATTGTTTTTTTTTTAGATATTTTAAGGTATTAACTATTGTAATTTATAATACTTTTTATGTAATTTTTAAATAATATATGTTATCTCCTTGTCCAAACTTTTGCGGCATTGATAGTCAATTATATCTTTTTGAATAATTTAATTTTTAATTATTGTGATTTATAATACTTTTTTTCTATTCCAATTTAAATGACAGAATGCTTAGACGGTTATAATTAATTAGGCGGGATATAGTAAATCACGATTGAAGCAGCGAAGCAGACATGTCTTAAATGACTTATAATAACTATTAATTTTTTAATACTTAGATGGCTTATAATAATTAATTAAGAGTGATGTTGTAAAATTATGGTTGAAAGTTGGCAAACAACACGACGTGAAGCGGCTCAAACTCCCTCTTATTATATTAGTGAAAATATATGTTATTTTTTCCTCTCAATTTATGTGTCATAAATAAAATATAGATAATTAATTATATTTGTAATATGGTTTCAGATATTTTAAGTTGTTGAGTCATACGATGAAGATTTGGGGGAGGGTGGTAAAGCGGAGGTTGAGGAAAATTGTGTCTATTTTGGAGAATCAATTTGAATTTATGCCTGGTCGCTCGATGACTGAGGCAATTCACTTAGTGCGGAGACTGATAGAGCAGTATAGAGAGAGAAAGAGAAATCTTCACATGGTGTTTATTGACTTGGAAAATGTGTATGACAAGGTCCCTATGGAGGTTCTTTGGAGATGCTTGGAGGCGAGGGGGGTCCCTATGGCGTACATCAGAGCGATTAAGGATATGTATGAGGGGGCGAAGACTCGAGTCAG
Organism: Capsicum pubescens; assembly: GCA_030864215.1. Taxonomy (NCBI): domain Eukaryota; kingdom Viridiplantae; phylum Streptophyta; class Magnoliopsida; order Solanales; family Solanaceae; genus Capsicum; species Capsicum pubescens. The sequence continues at coordinate 176,596,436 of CM061545.1, read as the reverse complement.
GATGGTGGGAGGAAATTCTGAGCATTTTTCGGTCTTGACAGGGTTGCTCCAGGGATCGACTTATAGTCCGTTTTTATTTGCCGTGGTGATGGATGTGTTGATGCGGAGTATACAAAGCGAAGTGCCTTGGTGTATGTTTTTTGCGGATGATGTAGTTTTGATTGATGAATCGCGGCAAGGTATTAATGATAAGCTGGAGGTTTGGAGACAAACCCTGAAGTCTAATGGTTTCAGATTGAGTAGGACCAAGACGGAGTATTTGAAGAGCAAGTTTAGTGACTCGAGGCAAGAGGAGGAAGTGGAAGTGAAGTTGGACTCTCAGGCAGTTTGCAAGAGGAATAGTTTTAAGTATCTCGGGTCTACGATTCAGAAGAATGGAGAGATAGATGAGGATGTTTCTCACCGTATTGGTGAAGGTTGGATGAAATGGAGGCTCGCTTCGGGAATTTTATGCGATAAGAATGTGCCTCCCAAGCTTAAAGATAAATTTTATAGAATTGCAGTCCGACCGGCTATGTTGTATGGAGCGGACTGTAGGCCAGTTAAGAATTCTCATATCCAAAAGTTGAAGGTGGCGAAAATAAGGATGTTGCATTGGATGTGTGGTCTTACAAGGGCTGGCAAGGTTAGGAATGAGATTATTCGGGAGAAGGTGGGAGTGGTATCGGCGGAGGAAAAAATACGAGAAGTGAGGTTGAGATGGTTTGGTCATGTGATGAGGAGGGACACGGATGTTCCAGTTCGCAGGTGTGAGAGGCTGGCGTTATATGGTTTCAAGCGGGGTAGGGATAAACCAAAGAAATACTGGAGAGAAGTGATTAGACGTGACATGAAGCTATTTTCGCTCACTGAGGACATGACCCTGGATAGGAAGGTTTGGAGGAAAAACATTAGGATAGAGGAATAAGGTGGGTGGATGAATCGTAGTCATTAGTTAGGGGGGCTTTGGTTTCTTTTGTTTGGTAATGTACATTATTTTTGTGGATGTCGTATCTATGTTAGTTTTATCATGTTTCATACTTTGCATGTTTTTGTATATTGTCCTTTGTCTTGAGCCGGGGGTCTATCGAAAACAACCTCTCTACTTCTTTAGAGGTAGTGGTATGGACTGCGTACATTCTACCCTCCCCAGATCCCACTTGGTGGGAATATACTGGGTTTGTGTTGTTGTTGTTGTAGCTATTTTAATTTATAATACTTTTTAACACTGTAATTTACTATTTTAAGCTGTCAGCTATTGTAATTATAATATTCTCTTCTTGTCAAACTTTTGTGGCATTGTTAAATTATATTTTAAAAATAATTTAAGTTTTTAATTACTGTGATTTGTAATACTTTTTATTGTATTCCAATTTAAGTGACCCTGATATAATTTCGAAAGTCAATCAAATATCATGAATGAAGTAGCGAAGCACACGTCTTAAATGCCTCATAATAACTAATTAGAAGTGATATGACAAAATTGCTATAAAAATACTTGATGAAAAAATTTAAGTGAGTCTCATATAAGACATCAAGTTAATTTAAAATATAAAGAGTTCATTTATTATTTTATGTCTATTTTATATTTTTATTAAATATTATTAATTTTTAATACTTAAACGACTTATAATAATTAATTAGGGGTGATATAGCAAAATTACGGTTGAAACAGTTGAAACAGATATATCATAAATGTCTATTTTACATTTTTGTTAAATATTAGTATTAATTTTCTAATATACAAATGATATATAATAATTAATTAGAGGCAATATAGTAAAATCACAGAGCAAACAGATATTTGATAGGCAAGGAGGACAGCCTTAAGCTCCTCATTGCCTCTTATAATATAAGATAATTACTATATTACAAGTGGGGATGTAGCGGTTGAAGCAGACATCTCATGATCGACGTATTTGCTTCAGCTGTTTCAGTCATGATTTTACTATATCATACTTAATTAATTATTATAAGTTATCTAATTATTAAAAGTTAATAATATTTAATAAAAAAAATAAACACAAAATGAATAAACTTGACGCCTTATATGCAGGTCACTTATATTTTTTCACAAATACTTTTACAATAATTTTACTATATCACTTCTAATTAGTTATTTAAATGACTTAGAAAATAAATAATATTTAATAATAAGAATAAAATAAATATAAAATAATACATTAAAAATACACGAATAAAGTACTTTTCAATAGTAATATTTGTGAATATTTCGGATATAACGAAAATTATAGTAAAAATGAACTGTGTAAAATTTTTTAAAATTAAATTATTTTTTAAATATAAAAAGCTGACATTCTTTTTGGACGAATTAAAAATAAAAATACGATACTTGAGAAAAATAAAGTCTAAATATTAGACCCGTGCTTAGCTTGGTCGCCATGCCACTAGTATTCACTCAAATCACAACCAATTGGAATTTGCGTCCTCCTTTTGTCACTGCTTACTTATTCATTCGTGTTTAACTTGACACACTGTTTTACAAAAATAAAATAATAAATAAAAAATAATTAATTATATCACTTATATTAATTATAAGTCATTTAAATATTGAAAAATAAATAGTGATTAATAATAAGGATAACATAAATATAAAATAACAAACTATCTTTTGATTTTTCAAATTGGACAAGTAAAGTTAGACAAATATTGTTAATATATTAGACAGAAAGATGGTCGAATGAAGTATTAAAAAATAAAATATTATTTATTTTAGAAAAAAAATTCTACTGAAAGCTTGAATTCGAAACGTCTAATTAAGATGAAAGAATCCTATTTAAAAGCGCATACATTTAATCTTTATAAATTCAACATTTAAGATGTCAGCATTGGACACATTATAAGTTTTAATTATGGGTTGAAACTAAAGGTGTCAAACGGGGCGGTTTTAACCGGCCCGAACCGGCCCACTAAAGGAAATCGGACCGGCTTGACCCGGCCCGGTAAGCCCAAGGGCTTTAAGGGCCCGGGTTTCGGTCCGGTTGGATTTTGGATTTGGGCCCGGTTAACTCGGACCGAACCCAACCCGGTTAGGGCCCGTCGGTTAACCGGTCCGACCCAGATAAACTCTTTTTTTTTTTCAAGATTTTGGAAAATTGGGCCAAACTAGCCGTTGGCCCAACGGCTAGTTTGGGCCCAAATATAAAAAAGAGTTTTTTTTTTTAAAAAAATTATTTTTTAACCTCAAAAAAATTTCTATAAATACCCTACACTTTCAAATCATTTTCCACACAATTTTTCATTCTCTCAAATCTCATTCTCTCTCAAATCTCATTTCTCAATTCTCAAATATTCTATATATTTAATTTCTAAAGTGCTCACTTTAATTTTTTAAATTTTGCGATTACTAAGTACGAGTGGAAGTTCCTAAAGTCGCAACCTTCAGATACTTCCAAAATTTGGTATTGTCATTCCATCTCTTATTTTTATTTTTTAATTAGTGTATTAATTGTTGAATATTTTTTTTTATTACTTTTTGTGTATTTTGAATATTTTTTAGTTTGATTTATACTATGGATAAATTAAGAAACCTCGGTAAAAGTGTCAATTTTTTTTGTTCCCGAAGTGGTAGTGGTAGCAAAAAGCGAATTACTAGCGGTAGAGATACTTCAAGTACTAGATATACCCGTGTGCCTTCGCCTCCGGTACCACTTAGTCAACCTTTTGAGGAAGAAATAGGTGTAGGTGCTCACGATATGGATTATTTAGAAGTTTAGAAAAATTACGGTATAGAAGAAGAAAATGAAGTAGATGCGGTTGATTTAGATGAAGATGGTGAAAATATTGGTGATACACCCGCAGTTGGAAATGCTAGCGTTAGATCCGAATCGGTTAATCTCCCTCCCCGTCCTCCCCGTGCCCCAAGAGCTCGTAAACAAACTAGTGTTGCATGAATTTTTTTTGAACGTATATCAGATACTGAGGTGCAATGCAATATTTGTCAAAAAATATATAAGCATAAAAAAGGAGGCAAGCAAGGGGTACGGGTACGTTAATGAGACATTTAGCTGAAGAACACCAAAGAGAGTTAAAAATTGCACAAGGTGGTGAGGCTGTTGGTGGGCCCACACAAACTAGAATGGACCCAACAACCGGTCACGTAATGAAGAAGTATAATAAATTGAGGGACTGAGAAGAAATAACAAAAGTTGTAGGTTGTTTGCCTTTTAGTTTTCCTCCTTCTAATGCTTTTATTCATTATATTCAAGTAATTTATAATCCTATGTTTAATGGTATTCCTAGAAGTACTTGTCGATCTGATATTTTTAGACTTT